>CM068374.1:276485172-277085172 GCA_034769895.1 Magicicada septendecula
TGACAAAAACAGATAAGCGAAGGGCTCGTTGATCGTTATAATGTACACGGTATCACGCGTAACAAACACAGCTGGAAGAATAAACATTTTCAGTTAAAAGTATTCAGTAAAGCACGTGACTATGAGTGATGAGCGTTACTATAAAACTACTAGTCGTCGGTGGGAGGGGGGGATGTGACGAGCAGAAAACAGAAACGCACAGATAAGCCTTTATCGTAACGTATGTGGATGGTGAAAGCGGCTGATAAGAGATAATAAAACGATGGTAAATCATTGTGATAAAAAATTTCTTAAAAGAGTAAATTTTTTTAGCGCGATTCCTTTCAGTTTACCGACCGTATGAATTTTATAACCTTCACGTACGGTACGATATGTTAATAGCACATTTACACGACCTAACTACACTTTATCACTCCGTAAAGTATGATCTGTGCTTGGCGGGGGCGCGCGCGTGTACGCGTGTTACTTAAAACTACATTCTTTACACAATGTCGCAATTTTCAGCTGAAAATTCACCTCAGCTGAGCAACTGCAATCTTTATAATTGAACGAGCGAAGTGGGTCTCAGTTTTGACTCGACCGTTTGGCATTTGTCTGTCTATCTGTTTGGGGTATCTCTCACGATAACGTTTGAAGACATCAATCGATTTTCGTAAGTTGGCATGCGCGTCCATACTTTTACCATACAAAACACTGTTGTTTTTTAGATTGACCCCTCCAAAAATAGGGGGTCGGAGGTAAAATTGTGGGGATCAAAATTGTGAAAAATAAAAAAAACCATGCGGGGTATCAAATTGAAGTGATTTAAGCCACAATCTGAATATAGCATTTGTTTTTGAAAATTTCAAAATTTTTGGACGTCAGGGCCTAAAGTGGTGGTAAAATTTAGATAAAAATCTCAAAAATTCATGTAGGGTATCAAATTAAAGTGAATTTTAATTAATTTCCGAATTCAATGTTAGGTTTTTGAAATTATAAAATTTTTGGTCTCAAGAGCCCCAAAGAGTTTTGGAAAAAATTGTGAAAATCCAGCAGGATGTTAGATTAAAAGAAACTGAAACCCAAATCGGAATGTTTCAAATTTTTAGTGTTTATTTTATGATGATGTGATCTACAGTTGTTATATTACCAACGAAACAGTAGAGTAAATATGGATTTTTGAAAAATTAACTAATTAATAAACGCGTAGTGCGTTCAAAACTGCGAGCGAGTTCTGCAGCTCAGGGAGCGTACTAGTTTATGTCTTCCCTCCATCCATCCTCCTGTAAATCTAACAAAGATTCTTTTTCATATTAAACAGATAATTTTCTAGATTGCTCTTACTTTCAGCCGTTCTCAGTTTAGTTCACACAAATATAATTTAAAGGTCTATTTAATTGGGTTACATAATTTAAGGGACACCAGATTTGTATGCCGGTAATGTTTCCGACACAAGTGCGGTAAAAATTACCTAATTCCTTGCTGTTTCTCGTTAAATCAGTATTCGTCAAAGTCGAAACCACAGTATGCAACAAAAAGATGTAATTGAAGACTCAGTCTGTCGGTATTATTTAGAAACGAATATTTAATGCAGCATCGTTTTTAGAAAATAAATATTTATATTGTGCTACTGAATACTACCCGTAATGCTCTGTAAGAGATGTATCAGTATAATATAGTCCACTTGATAATAAACATTGTGAGAGCAAAATGTGTATCGCAACTTTTGATTGTTCCAAGTGAAGACACCAGGCCTGATCTTAGCGCAATAAGTTGACCTAAGATTTTCCCATAGGTCCGATACGGCGAGGAAACGTCTCAGTGAATTTTTCAGTTCAACTGTTTAAAAGACGCACGGAAGGTCTTAATTTCCATTTACGGGGTCTTCATTATTTCACGGGGTACTGAGGAACAGTGTCATCGTAAATTATAACGACCTCGAAAGGCGTTGGATAACAAACGTTAGCGTTATAATTCACCGAAGTATAATTTACGTTAGGGTAATGAAGCCAAACAACGGCAGTTTGTAAGGAAACGCTGAAGGAAGATTCCATTAGCTTATACGGGAACGCGTAAAGTGTCAGTTGCGTAAGTGTGTCTTACAAAATACCCTGAAAGTAATTATTTTAATTGTACACAGACTCAGCGTAGCTTCGGAAACATTACCGGAAGTGTTTAAGCGCTGTTTTAAATAGTAACGCCTTCTCTAACGATATAATGAATGTTTCTGCTGTACATGGAGGAATATCGAATGGCAAACGTTCCCATGCAGTCCTTATTACTGACTTTCGTCAAAACCGACTGCGGCCACTTGGCGGTTTCTCGTACGAAATGGTTACAAAACGGGTACATTTTTTCGTTATAAACACAGGATTTAACAGTAAATTTATTTCAATAGTGTGTCACTAAACAATAACACAAATTAAACTACAAAGACGCTCTGCTTTCGAAAAGCGAAATACAGTGAAATTACTGGTTCACAAGGAGTAATTACTGGTTACTGGTAATTAAGGTAAGTTATTTTATTTTAACATTTTAACCAATCAATGTTATGAGGCGTTATATTTAAGGTAGTGAGGTACTGGATTGCCACTGAAATTGTTGTCTTGTTTTTCAAATAAAAACAAGAAGAAGGAGAATAATAAGAAGAAGAAAAGAAGGAAAAAAGGAGGAGGTGAGGAAGGCTTGAGGAGGAAATAAGGAAAGGAAGTGGAGGAGAGGAGGCTCATTAAATCTATTGTGAATACGATTTAAATCTCGTACATCAGCTTTTCAGACTTTGAAATTAATTAACATTTAGACAAATCTTAAGTGGTTTGTCTTGCAACAATTTATTGCTTAAATCTCAGTCAGAAGGAGGCAAAATGTTGGGCCACGGCTCAAGTGATGAAAGTTTTTTCATGTCGGTTTGGTATGAAAAAACCGATGCATTGCCGAAAAATATGAGACTCGGTTTGGCAGTGGACAAGATGGCGATTGCGTTTTTTGTTTATGCCGGATAGAACCTTACTGTTATACTTGTGTTTTGAAGCATATGTTTCAGTGTTACTAAACCTAAGTTTTTATTATTTATAACCATCATAGTTTTAATTTCCTAGTCTTTTTTTCATAGTTTTTTACACTTGCTAATATTAGTATTTAAAATTTACTTCCGTGTTTATTTATTCACTAAAAAAAACGTATGAATTATTAAGCAAGTCAAGAGAATTATTATTATGCTTTTACAGGTAAATTATTATTGAATTAATTGATACTGTCAGTACACAATAAAATTTATATACAAATATAAAATAGTTGAAAAGTAGGCGTAAATAGAGAGTTGAAAGTAAAATTTTTTCTGACAGAATATTTTAATTTGCTATTTGTATACCTCAACGCTTGATCAGTTTATGTAATGTTTAGGTGATCTTTGTAGTCAAGGTCTAAAGGTTTTCGTGACCACCGTTAACAGTCAACGACATCGTGCACAACCGACGAGCCCACTAAGCTTTGTCCGCTGCTCATCGCTAGTGCAGTCCAAAGGTGGTACAGATAATAAGGTTTGCAGAACGTTGAATTCCAACATGCGTCGTCACTGACGTGGGCGCACCCTAAACACGTAATTGTTCCATTGTTTTTAATACGACACACATAATTACGTAATTAACTTGGACAGTTACAAATTATTCATTCTTACAATAGGTGTCTTCCGATAGCGATAGCCCATAGTATCACGTTATCAGTACTATAACAAATTTTCTGCCAAAAGGGGCTACGAGACAACAAAAATTAACTACCAAACATGAGTGAATAATTATACAACTAAACGGAACCTGCGCGACAGACTTTAATATCCTTAAAATCCAGAATTGAATAGTTGAATCTAATATTCTAGTCTAAGATGTAATCCGACGTGTTTTTCTTTTTCATTTGTATCCTGCGATATATCGTTGTTTTTGTTGTACCGGTATTTTGTCTTAAGCTGAGTAAACTAACGTACATTCTGAAACTGTTATATTCGAATGAAATCCGTAAGGAGTTCAGCAATTGACAGACAACGTTTACGCGCACGAAAGCTAGCAGTTAGAAAGATTTTCTAGATCGTATAGATGTGCTGATCGTGATAATAGCATTCCCGAAGATATTTTATAAAAGTTTAAAATATCATATTTTCTCACTTGCACTATCACATGTTTTGATGGAACAATATATTTTTATAAAATGAAAAGACGTAGAGAATAGAATTTTTATTGGTTTCAATACAAGAAGTTCAGACTTTGCTAAAATATAAGGGAGGTGCAAACATTCACTTTGGTTAATGAGTGGAAATTATTTAAAATGAATGATATTTCCACGCATTTTATTTTTTTTTTATGGTGAACATGCTATCAACCAATCAAATCCATTGCCCCCCTTTCTTACACCTTACACCTCTTATTTCATCTCAGAGGAAGATCACAAAAAATGGAGCAGAAGTGTCCAATTGCAGACTAGTCTTGCCGGTAAGGAACCTCTCATTATGTGCATTACTATCTGTATGGTGCAGGTTATTTAGGGAAAAATAAGTTACAGTCGTAACAAATATTCCATTAAAAAAAAAACAACAGAGGGAATGTAGGGGGGTGGATGGAGGTATTTCAGTAATAGAGCCTGTACAAAGATTATTTCTTACGTATCAAACATTTCAAAACTACTAGTATCTTACATAGTATTCAGCCGCAGTGGGATTTTTTTTAACAATAACGAATTATTTAATTTGTTCTTGTTAGTTAAACAATTTTCAACCAAGTGTTCATCTACCACAAGTGAATCTGTCCGACAACTCTGCTATAATTTGGGTTAATTTTTCCAGTTTAATTTAGTTACAAGTAAAAGCTACTAGTCAGATCCTGTCTGAACTAGTTAAGAAACGCTTTCTGGTAGCAGGATCTGGTCGTTTGAGGACGATCGTGTCTTGATCATCAACCAGACAAGCAATAATTTTTTACTGAGCGCGATGTCGGGTTATCGGTGTCTCATACTGTACAGCTTTGTAAATCATTGTAAATTAAAAGGGATTTCTCTTTATTCTTTTTATTGAAAGTTCACTGCAGTTTTATACTAGCAGTAATGATAATTATTGATTCTGATATTACCAACACGTGATCGTGAAACGGCTATAATTTCGGTTTTACACTTGATTGATCACAGCCGGTAACATAAGCGGTTACTACTGTAAATTACGTAAGACCTACGTTTAACCTAGAACTGTAATGACGTGTCGGATTGGTTGCCTAACATATTCATGAAGGGGCAGTACTTGAAAATTCATGTCCTCGTTAGGATTCCTTATAGTTTAATTTTTCACATTTAAGAAACAAGTATGCAGACTTCTTGTTTACAGGACCAGCGGTATAATTCGATTGACTGTTCTATAATGACACCATTACCGCTACACTTTAATTTATACAACTTTCAATTGTTATTTTACAACATGAAGCTCTGCCTACTCTTAAAATTTTTACTAAAAGAAATTCATAGTGTAAGAAAAGTTGTATCATATTTTCCGTAAAATAGATTTACAAAAACCTAAATAGATTTTTTTAATTCCTTGAAAAATTAATTCCGTTAAAATATAAAGCTAGTAAAATTTCAATAATTCTGTTGTTAAGCTAATGAAAATAAAACAACGTAATCAACGTGATTTAATTCAAATACGTAGTATACGTAGTTGGTGTGTCTTGTGGACATGAAAGATTTCAGATTAAATTGTAATACTTACTTTAAAAAAAAATAAAAATTATAGTTAGAAAAGAGTGAAATGTTACAGCGTTGTAAAGTGTTGCGAACCTTGAGTAAAATGTTACAGATTTATACTAATGAAAAGTGCCAATTTAATGAATGACTTGTAAGCTGAAAGCTGCATCAGTGATAGTTATGAAGCTGTAGGGGTATTAGTAATTCTATAGAACTACACATTATTTTGCATTTCCAACTTACAAACTCAAATCTCCATATCGCAATAAATAAAAACAACACCATTTTAGACTTAATCGTGTGTTTACTTTATCACGGAATACGGTGATGCGAATTTTATTTTAAAACGCTTGAAGCTGTCGAAATAATTAAACGAAATTTAATTCAAGTAGCTTATAAAGTTTTCAGATTCATTCAGCTCAATTGTCAGATTCATAACCCTCAGATATTCACAGCTAGTACTATCAGTATTATTTCTTTTAACATTTATTACTCGGAAGAAATGCACTACGTTTAAGTCATATTATGGTACTTAGATCAAATGTTGAATTCATTAATCTTAAGTGTTTAAATTAAAACTAATTTTGAGACGATCACTACATAATAACCTTAGATTTTAAGTTTTCATGTTCCAAATAGAATTATTATTTTAAATTCTTCAAATGCTTTAAACGGCCGTGTTTAGATACGTTTTACTGAATCAAATTCAAACTTTCGAACTTTTAAAAACATATTGTTAACTTTTTTATAGTCCTACGGGGACCAAAATTTTTAGATACTATTATTTTCGATACGTTAGAAGTAAATACAAATTAAAAAGCACAATGCCTTATCAAAAGACCGATCTTTTAAAATTCATATGCTATCGATATATGAATGCATAAGAGTTGCGAGCACTGACTCATAACATTGATTCAGAACAAAATATTCAACAAATATGAAAGAAACGGTTCGCTTTTACAGTAGCTTTGAATTGTCTAACCACATAGTTAGCAAATTCACTCCCTCCTTCTATACTGACAATGAGTAACTGTCTGCATACATTAATGGTTCATTTAACTAAACGACATCCGTGAGTAACGTTTCGTTCTCGTAGTAACATGACTTGGACATTAAGACATTTGTTATCGCGAGGTCAAGGACGCGCGTGCGGTATTCAGCCGCCAAGGATATCTGCATACCGAAGAACGAGATGTATGCAAAAACGAAGTTCAAACGTTGTCGTAAAAACATAGTACTTATTGAAGGTAGTCGCTAGTCGCGTGTAACAATGCGTTTGGTGGCTGACAAGGCCGATTGTGTAGTAACTAATGGTTATGCGTTCCGAATCGCAATTAATTTATTTATTAATGATATTCTACGCGCTAGTGCAACCTGATTTACAGACCCGCCAGGCGGAATACATACGACGCTGCAAGTGTTCAGCTGACAATTGAAATGAATACAATTATTTGACCTTGATTGCAATTCTGTTTCCTTCTCCAAGAACAATAACGTTTCCTATGTAACATTATATTGCGCCTATCAGAAGTAACAACGTCCGCCACTGATACATTTATTATACTGATGCTCTGTTTCTTAGGTAATAGGAAATGTCTTGACATGATGGCAATAGTAACCTATTCAGGGTACCTGGTAGAACATAATATTTTTGTAAAACAAAATATGCGTTATCAAAATAAATTTTAAATCTAAATTACGAGGATACATATGTTGAAGTTTCATAAAATTTTAGTGTTTCTGCAGTTCATAAGCGTCCATAATTTACCGTTTATCAAAGTGTATGAATGACGTACAGGATTCTTAGATGAGATTTTTACTAGTTTCAAAGGATTGTTTCTTTCGATGACATGTGGGAAGACCTTGGCAGGCGCGATTTTTTGTGTCAACCAAGCTTTGGAGTCTTCGTCACCAAGAGAACAGGTAAAGCTCCCTGGTCGGCATCAAAGCAACTGTTATCAGTCTCATTAATTTTTTATCTGGCAACAGTGTTGACATATTTCCGCACATCATTAAACAACGACAACATCGACAGCAGAATGGCGAAAACGCGACGCATCGCCTCCATTGAAGGCGATAAGCTAAGGTTGATGAATAATTTTTTGAGGCAACCCCGCGTCAATATGGACTCAAAGCGGTAAACTCATATTAGCCTACTAATGGTGCAATTTGATTGGTACACAGAGACAATGACGGGTAGTACCGCGCACTTTCAAGAACACATTGTTACATCAAAGCTTCCTACTGTAATCCTTTAGGTCGTATTACAAACTGTTACTGTGCTGTTACAATTGACAGGTCGATGATTTGACGTCATATGGGTGTAACCAAATCGATGAAGTGCAGAAAGATAGGATTATAGTTACAAAATTATGTGCAATTAAGTTATTTAAAAATATTTTCAAATAGATCAAGGTACATAATGGATACACAAATCTACCGTTGTCTGTAACATCCGTAACATATGACTAGATTTACTATAAACAGCCAAGATTTTAAATCTTCTAAGTACCATACAATCTTTATAGATGCGTATACATCTTTAGGCTATGAACAATGAATACACTACAATAGAAGATTGAGATTATGGGTACCATTAGTAAGCAACAAGTGTGTGTATATTATAATATATCATCTAATCATTAACCAAGATTTTGTTAGCAAAGACCTAATAACATAAATACTCATACTCGTGTAGAAGACAAGAATTAAAAATGGAACAATATATGTCTTTCATTGAACCTACAAAATTAAATCTTATAAATGAATAACCTAGTTCGTATATTAAGGTAGGACGGTTTCATTTGTAACCGAGTTTCGGTAACTACTTCACAAACGTACGAACACGATGAGCAGTTGTGTCGCTCATCCTCTTAGCTAATGTTGTCACAGTTGTGTTTGTACAGGTATTCTTGTGGCAAGATCAGAACATTCATTCACAGCGTTCGCCTGCATCAGTTGATTGCACTGTGATTTTAAACGTTGTACTGTTTAATATTACCAATTTCAATATTATTTTCTCCTACATATTTGTAAATACAAATAAGTTAAAACGAAGCAAATGACGTCGTAAATAACAACTGAATGGAACAGGGTTTACATAGAGAATTATTTTGTAGCTACAAGTCCTCTTGATTTTGTATGTCCGTTACCGTCAAGTGTGGTAACATAACGTTAACGGAGTCGAAAATCTCACACACAACGATACACCAACGTATTTTGAACGGTAATTACGGTTTGCAAAGGCACGACTGTCTACGCAGCCGAAGTGGTTAATGATTCTCTGCGGTCATCAGTGGTGTGATTACGACACGTGTTTAAAAAGCGAGAAGTCAGTGCTCCCCGTTTCCTGAGACTAAACGGCGTAAAGAAATTGTCGCGTGTACGCACGCGTGTGGACGTATCTTCAAAGGGCCGACAATTTGTAACACGTGTAGGGTACACAGAAATGGACAAACGACTGCTGTTGTATTTAAGTGGTCCGTGTCGTGTTGTCGACGACGCCGAACCAGGGGCGGGCGAACGAATTAGCGAAACGTTATACGTTGAAGAACGAGAGCAAAAAAAAAAAAAAAAAAATTCATAGCGCAGTGAAGTATTCTGAAGGCCGCGCATGGAGCGAGTGGGTCGCTGGTCTGTGTCCATTCAAGTGGTAGTGCCTCTTTGTATGAGTCCAAGGTTTGCAGATTAGCAGTTCCGGTCCAGTCTCCTTTATTACGGTTTTTATTACTGTTTTCAACTTTTGTATTCGTGTTAGTGGTCCTACGAAATTGTCTTTTTGGTCAGTACATCGTTAATGGAGACATTCACAATATGGCATTGAAGTGAGGACAAAAAAAAACGGGGCAGTACGTTTAAAGAACTAAAAATGACCTTGGCTTCCCCCCCCCCAAAAAAAAGAAAACAGTAGAATGAAATTTACGGAGAATAAAACTAACAGAGTAGTGATAACAACAACTGTATCGAAATTTCACGGAACGTCCGGGTACTCTGAAGAACAAAAACTGTAGGCAACATTTAGTTTTTATCATACAGTATTTGTTTTTATTTTCTGAATTAAATCAGTCCTTACAAACCGAAGTTTTACCGATTTCTGTTAATGTTATCAATTTTGATGATGGCAGATTTTGTTAATCGAAAAATAAAAGTCAATTGCAACCCGAACAACGTATTTTACTCACTGGTCTGCAACTGTGTATTTTTATATCACTCATTTGTTACTGTGCGCGTCTGATAAGAGGACAAAAAGATAAACAACAAAGAGCGATCGGGTACATGACTTGTCGCTCACGATTTAAAAGCTGTGCTAGTAACTTCTAGCTTGTGACCCAGAGTTATTAGCGGGATCTTTCATAAAATAGTACTATTACATGTATCAAAACGTCTTAAGGATTAGATCATTTCAAAGCATATTTTGTTACTTGAAAAGACGGACAGCTTTAGATATCCCGGCGCGGTAGTAGGTGGTGAAAACGAAAGGAGCAGGGAAATTGACCGGCAGATACAAGCTGGACGCAGAGCTTAGTTTGGGTATGAAGAATTAAAAAAAAATCAGTCGATAGAATGGAGGTAAAGATTTACAAAGGAGCAATAAGATCTCTAGTAATGTATAAACAAATACGCAGAATCAATGAGCCATACAAACAGAGCCGAAGAGGAATTGAAAAGACTGAAAAGAATATGGTAAGAAGAATACATGGTCTCATGAAACAGGAAAAGAATAGTGACGTCTAATTAATACAGAGATTTTAAATGATGAAGATCTAGTAAATATATTAAGGCAGTTTTATGGTATGCATATTAAGGGAGGTTTTGAAGAGAAATTGGATGAAAGAAGGATTCCGGTTGAAGCCATTGCGGTTAAAGTATAGTTGGTCACCTGTTACGCCATTCAAACTGGTTCATCTCCCTGATCGAGGGAATTATTGAGGGGAATAGTGGCAGGGTAAGGCCCAGACAGGAGTGATTGGATGAGATAAAAGGGGGAGGAAGGTATGCGGTGATTAGGAGACTGATTTCAGAAGGGAAGACCGTTTTCCTGGTGTACACGCCAGTAACAACTCACTGTATCTTGTATAATCGCATAAACTGTGCAACTATAATACTATATAAAAGTGTTTGATAACGGTAAACTGAAACGACTGAATAATATTCTGTTAATTGTTGGATCCGTGACGGTGTCGGTAATCGAACATAACTGTCTGTATCGCAAAGAAATCAACAGCTGTTACAACAAAACAAAAGCCCGACTGCAAAAGACCTTGTACATTGCAATAAGAGCGAAAGCATTCATCAAGAACAGCAACAGATAGATTATTTGACATTACGTTATTAATTACAATTATGCATTATGTTAAGCATTCAACACCTTAAATATTAGTCTGTGAATTGAAAAGGCAACAATATAACGTTTGTTTTTTAAAAATTGATTAAGTGGTAACGAAGATGGTACAGGTTTAAATATATAAAGTCAATATGGTATGTCCTTGTAGAATCAGAATAGCTGATCCGATTTAGAAGAAACAAAAGCCATACGTATGTGTGTGTGTTTTTTTAAGATTATATCAGGTCAAGTAAAAATTAAAAATGACTGAGCAAGAATAAAAAATTGTTAAACGATAAATACAATTTAGTGGTTAAGTCTAACTTTAGCTAAACTTGTGTTTAGCAAAAACAATTTTTACTTAGACGTCAAGTAATAAAAGCCATAAAAAGGGGGTCCTGCGTTAACCATTTTGTTTTTCTTAATATTATATGTATACTGTACCATTTTATAGGTTAAGTCTAATATTTTGTGGTTTTGTTTCATTAAAATTGACCACGTGGTTCCGAAGATATAGAGGTTGAAACAAACGTCCCTAGACTGAAAAACATTATCTACCTTGATTGTGGACATTCCAGAGAATTTTTAGCTTGTGACACACGGGGAATGAAAGTGAATCGTTTGCTACCTGAATCATAAGAATTGGTCCAGCCGTTTACTTTCTGCGAGCATACAAAGAGAAAAACTTGCCTGTGAAAACAAAGGTCTTGTCTGAGCATGGTCGGGAAAAGTGTTCGTTTCCGTCCCGTGTTTTTGTGGATTGTACAATAATGTACTAAAGTACCATAAACCAGATTGTCATTTAACTGGTGTAGGAATGTGCATAGCAAACGAAGGTCATACAATTAATAGCTTTGCGAAAGCCAGAAAATTGAAGATATCTGTTTGTGCTTCTGTTATTTGAAGCAGCGTTGCGTAAGTTGTGTTTTATTTACGTAAACAAATATGTTAGTAGGACTCTCATACTTATTAGTTTATCATACAAAAATAATTTTTATGTTTCTGCGGTTTGCGTTGTTACAACAAGCTTAGTTTCGTTCGAAAGTCCAAAGAAACTATAATTCGAAAACCGTGGTCCACTGTGTTGGGACTGAGATCCTAATTTAATTAAAACATGATTTGTAAAAAGTATTAATAACTGATTTATCTAACGTACATGTAAATTTTTAAAATATTTGTTTAGATTTGTGTAAAACGAAGGAAAATTTGTTACAAAGTCTTAAAAGTCTTATACTTACTCGTAGACGTTTTTTACATGATATGCATTTTTCAGATATCCAAGCAAAACGCGTGCAAGGAGTTAGTGCCGCCATTGTTATTTTAAGTTCAATTAATATTAATTGATGTTACGAGGAAATAATAAATTACAACTACTTACTTCGTCAGATCTGTTTTCATTTCAGGAAAATACAATCAGTGCGAAAGAGACGTTCAAATACATTTTATACAATGAAGTAAAAAATGTATATGAAATATGAAAACATACCGTACTTAAACGTTTTTCTCACAAGTCAGTCAGTAACTAAATGAAGGTTCAAACTTGACTTTTTTGATTCGTATACTGCGTATCCTGCGTTTCGAATGAACAGAGTTAAAAACGAAACCCATACGATACTATAAGTTCATATCTAATTCTTAGTCGAGCATAGGCGGCTGTTTGCACATTTCCGTGCACACACATTCACTCGTAAACACCCGTTGTTTAAAAATAGCAAGAATGTTATTAATTGGCTTAATAAGATCTAATAAAGGTGGATCGATTGAATAGTCAAGCAAAGACCGCGCTGCAACGAAGAGTAGTTTCCACATTAAACACAGTAGCCAAGTGAACATAAGATATACGTCTATCCGAGTATGGATTTCATCTGAACAATATCCTACATTTTCAGTTCATTTAAGGTTCCCCAGGTTAGCCTAAAGTCATTTCACTTCCTCACCTTCATATCCGTCAGAATTCCACGTCTTCTCCTTCATTCTTTTTTTTAGTTTCAACGGACTATTCGTCTTAGAATGTGCCTGGTATAAACTTTCATTAGGAGAGTTCCTTCCTGTTTTTATTTGTTCCGCTGTCTGTTCCTAGCACTTATTTGTAACTCTGTTGAACCAGCGTCTTTTCCATTTGCATCACAACCGCATTTCAGAGTTTTATAAACATATCTTCTCTTCCTTTCTCGGTTCCCAGGTTTCTGAACCACAGACGTCGGACTCCACATAAACACTCTCACAAATTGACAATGAGAACAATAGTATATCTCTCTAAAAAAAGGAACGCAGTTACAAAAAGTATTGAAAAACTAAAATGGAAGTTCGGAAAAGGTGGCATTTAACTTATCTCGAGCAAGCGTCACGTTACAGTTCTCGGTCTGAAAAGTTTAAATATGGACTTGTGATCATTGAGGAGGTTTATAGCTAATCATAATTATTTATTGTTCGGAAACGAATTTTATGGTCTTCGTCTCGGAGTGGTTCTCTTAAACCGATATTTGTACCAAAAGCAATACCAACATTTTTCTCTCGCAGGTGTTTGTTGAAAGATGATTAATGATTTTTCTTTGAATACAAAACATTTGAAATCTTGGTGTTTCTAGGTAATTACGAACTCTTGTTAATCGAATAATATTATTTTATCTTACCTGAGATATTAGTTGTCTTGTCTGATACGCGTGTTCAACCATAACTTTTTTTTAATGCAGTTCATTTAGGTTACAAGCGCGTCTAAAGCAATCTATGTGTGTGTGTGTGTGTGTGTGAACGTTGTATAGGAAGTGGAACAGTTACAGTAGCAGCAGTAGCAGCAGCATAATTCTGTGTAAAATTATAGAGTATCGGCGTTCGCTGGCCTATTATTATTAATGGACACAAAATAACATGACCATATATACTCGGGGAAGTTGTAGAATTTCTAGAAAGGAAAGAAAGTTGCCAGGTGTTCGACCCCTTTGACGACTGCAGTAACCGGAATGCAATTGCTTCGTTTGATCCGCGGTTTCCGTCTGTCAGTGATCGGAGATCAATGAAAGCAGAGTCTCATTAAAGTTACATTGAAACTGTTTATTTTATACTCCTTACTCGCTTATTACATTTTGATCAGTATTCTAATGTTTTCTGTATTGATTTATTTAACTGCAATATTAACCGGTCTTGTGCACGAGCCTCGGGTGAGTTGCGCTATGTTTTGCTTGTTCCCTCCACTTACTCGGGATTGGAATGTTCCGGCTTGAGATACACCTTACGGTAAAGGAAACACAGTCTGACCGGTCTTGGGACTACTTCCAGTAGCCTGGTTAGTTATTTAATGGTATTTCGACGGTGATTACGAGTTACTGGGTAACGAAACAGGAAACAAAAGGTGCTCTGGGAACGACGAGTACGGAAAATAACAGGTTTACCAAAAGACAACAAGAAGAAGGATTAGAAAAGGCAATCAGTGACATTTATGGGACCCGTGGCGTCACGGTACAATGGTAATTTCTCCACGGATCACACTTAGCAGCGACGCAATTCTCGGTAACTGTAAAGCACACTGACTTGTACGGAATTGGCAGGGATATCTACGCCTATAAACAGTCCCTCGATAGAAATTATTTCGTTTCGTTATAAGATGGAATCATCAAGGTAAATACATTTATAGGGAGCGTCAATCGTCGATAATATGGGGTCATTTATATTCAAGAATAGCCTATATATAAACAAACAGTTTTTTTTTATTCAACTCATTTATTTATTCAACAAAGTTTATTCAGACTTACAAAAAGTCCGGAAGAAGTAAAAACGGGGTTAAAAACGATTCAAGTTTTCAAATGAAACGCACAGTTGCGGAAGACTTTTGTCTGTAAAACTCTCTTCATTGTGTTAAACCATTTGAGATTGCAAACAAACCGACATTATGTAGTAGAGTAAGAGGCAATTTAAAAAAGTCCATCGAATCTTCAATAAAGATAGATAAAATAAACTACTCAGACGCTTTTGAAGGAGCTGTAAAATGAGTCAACCACAGCATGTCAAACTTATTCATTGCTGAATTATAATCAGGATAAATTAAGATGAGGCTAAATGATTATCACAAAAAGCAATTTTTGCGGAAAAATGACAAATATTTTCTAGTAATTAGGCACAGTAGAAATTTTGTACGTTCTATAAATGTTACCAGTATTAGTACTATACAGAACTAAGTAATATATTTGATTCTGAATAAATAATAACTGAAGAACAAAAGTTAGCGGACAGTAATGAGGTCATCGAACACTGTTCAGCTGCAAATGAAGTCACTCAGAAGGCTGGTATTTGCAGAATACGATCTATTTAAAAGGTCGTAAATTTCATTGTAGTTTTTTTATTGGCGGTAAAACATTTTAGCGTTATCATGGATTTACGATAAAGTAAGCTATGGTTCATGCTGCGTAATTCTGTGATAAACGTCGTATTTTTAGTTGTCTGTGAAGACAATGAATTATATACATTTTTGCTTACGCAGTAAACGCTACGCCAATAGGCAACAATGAGAATCTTAAGAAAGAGGACCAAGAATGTACATAAAAAGGCACTAGCTTTGTACTTAATGTATTGAAGAGGTGATGGCGGGAATAGAATTTCTCATACTGCAGTAAATTTCTTGTAATAAGTAAAATCTAGTATTATTAAAAGTCTTACAAAACGATTACTCTAAGTAATGAAGTCCAAAATAATATTCATAAATTAAGCGTAAATGTATCATTAACTAGTAAAGGGTAATCATTTTCAAAAGTAACTTTATTGTATGTTGCAGTAATGCTGAAGTCGCATGATTGTTTAATATGATATTTCGGTATATTTAGTTCATGAAATGTGAAAGAAAATCGAAATTGCTTAAGAAACATTCACAGTATAATTTTCAAAAGAAGCACAGCTTTTAGGAAGCTTTTATATATCAATTCTAGAAGGTTTGCATACATTAATGAAGTGTCACGATTATTCAGTGGCTGCCAACATTGGTTTGAACTACAGTATTTATATTTCACCGTTCTATATGTACAGATTTTATAGTTCGGTAAGAGAATTATTTGAACTAAAGCATAAAGCGGTTGGAAACACGCTGATGCCTGGTGGCTAGAATTGTAAACCGATTATGTAAAACTAAAGCGAAGTATTACTATATACAGAAACCAGCATTACTGCAATTATACTAACACTCTAACTACTAATAGAATTAAAATAAAACGTTCCTCTGTGAGAAAAACTAATGTTGTGATGGAATGTCTACTCTTATCTTTATGTCTATTGTTTTGAGGGAACAGCGAAAGGAGGGAAGAAGAGATGGAGAGGTAGACTGAAGCCCTTGGATGACGCACAATGTGGGTGCTGGATGAAAAGAAGGTTCAAGCGTGGAATAGATACAAATATAAACGGAGACGGTGTCCAGCACTGTGTCCAGAATACCACACATGGTGACCTCCACGGGTGCAGAGGTTCCCGACCACCGAGTCGTCGTATGGTCATCCCTTCAGAATTAGGATTTGTGCACGAGACGCTTGACTTTTCAAGCGGAACCACACAACAGAACATACTTCGACCACACTACAGAACTCTCGGGTTCCAACTACTAAGTTACTACACCTACTGCTACTGTGTACGTTTTCAAATATGATTAGCTACCATTATTTTAGTTCTAAGCGGATGTTTCCTTTAAATGTTTCCACGCCTTTTGATTCTGAGCAGAGACCTTTAGTCTATTATTTGTAGGATGTTACTAAAAACAAGTACGGTAAAGGTTAAAGGTAGTTTTTTCTTCGGAACTGGTGTTTTCTGTTTTGTTACTTTGTCACCGTATCCATTACTTTATCATTGTACTTAATGTTGGGTCGTCCAAAATTCGTGTATGCAAGCAGAACATAGAACATCAGTAGAAAGGAAGAAATGACAATTCGAACGGCTGAAATTAATTTTAAGAAAGTAGCAAGGATACTCTTCCTAAATAGGAAAGGAGCGAACAGATTAGACAAGAACTAAAAATCAAACCTTTACATGAGAAGATTAAAGAAATCAGGACATTTTGAAAACACCTAGACCGCAAGACAACTAAGAGATTTCCGCAGTAAACTATGATCGTAAAGGAAGAAGAGAGCTCGATAGATCGAGAAGGAGGAGATGGGTTCCGGGCTATTAGCCCTAATCCTTGAAGTGATCATAATAATCGAAAAATATTTAAAAAAACATACTTTGACCATTAACATGACATGTGCGTGCATCAAGAATACAACACACATTGCACGAATCACATTTCACTAAACGTGATTACACAGTTTGACGTTTTGTTGTAATTAATTTCAACACATTATTATTGTTATTGTCGCTTTCTTGGAACACGTGAACTGTTGTCTGGAGTTAATCACCATTGTACTATGCTCAAAAACTGGATTTTCCTCTATGGATTTTACCTAGACAAACTAGTTCGTGTTTCTTGACTTGTCTGATGACGCAGTTGTTTCTAACGAAGAACTGCATCGACAATGCGAGAGAGACAACTTTACAGTTTTCCTCGTACAACGAGGAAATACGAGATGAAACATGATTGTCACACGAGAATGTGCAATTTGACATCTTTTACTCCCACGTGCACTGTGTAGAAAAACCTGATCAAAGAACACGTGTAATTCACCTAAAGTCTAACAAGATTATTCGCGTACGTCTCATTCCATCGTATTATCATTCTTTCCTTGGTTTTTCTTTTTTTTACAAAGAACGCACACTAGAAATCGAAATTATGTAAGGAAAATTCGAACGATTTAAGCCTACATATAAAATACTGGAACAAAGGTAATTCTGAAAATACCGGAAATTGTAGACGCTGTCCATAGTCCGAAGGCTCATACACAAAATAGTTTAATCGAAAATTTAGTATTCTAACATTAGGATCCATTTTTACTAATAAAATGTAGGCCTAATAAATTCTTGTCTGAAGTTCCGAGACTTCAGACTAGAAAAAACGAGTCTGATTTACATCCCAAAAAGATAATGATTTTCAGACCGTTATATTTGTTGTTATGAAATATTGTATTGCTTAAAAATGTTTGTCAATTGCATAAACGTTTGTTCTTATGGTGCACTTTTAGTTTATCTCATAACATAAAAGTGCAACAAGTTCAACTCACTACCTCTGAGAAATAGCAGTGGGTTATCCGTGGATTAGAAATAGCTTTCGAACGCGTATCCAAAAGTTACTGGCACGTTACGATCTCTTTTGAGTCACCGCATTTCATTAGAACTGTTTTAGATTACAAACAAAATATATTTATCAATAAGACAAAATTCAGAACCAAAGAGTTTTATATCAAAAGAATTCTATAATTTAAAAAATTAAGAAATTAATATTGAGTAAGTCGAAAGAAATTAACGTGAACTGAATTCGTATTTGTGCATACGTAATACAAAAATAATGACTACTAGATAACTGTAAACAGAACGTTGTCTTGTTTTTATAGACAGCAGTGATATAGCAAAAAAATTCCTGATAAAGATTATGCAAAACTTAAAATTACGTTATAATTTCAGACCTCCATTGGCAAAGATTAAAACTGGTCGAATCGTTATTTCACAGACTATGTGGATCGTGGGGTTATCTCATGCTGCGACCTACAGTCTACTTCCGAATGGCTCTCAAGATGCACTTAATGGTTGAGTTTATCGATTCTGATAGTAATAAAAACTATGATGTTATAAATTCATGATTACCAAAAAAGAGTTACACAAGACAGATGACGAAAAAATGGTTTCTTTTGAAAGCATACTAAACAACACCATTCGTTGACACGAAATATACACACGAAGTTATTAGATAATTGTAATAGTTAATTTGTGTTTTTATCGGGTTTCCACGCGTGACTCAGTTTCCCATTAGTTGTCCCACTTTATTTTTAATAACAAAATTAGTAGATATAAATCGTATTACGACAAAGTTAAATCAATAATCCTTTCTTTAGTTTGTTGTATTACAAAAATAAAAATTATTAAGTTCAACAGTTCAATTAAGTTACCCATTCCAAATAATTGTGGGAAATATTTTAATTCATAAAACTTATGAGGATAAAATAATTTCACATAAATATACATTCATCCTCTTTTACAGATTTTGTGTTTAAAGATAACAACTGTTTTACAGACGACTCAAAATGCACATATATTTACGTGCTTCATACGTATACCCGTATACATAAACACGCAAAGTTGCTACATAACATAAATAAATAATAATTGTTATGGTATTGTTAACACGATTCTAGGTTTTGTTGCTGATTGTATTACTTTGGCTGAGAAACGTTAATTGTTTGTAGGGAAAGAAAGTTCTAATTTTTTTGGCTATACAGTGTATACATATACATCGTGATTTTACTAGATTTTCAAATTGTTTCTTTAATTTTGTTGTGTTTTATTACTATTAACTGTACTAAGTTACTATTTAGTGTACTGTTAAGTGTTTGTTGTTTTTTTTATTGTTGTGGACTATACAGAATACAATATAAAATATTTAGGAAATATTCACGTAATCTCTGAAAATAATTACAATTTTTACTAGTAAATAGCACAAAACTTCGTGTAATAAGGGGCCCAACCTTGAAGCGGACACAATAAACCTTGCTGATAACCTGTTATTACGTTAGGGAGAGGTAGTTAGCTGATTGTTTGTGTAAATGATCTGTTTAGCTACAATTACTTGCTATCGCTATTTCTAAAATTTCCGTATGCTTATTAAGTGTAAACATATAATATAGAATAGGCAATTCCGAACTGAACACTGAAATATTTTTCTGGAAACGATTTCAAGTCAATGCCACCGATTCCCCACTTACGCGATTTGTGTTTTTACACTTGTCCTATCACAATTACAGCACACGGGTAAGCTGTAAGAATGGAAATAGCTAAGGTTTTACTGCTCTGTCGTTTCCTTTATTGCATTTCTTATGGTTATCGCCGTGGACAGATTTCATTGTTAGAAGGTTTTCTGTTTTCCTTGTTTACGAATGTATTTGCAAACTCGTAAAACAAGGAAAGACAATTGTATAAAACGGTTTTCAATCGTAAGTGAATTACATTAAAAGTAAACGTAAGGACCAATTTTCGTGCATCCGTTTTGTTTTACAATTTGGAAGTAGTGGATTTCGTACATCTTGAACATGTGAAAACGTTTGAACTCTACAATATATGAGCTTCCGGTGTTCAGAGAGTGTACTGTAGTACTTCAAAATACAAATTAATTTTAACAATGTGTTCTACGAATGAAAGATCATTAAGTTACTGGTAATGAGATTGTAGGCCTAAGCGATTAAAAAACCTCACGCACTTCTTATCAATGAATGCGATTCATTGCAGCGAGACAAACTTTGATACCAGCATTAGCGTCGATGATTATTATTCTTTTTTTTAGTTTGCATTATGTAAGACGCGTGGGGAATATAAAAATTGACCTTTGTATACTGGAGTAAATAACTGATTATTTGATTTCTGAGGAAAATGCATGCGGTTTAAGCATAGTCATTCAACCTCAGCGGAACTTGACTGTCTATTATTTTGCGTCTTATTTTTACTAACGTAAAGTACAGAAAAAGTCATTAAACGCAAATGCACGCTTCAAGCCGTCAAAGCGTTTAGAGTCATTTATAGGTATCAAGTTCATGTAAAAATATTATTTTGATTTTTAGCGAAGTATGATTATAGTTAGCACTTCGGAATGGTTTACGCCGGTCTAGGTATGCTTAACTATAGTACAGACCGGTAGGAAGTAGTTTACATGTGTGTCTCTTCCTTTTTCCTACACACTGGCGTACATAAAATAATAATTATATGTAAATGAGTACACAGTAAACTGTGCTATCTGGCGAGCGTGTACGTTCTATTGTATCTGAAGGAAGTCAACATTCCTGACAAGCAAAGGTCATGGTATGGCGACCGTGACCAAACACACTGCTCAGGAAATGTCGAGTTTTCGAAACAATTTGTCGTATTTTATCGAAACACACACACACACACACACACACACACACACACACACACACACACACACACACACACACACACACACACACACACACACACACACACACACACACACACACACACACACACACACACACACACACACACACACACACACACACACACACACACACACACACACACACACACACACACACACACACACACACACACAATTATTTTGTTATTATTATTAAAAATGTTATGGTTAACGCATATTTTATCGGTCGTTCATCTCGTGTCTACGCTATAATAGCCGTATACTGTGTACAAATCTAATATTAAAGAAAAATACACGCGAGTCTGCGGTAAATGGTGTCTTGGATCTTATAAAGGATCCTTTCAAGATTAAAGTTATTTAATTCACGACCAAGTATGTACACAAATATAATAGTGGAAGGTGCAACGAGGATTGTTGTTACTCGACCGCACTGTGGTCGCGGGTTCGTCACCTTCGTTCGGCGTAAATATTGTTGCACTGTTAACATTATCATGTATGCCGTGGACGACAATGAGGAATGCGAATTGCGCGAAACACGCGTTTAATAATACACGGTATTGTGTTTAAAAATTGTGAGCGTGTTATAACGCAAGAACTAATTACAATTTCATTGTCTTGTTTAGTTTGTTTTTAATGTACAAGAGTCTTTTGGAAAAAAAATAAGCTTGCAGAGTACTGAAGGAGATAGCAGAACACAACTCTTAACAGGACTTTCACTGCTGTGGCTCAAACTTTATAAATACACAAAGGTAAGAAAGGTGTAGATGAGAGAATATATTCAAAGATTTCGAGAAGGAGCGATAATACGTAGTCCTGAAATTAAGCTATATTGTTTTGCATATTAAGCTGTTCATTTGCAAAGTCTTTCACAGATGAAGTGAAGTGTTTAATCTACTCGTTTCACCAAAAGTTAACTTATTTAAATCTTGTTTATAAATGAGTATATGAAAATTTTTATTTTGTGTTTTGTTTTATTAATTTTGTTAAGTGGTTATAAAGCTCGGCTTTACCAGATTTTGTATTTTTTTTTTAGTTCAAAGACAAATCATTTACAGCGTTGACTGATACTCCGAGTTTGATGATGAAAAGAGCGTAGTACTGTACAATTCGTTTCTTAGATGACAGAGGTGAACATAACGAAATGTCAACAAAACCCCTTTCGTGCGGAAGAGTCAAGACTTCAACACGCAATCCGTCCGAAATATCACATAAAATATTACATCCGCCAAGGCTTAAGGTATAATTGTATAATTTGTATAATTTGAGCTATTTAATTGCAAAATGATTTGATAGTACCAGGCTGTTTCATGAGATTTGTTAGAGTAAATTACACGAGAAAAATGTGTGTCCCATCCGCAGAAT
Source organism: Magicicada septendecula (assembly GCA_034769895.1). Taxonomy (NCBI): domain Eukaryota; kingdom Metazoa; phylum Arthropoda; class Insecta; order Hemiptera; family Cicadidae; genus Magicicada; species Magicicada septendecula. The sequence continues at coordinate 276,507,558 of CM068374.1, forward strand.
TATAAAATACGACAAAATGAGGAGAACGCCTTAATCGAAAACGTAGAATTTCTTAAAAGAATTGAACACTCTCGTATTTGACGGCCACGTGTATCTGGAAAGCCTTTGAGTCTGGTATGTGCGTGTAAAACCGGTTTCACATGCTTATGGCGAACTTATGATGTAGCGTTCAGCCTATGGTGTTATGTTCGACTCTTTTAAGTGGCGGCCAGTAATTACGTATGACCTTCTTGATTTCATGTCTATTACTGGGTTTTGTACTTTCTTTTTTTTTTCTTCTTTCTACACCACTGCCTTAATTATCTCTCTTAACCTGTCATTTACATTTTTTCTTACCTACTGTACGTCAGTTTCGGAATTTATTACTTTTAAAACCGAAAATTCTATGAAATGAATGTATTCAAAATGAAAAAAAAGATTAAACGTCGGATGCGGTCGTTTAACCGTATAAACACATACCTTAGGGATGAAGTTTATTTATACACAAACGATCGACCACATATTTTACACACACACACGCACGCACGCACACACACACACACACACACGCACGCACGCACGCACGCACACACACACACACACACACACACACACACACACACACACACACACACACACACACACACACACACACACACACGCACACACACACACACACACACACACACACACACACACACACACACACACACACACACACGCACGCACACACACGCACGCACGCACGCACGCACACGCACGCACACACACACACACACACTCTCTCTCTCTCTCTCTCTCTCTCTCTCTCTCTCTCTCTCTCTCTCTCTCGTTCTTAGAAATACATACGTCTGCATTCATATAGATTTAAGATAAAATTAAATGAGTAACACGCAGAGAGAAAGTGGATACAGTGCCCACCGAAAGTGTCAGAGTATACGAAGATACTGGAAACCCTATGACGTACATTGCAACCAACGTGGGTGAAACTTTGACGTACTACACTCAATGCATATTTAGCAAATAGCGCGGCCAAACCGGTTTGATGTTACTTAAAAAAAAAGAGAAACAGAAATAAGAGAGACTTTGGCAAGAATAGTGTCTGACGTAAAGTATGCGGAGGAATGGACTAATCGTATGTGACTGTGTTTACAAACATCTGCAGACACAGGAACACGTGTGCACGTACACGGTTATGTGATTTAAACACACGCACGCGCGTGCACTGGACAATCATGCGCTGTGTGGGTTATATACTTAATGCAGTGTGAGCATGCGCGGAAGTAAAGTAAAATACGACCATACAGTAAAGTATACAGAAGTTTACAGACAGACGTATACAGAAGAAAAGTCAGTTAAGTTTATAGAACAGTTTATACTTATCTAAATGAGCGCAAACATAATAATAAATATCAAAAACTTGTTTCTTCTGGTGTGTTCACAAATTAGTGATTAAAAAAATTTTGCTTCGTTGATTCTTAAAAGGTGCAAACGTATGTAAAAAAGTTCACGAGTCAGTGTTCTAAAGTCAGAACATATGCTACTTAACCATTAAGCAATAGCAAAATTCAATTTAAGCAGCAATAATAGAAGTTTGATGTCAGTACTAACAGAGGTTTGCTGGCCTCTAGAAACAGAAACACAGGGTGTTATAATTTGAATGGGATTAACTGAAGAATGTTGGTCTGATGTTATCAGAAACATCAAAAGCACCAATCTAATAGCACCAACTGACACTAACAGAACCACAAACACAAAACGAGTGACGTTCTGAATAACACTAGTGTCTGTTGAAGCTGGCACTAACGGAATTGCCGAAACATTACTTATTGAACAGCATAATGTTGTTCTGAGACATTATCAAAACGAACGACCAAATTTGATTACCTGGTGCTGGCTTAACCACGATTCTAAGAACAAGAGGAGCTAGTTTTTACTACCCGTCTCATGCGAAAAATTACATTAAGTTATTTTAACTGAATATTAAATGTATTATAAACTATTTCAATTTATGATTAGATCGTTCTCTGCAAACTAAGATTAATTTACTTCTTGTAAAAATAGTGTTGGATAAGTTAACAGCTGAAAGATAATCAAAAAGTAAACAAAACTGTATGAATAAATTAAAAATATATTTTCTTTATATTAACTAGCATGTGCGTGGAAGGTAGATTATAGTTAACATAGAATTGTTGCCTTAATTATATAAAACGAATAATTTACTGATCTAATTATAGTGAAGAAAAGGAATAAAATTTCTTACCTTTAGGCTTAAGTTCGTGTACTTTCTCATTAGTCGGATCGGTTGCAGCAGGCATTTTGTTCGGTAATTTTGCGTATTAAACAACAACAAACTAACAATTATAACTTAAAACAGTAATAATAATAATGTCAATAATAAATAAATAAATAATGAAATCACAGACGATATAGAACCCTTGTAACGGTTTCAGTATAAAAAGTATAACATATAATTAAAACTAACGTAACTTTTCTTCTTTACACTGTTCACAAAATATTATTAATAATAGTGTCTTCACTTTTAAAGTCCATTGTGTTAACTAGTGCCGTGTATGTTGCAAATAATTTTTTGTGTGAAACGCTTGTTACTGTGTGGAAGAGTAAGTAAATAAGACAGCGGACAAGTGGAAGGTTTATATAAAGCAAGTCACATGGCCAGGTCTCCCCTACTACACAGCATCACAACCACGCTGCTGGTGGGGAAGGTTAGAGGAGCGGCGGCTGGCTCTGGCTCTCCACGAGGGATTAACCGACTCCGCTTCGTATGTTGTCCGGTGTCGAGTCGGTAATGAAAACTACAGACGGCAGTTCGGTGCGTCGAACAAAATTCTCAACTATCGTAATTGTAATTATGCAATTTACAGACTGACATCGTTACATTAGAGCTAGAGAGAAAAAAAAGAAGGAAAACTTGATTTTCATTCTAGTAATTGGCCGTAATGCGTAGGTACTATTCTCAGTCAGTAGCTGGAGTTCGTTCAAGAAGAGGAAGATATGTTTTAATGAAGAACTAAAACGTCGCGTGATCGTAGTGACGTTTTATTTTAGTGGTGAAAATTGACTTTAATTTAAACAATTAGAAGTAGATAGTTGTCTCCAAAACGAATTTAACAATAAGAAACATAAGTCCACCTGTAGTAAAACACGCGAGGTGTTGTTCTGTTTTCAGTTGTGAAAAAATACCGTATCATCTCTATAGTGACACTAGATTTATAATGAAAAACTGTGAATAGCTAAATTGAACATGATTAACATGAATACACAACTACGCACGCACCTACAGGCAGGCTCTTCTCTGTCTGTCTGTCTGTCTGTCTGTCTGTCTGTCTGTCTGTCTGTCTCTCTCTCTCTCTCTCTCTCTCTCTCTCTCTCTCTCTCTCTCTCTCTCTCTCTCTCTCTCTCACACGCGTTAAGAAACATTATAGAATGTGGCGTTATGTGAATTGTTTGTTGTATCTTCGTTTCAGAAAAAAATTACGTATTAGTGACTAGTAATTACGAGACAAATTAGTTTCAGTCAACAAATCAATATCCATTCTGACAAACTATAATAAGCTTTCTCGCGTGTACAGTTTTGCCAGCCGAGTTGTACCTTATTGTTAATTCTCTACGCTCTCTGATTACATCGTACACGTGATGCGGTCTTCCAGTTTAGGCTTGCATCATGTTTAAAAAAAATAAAATAAATAAATATCTTTCAATTAAAAATATAGTCAGGTTAAAGTCTGCATATTTGTTTCTGTACATTTCACATTATTTATATTTCCAAACCCTTCATATCTTATGGAAAATAATAAAAATTAGAATATGGTGAAATTTTAAAGATTTAATTGTTGCATTTGTATTAAAGGTATTATATTTTTACAAGAGCTTAACAGTGTCGCGCAGTTGAACACTTCTCACCACAGTCATGGGTAACGTCGTGCCCATACTCAAGCTAACATTGACTTATTCTGCTACACTGGATTAATGCATTGCATTATCGATAAATCTTCGGCGTGCAGTCACGAAGAATTCAACCGGTACCCTGTTTCGTTTCGACGCTCCAACAATCAGTAACAGACCTGCAGACACTGTAACGTTTCTGTTCAAACAAACAGTAATCATTGAATAGACTGTTAATTAAAGTAAATATGCAGCTCACATCTGTCGCGGTTGTTGATATAATTACGAGAAGTATTTTACTTACATGCATAAACCAATATATGCGTTTAATATAACGCTCGTCAACGATTTTAATTGCTGTGTATTGACTAAAGCTGAAAGTAATAAAAAAATAATCCAGTTTATTACTGGTTGGTGCTACGACTGTTGGTTTAACTTGAAAAGTAAATGCTGATGATGCGTGATTTCTGTGTGTTGAAAGAGAAACAGAGGGCTAATGAGAGTAAACGAAACAATTATCGACGGAGTTAACGTCAGTAAAGTCAGAAGTATTGTGGACAAAACATGACGGAAACGTGTATAAAACTAGTCAGGAAATGAGAACATGTATAGTAGACATAATCACTATTGATGAAAATGCAGCTGTTGTTTTAAGCCCACAGTTTAGCTACTAGGGTAACGAATTTCGTGTTGATCAACTCACGAGGCAATTTCTCATACAATATTAGTCAGTATCTAGCCTGTAAAATCAAAAGCTTGTCTGATTCGATGCGGATTCCTTTAGATCAGCGTTTACCAAACAGCGCTGCGTGAAGCAAACGGTAGTCCGCCAATCATCGCCAGCTGATCCGCGAAGTGAAAGTGGAAAACAAAATAAAAAGTGGGAAAATCTAAACTAAAGTTTTCTTAGTTGCCTTCGCCCTCAAATGTATCACATTACTAATTCTCGCTTATAGAACGTTTATTATTTCTCGTTTATAGAATTTCCTTATTTCCTTGAAATTAGTGGGAACGAACGGTTACGATTAAGCACGCGCTAAGCAATAAGTATTAATGTATCTGGGGTTTTAATTGGAGGATAGAAGACTTTAAAACACGTTTCAATGACAGACGATAAAACACATTTCAATGAAAGAGTTTAGTCATTATCATAGTAATAAGTTTTGATAGGCTAGGTTCATACCTTGTCATGAATGGTCGAACCCGAGATTTTCTTCTGCGAAAGGTTTAGATTTATGTGACTGAAACCAAAAAAATAATAAAAAAAAAACAATAAAAACAGGAATTCGTTATTTCCTATTTATTATATTATAGTAAAGAAAGTAAGTGTTGAAACATGAGTGAAACATTTATAGATGTCTGCAATTTAACAAAGGCACGAAACGATAACGGTGGCATTACAATATAACAAAGTAAACGATACCAGGAAAGCAGCACAAATTTTCTGCAGACCCTGATAATGTTAAATATTTTGAACGAATATTTTTAAAGTTCGCCCTAGTGATCGGCCTAATCGGTCTAATTGTCGTGGCACAGAAATTAATCAAAGATTTTCATAAAATGAGCACTACAGGCCCTCAAAAACAAACATTTTTAAAACCACTTTATGGGGGTGAGTAAATTCGCAGGTGGCTACAGTTATCAACAAATCCTGGCCCTCAAAAATTTTTTTAACATTTTAACCTGACGCATTTTGCTGCGAAGATACCAAGCTTAAATCAAAGCCATACCAGGCTTAACAGCTTCCAGCCGTAGACTACATTCTTTCATTTCGGGACAAAATCAGGTGAGAATTATTATTATATAGTATGAGGACGGGCTATTCAGATCGAGTAGAAGGTCACTGTTTAACCGCATCTCATGAACAGGCCGTGAGTAGTGGACACGTTAGTCCCAATAAACGATTTTATTTCCCCTGCGGACTAGATGAACCCGCGCAACCATTTTCCTTAAATTTTGAAAATGGGAATGAACAATTGAATTTAATTAAAACAAAATTTTCCCGTATGTATTTAAAATAAAAAACAAATACCGGTACATTAATTTGTTTATTCTTATTTTTAGCAGTACTGTACTTACTAACGTACTTTGAGAGTGCAGCCTATTATTTGGTTAACTGCACAATAGAGCGGTGATTTCAGTCAAGGAGGTACCGATGCCGCCGGTCAGGCCTGCATCGTTATTCGTTATGAGCTAAGAAAGAAAACTAATAAATAGGCCAAAGTAGGCCTACTGGATAGCGTTGCAAATGTTACTCTGGCATTGTATTGGCAGCTTCAAATTTAGTCTTTAGAGGGGATAAAAAGAAGATAAACTAGTCCAGTATTTTGATTAAATACGATCGACTGTTGCAAGAGGTGATCAGTGGTCCGAAGAGCAGATAGAAGTATATGAGTCTAAAAATTCAAATTAACTCATTCATCTTTTATCTAAGATAGTTGAAAATATTATTTTGAAACAGATTGAATCTCCTCAGTTTAACTCTGTAATAATGGATACTGCACAAGACATTAATAGAAAAGATCAACTGAGTCAAATAATAAAATATGTCTCAATTCTTGAAGATGAAGCAGAAAAGCCCACCAACTTAAAAATTAATGAAAACTTTTTGGATTTATAATGAATTTAGCTTAGGCTCAGAAAAAGAGAAAAAGCGATTTAAGCTCAGAAAAAAATAGATTTGAACAGTCTTCAGTAGAACGTATTCTGTTTTGGTTATATAATTTTTAGTAGTTGCCACAGCCAAAGGGAGGTTATTATTCAAGAGAGAACAATGGAAAGAATTACGTTAGGTTAGTAGGGGGGGGGGGGGCGCAAAGGATTCCTGTAGAGGGCCCAGGGAAAAGAGTTCCACTGAACATGACTTTTGTCACTTTTGCCATGTTTCTACTGTATCCTTCTACGTTTATATAGTTATTTAAGACTGTGTCTCCTTAGGGTTATTGGTAGACATAACTTTTTCTTCTTCTTCTCCTACTCCTTCTTCATTAACTTCTAACCTGCGTTTCAAGAAGAGCGCAAAGTGTTCCAGTAACTTGTTTAAAGGAGTCGTGAGCAGAGAAGTAACTTGTACAAGGATAGAAATAATAGCAAGTCATCGACCTTGAGGGTTTGTCCTCTAAGAGGAAAGGACCTGATGTCTACTTCTTAAGAAGTGTTATTAAACCACAGGGAAAATAATTGTTAATAATAAAATATTATTCGACAGGGAAATTGTCAAGACAAAGTATTTAGATCATAAAAATAACCACTCGACTTGATATGATCAGTAGAAGGATGTAAGGTACATTAAGGAAAGACGAAAAACAAACAACATTTTGAAGTAATTATTCAAGGATGGAGGAAACTTTGATTCTTGAGAATTATACGATAACGAAAAGGTAACTGTTTAAGAGCAAATTGAATTTGTACAGAATAGATTATCCTTAAACGCGAAATTAACAAAAAATAAAATTTAGATAAAAATTGAAACTAATAGGAAAATATAAAAGTATTTAAAAAATCGGAAAAAATTGTATTGAACTGTATAATATAAAGTATGAAAACAGAAATGGAATGAAAATATAATGACGTTTAAAAGGAACATCTTGCTTTTTTTAAATTCAATATGAATGAATGTACCTGTTAACAAGTTATTTCCTTTGTATCCCATACACAGTGGCGCAACCAGGGGGGGTTTTTGGGGGTTAGAACCCCCCCGAAAATCTGGAAAAATTTTTGTAATCAACGTATGTACGAACAGTAAGAACATAATAAATAAGGTATCTTCTTTATATGTTAATTACTATATTCTTTCAAAGTAATTTTTTACTATTACTAAATGATAAACTAAAATTCAGCATAGGTAAGTTTACCAGACGTGAATAAATTGTTCTTTTGCCAACGGCACATGATATGTAATTGTGTTCGTACTTTTCAAAAAACACCAGTTTTCATCAAAAGCGTAGCATTTAGTTTATTGCTATATTTTCCGGTTTTGGAGAGTGAACTAGATCAATTGGATGGCCTGTCAATTTCAGTGCAAAGGAAAGTCATGCATAGTTAGAGTCGGAAAATAACGTATAACATGTACAAGTTTATTAAATCGGAAGATAAAGGAATATCTGAAAGAAAGCTGCAGGAAAGGGTAGCTTAGGCATGCGGTGTGTCTCTAAGCAGTGTTTTTAGAATTATTAAAGAAGCATCCGCGTATACGGCTGACATAAAATCTTTAGTACTTCCCATAAAAAGTGCTCAACGAAGGAAATAAAAACTTTGACAAGTGTACTATTCGATTAATTATTTACGAATATCAATTCACAGAAGGGGAAACACCAACATTCAAAGTAAATTAAAAAATTTTTAAGAGATAAATTAATTATAATGGTAGTGCATCTAGTCTGAGCCACATTATTCGTCAATGAGATTTTGATGAAAACGTGCCGAAAGCAATAGGAAACTTTCAATAGAATAACTCATTAGAAAGTTAAGAGAAAATATATAAGAAAATTACGGCAATTCAGAGAAGAACGGCGGCCTATAGTTTACATAGACGAAACTGAATTCAACGTAAGTTAAAAAAACGTGGATAGACGCCGTTCTTCTCTGAATTGCCGTATTTTTCTTATATATTTTCTCTTAACTTTCTATTGTGTTAGTCTATTAAAAGTTTCTTATTGATTTTGGCACGTTTTCATCGACAAATATGGCTGAAAATTTCAATGAATTTTCATGAAATGAATTCAACATCATTAACAAAAAGACAAACACGATTAAGTGGTTAGTGAATAATGGGATTTCTTTAGTCCAATTACCTTAACCTGAGTTCTATTCACTAATTAAATAAAGTAAACCAACAGACATACAGAACTCTTATAATAACCACTGTTTTGGCAAACCATGGACATTGCATTTTACGACTTCCACTCTATCATCCTGACTTCTTGATCTTAATCCTAGAACTGATTTAGGCAATCGTGAAGAAGCGTGCTAAAAAAACATGCATTTTCCATAGACAGTGTTAGAAACTTAGCAAAAAAGGAATTTGAGTGTATTTCTTTCGTAGATTGCACATCAAGATGTGACCATGCCATGAAAATTTAAAAGATTACGTGAGATCAGACCAAAGAGTGTATAATGTAACAGTTCGTTTCAAAATTAATAAATAACGGGATAGCAGCAGTGAAGACGATTTGAGTTATAATAACAGTGAAGGAAACATTAGTGGGGTGGAAGAATTGAGCTCAATATTTGTAATTGGTTGTAAGTGATTAAATGCTATATTACTTAAACAGTTTTGGTATAATTTTTTCATTAATATTGTCTCTCCTGTTCTTTATGGACAATTTACATCTGTTGTTTTTTTAAAACACACACAGTCATTTCACATTCGAGCCTGTTATTGATGTTACTTATTCAAACAAATTAAGTTGCTAGGGTAATGTTGACTATAATCCTGGATTTTGTTGTCCATGACGTGTCCGTTGATTAATTAATTATAAATATATAACTACTGACTCGGAACACTATTTTTTTATTGGTAAAAATGTTAAACTTTCACCCTGTAGCTTGAACTAGTTTTCGTCGGAGGCTCATTTTTACCGATATTACGTTTTTACCGATATTACGTTTTTTCCTGAATCGTAACATATACACAAACTATTATGTACTTCAAAATATACAATGTTTGTTAATGTCTAGGCTCGACTAGAAGATCTGGAGAAAGACTGCAATGGACACAACATGCCAAATTACTGTTTACAAAATAATTGCAGTAGGCCTACTAAATGTTAAAACATTTTCTAACTCGGTGAAATCTTTGTATGGTACCTCTGTTGTATCTATTGCTTGTTTCGTCTTACAAAACGTCCATATGTACTGTTAAGTAGTCAAAATATAAATCAAAATCAAAACCTCCGTACGTAGACTCGTCATTCAGGGAGAAGGCTAATATTTTCAAAAGGCCTTTTTCTACTCACGTGTATAACATTCTTCCCGCCTTATCCCCACTACAAAGTGCGTAACTGCTTTATGTCTGATGATTTTAACTATATTATTGTATTATTACTTCAACAAAGTCGACGTCTGCTGATTAAGTAATTTAGATTATTCAATAATCATATGCAAATTAGTAAGCCTGTGCTTAACATGATTTTAAGTCATAATTCTCACAAACATTGTGTGTATGATTCTTACACGTGCAGTATGCCTTTGCAGCATTATAGGTGGAACGTACATGAGTGAAATTCTACCTTACAATCCTTCACTCCAAATCCAAGCGATAAGCTTCGATGGGAGAAGACGGCAGCGTAATCCGCAAGAACCATCTCACCCTTCTTCATCTCAACGTTCGTAGCCTCCGGGCTCGACGAGATGAACTCCTCCTCTTTCTACAGGAATCCCATACAGACGTCGCCACCCTTAATGAAACTTATCTAACTGCCAGGCATCGCCTGTTCTTCCCGGGCTATACCCTCTTCAGACAGGACAACGGATCTCACTCGGGCGGAGTTGCGATACTTGTTCGTAACTCTCTCCGAGCGAAAGTAGTACCCCTATCAAACAGCCCGACTGACTCACTTCTGGTCAAACTCAGCTTCGAAAACTCCCCTCCCCTCTTCATAGCAACATACTACTGCCCCCCACGTGCCGACCTAGACGTCAACTACCTCCATCATTTGGCCATGACCTACCCCCGTTTACTTCTCTTCGGAGATCTAAACGCCCATCACCGACAACTCGGAGACTGTTATAACACCGCCCGAGGTACGAGTGTGCTTCAGGCGGTCAATAACTTCGGTCTCAGGCACCATCGTACCCCGTTTACCCGCCAGCCGGTAACTCCGGCCCAACGTCCTACCTGCCCCGATAAGCTGTTTACCTCAGCCGACATCTCCCGTAAAATAAGCGGAATCTCCCAAGGCCCGGATGTTGGCTCTGACCACATCCCTATTCTTCTAGTAATTGCCTACGGCCACGTAAAATACCCACCCTGGAACCCCGCACGACGGCCGTAACAGACTTTCACGCTGCCGACTGGCCTCTTTTTTCTCAAGCTTTAGCTTCCCTAATATCCCCTCTTCCAGCCCCACCCACCACCCCCACGCAAACGGACGCTTACAATGACCTAATCACGACATCGATTCAGACGGCGATGGCACAGGCCATACCGACGAAACATGTCCGCTACTCCCAGCTCAGGCTCCCTCCCCCGGTCCTTACACTGATACGCCGGAAACGCTGGATCCGCCGCCTCTTAAACAGAGATCGGCGAAACGAGCATCTCTGCTTGGAATACAGGAGACTTTCAATTGCCGTCAAGATCGCCATAAAAGATTTTCGATCTTCCCGCATTGAGAGCCTCTGTACTTCAGTACAGGATTCCTTTCGAAACGACACTCCCAGATTCTGGAAACAGGTCAAAAGTCTTCACAACCCGCCCAAAGCCGATACCCCTCTCCAGTTAGGCGACCGCCTTCTCGTCAGCGATGAGGAGAAGGCCGCTGCCTTTCGGGACTCTCTCCAGACCATCCATAGCCACCCCGTTAGCCCGGACTTTGACGCCATCGCCGAAAATACTATAGACACTTTTTTAACCACCCACTCAGACCTCTTCACCCCACACGACGTCCTAACCGCAGACCACGACCATCCGCTGGAGCGGCCCATCGAACCAGACGACATCAAAGACCGACTTAGAAAATGTAGAAATACAGCCCCCGGCCCTGACGGAATCCCCAACCGGATTTTAAAAGCGCTCCCCGACACTGCTATCGAAGCCCTAGCCCATCTATACACAGCTAGTCTCCTCCTTGGCTACGTCCCGCGGGCCTGGAAACACGCCCATGTCCTCATGTTCCCCAAACCTAAGAAAAGCGCCAGCCTCCCGTCGAACTATCGCCCGATTTCTCTCACCCCTGCAATCTCCAGGCTTTTCGAGAAAATCCTCGTCGCCAGGATACATCCCCACCTACAAACTCATAGCGTCCTCCCCAGTACCCAGGGCGGATTCCGCCCTGGCTACAACATATACGATCAACTCGTTCGGGTTATCAGCGCCATCCAGGACAACTCGGCCCGCAAACGCCCGACAATCTTAGCCCTACTCGACATCCGCAAAGCCTTCGACACTGTCTGGCACAATGGCCTCCGTTTTAAGATCCTCGGATGTCACTTTCCCCCTACCATCGTCAAATGGCTCTCCCAGTTCCTGGATGGCCGCACGGCACAAGTCCGAGTCCGTCAGCATCTCTCGGCACCCTTCAGCCTTCACGCCGGTGTCCCCCAAGGCTCCGCCATTAGCCCGCTACTCTATATCATCTTTACGAAAGACACCCCTCCCCCTCCGCCTACTCTACCCTACCCATCTGCAGGCCTAGCCCAGTACGCCGACGATACTGCCTACTGGGTCTCAGCAGGCGCACACCGGCAGATCCCAATCAAATTACAGCAAATCCTAGAACCTTTCTTCGCCTACTGCAATACTTGGCGAATAACTAAACGCGGACAAGACCCAACTCTGTGTTTTCAACTCCACTGGACGCAACATGTCGCATTTCTATACAACGCTCGTCCGCGTTGGCCCATCATCAGTACGCCCGAAGCGTGATTGCCGATATCTAGGCGTCACGCTTGACTCCAAACTTACCTGGCGACCACACATCAAACGCACAACTACCATCGCCCGTACCCGCCTCCGTTCTCTCAGAACCCTCAGCCGACTAAACCACTGCTCCAGCGACTTACTAGGCCGAATCTATACTACATGTATCCGACCCATCCTCACATATGCACACCCAGTTCTCCTTACTGCCTCTCCAGCCTCCCTCGATCTTCACCGTCTCACAGAACGACGGGCCCTAAGACTCATATACCGCCGACCACGCCTGACGAAGACTTCCAATGCCGCCCTGTATGCGCTTAACACCCGCTTCCTTGACCTTGATTCCTTCCTTGTTAAACTCAACTGGAAGTATTCCCGCACAGCCTCCCGCCGCAATTCCATTCAAACAATAGTCCCGTCAATTAATAGAAACACCCGCAATACAAGCCGACCTTCCTACTTACTAAATCGCCTCCTCGCAATAGCCAATGGTCCTCCCCCTCGCCCCCAACCACGCCGGCGTCAACGACACAGACCTGTTTAAGCAGTAACACATACCTTTTCCCCGCCACGGACTTATCTCTCCCAGGCAGTAGCGACCTGTCTTCCTAAAGCAGCCTCAATACCCAACACGCGATAAACACTATCTTCTCTTCACAGTAAACACACACTCTAGTTCCCCACACTTACGTACCCGAACATAACCCGAATCTGTTCCTTCCGCCTCCCTTGACGGCTCCCTGTCGCCACCCAACAGCTTTGGCGACCAGCGTCACACGTCCCAGTCTTGGCCGCCCCCCCCTGCAAGAACGTCGCAGAACAATATGAAGAAGAAATAAACTAAATAAACAAAATGCATAAATAAAGATGCCCCAGAAACATTATAACGGCCACATCCATCTACCTCTCCCTCTCGAGTATGGCTACACACTACACCTCACACAATATAACCAGCAAACAGTACTCTCCCAACTAAGTGCCTCCACCTTCTCTGCGCTCCGATCGTCTGGCGTACGTCCCCCCAAAAACCCCTTATCCACACGGCTGAAGGGAGCTCGTCTCCAAAACAGCCCGAGTCCGACCATACTGGTCGGTCTCAAAAAAAAAAAAAAAAAAAAGTGAAATTCTATGAAGTAAAGTTAATTTTTACCTATTCTTGCAACATTGGCTCCTTATAAGTTGCGTATTGTCGTTTCTCCAGGAAAAAGCCCTCCTTGTAAAGAAAAGAATGAGGAAAACCAAAATTGTGCACCTTGTTTCTAAATTTTCAAACCCCCCCCCCCGAAAAAAATCCTGAGTGCGCCACTGCCCATACATGTCATTTACGGTGGAATTGTCAAGTGTCTTTTTTAATTATCAATAAAAATAAAGTAATGCCAAGTGAATAAATTATTTGTCAACATCCGCTTATCACAAGTGATAAGATATAATTTATTATGTCAGAAACCAATTCAGATAGAACAACATTAAAGTTTATTGAAGTTTACGATGTGTTCAACAAGTTATACAATCGACAAGGACTTTAATAGTGTCGATACAACACGTGAAGAAATGCACGGCGTTTGAGCCACAGCCTACAGCGCTGGTTTTCACGGATTTTGTACGTGTACATTGGTAGCCTATATGTTGTGTACAGAATAACATAATCAGAAACTAACTAAAATCTGTAACTAATATGTTTATTACTACCTGTTACCCGCGGCTTTACACGCGAATATTTGACTTTTAACAAGTATTTTAATATAATTTTTATTGTCTATGTCTATATGGCGTTCTGTCAGCTCGTATAACAATTTCGTACTCATTAGTCAAATTCTCTCCAAAGCTGTTTTCAACAGTTGTACTGTTTTAACTTGTACTAAATTATTATGTTGGTACAACAGCCTTTGGAGATTTAAAAGTACCCGTTTATAAAGCCTTTGGAGATATTTATATAGTATCTGTTAAATCAAAAACGCTAAATTCTTTATTTTAAGTATTATCGTGTTATAAGCATTGTATAACACATTAAACGTTATGTTTTCATCAACCATAGCTTTTATTTATTTCAGCAGTAAACTAAAAACCAAAAATTGTTGTCACCTAACCTCACAAAATGAAGACAACACTTATTTTCGATTTGCGTTCAGTAATAGGACAATTTACAATTAGTACACTTATTCTTTTCCACATCGTAATATATCGGTACAATCGCATATTATACAAAACACCGAAAATGTACTGCAGGAATGGATAAATGTACAGTTCCGATGCCGCTAAATAGCTTTTGTTTATTTACTTGTTACTATGGTAATTAATTCTGGTCTCCATGGTTTTGTTCACATCTTTATACGCGTCAACGAAAAGGCATAATTAAAAGGGCCTAAATCGTGCGAACGGGGCAAAATATCAAATTCCAAGTTAGACAGTGTTTTTCGCCTTGTGTCAAAGGTTTTCTGTGCACAATTTGGTGGCAATCGGTGTAACGGTGTGGATTTGCATTCAGTACACATAAATCCTCAGACTTTAAGTTTTAGGTATGTATATAGTTTAATATATGGATTTTTATCCAACAAATTCGACAGCTGAAATATATTATGTGAAGCAAACTTTACTATGTCAAATTTAGTCATATTAAAGAAAGAAGTAGGTTTATTAAAATGAAGAACAAGAAATAAATTCTAATGTAGCCTACCTAATGTGCGGGCTGTTAGGCCGTGGTCTAAAACCAATGAAATTATAGTTATTATTATTATTTTAGATGGAGATCATAATAATAACGGTAAATGAACTCTTAACAAACTCAGCGAACAAATTTAACAATAAGAGACGTTCCAGCCGCGCCCACAACGGCCTCCTTCAGTTTCACGGGAGACTTGTCACGGTCCCCAGTCTTACTCACGGGGGTTTCGTACCTTTTTGCCCCGCAAACCGGCTGGTTATTGTTAGTTTTCTTTGTTGAGTTTATTAATAGTTTATTGACTGTTATTATTATCTCCAACCAAAATAAAAATAATAATAATAATGACAACTATAATTTCAACTATTTAATGCCCGGTTGTTACTTATGGAGGGGAGACATAGACACTGACAAAAAAGGAACAAGAAACACTAAGAAGGTTTGAAAGAAATATCGTAAGACGTGTTTATGGCTGGGTTAAAGAAGATGGCGAATGAAGAATAAGAAATAACCAAGAGAAAGATGAACTATTGAATCATGAGGACATTGTAAGTTTCATAAAGGCTCAACGAATACAATGGCTAGGTCACCTAGAGCGGATGGACGATCAGCTGTATGCTAAAAAAAATCCTGAGGGTGCAAGTCTACAAGAGCAAAAAGAGGGACCAACCTAGAATAAGATGGTTGGATGATGTGCTAGAAGATCTCAGAAGAATATCTGTGAGGGGTTACACTCAGATGACAATGGGTAGGAGACTTTGGAGAATATTGGTGTTGGAAGCCAGGGCTCACGTTGGGCTGTAGTGGTTAAGAAGAAGAAGATAATTTCAATGTATTTAGACCACTGCCTAGCAGCCCGGAGAATAGATTCCGGCCGTGAAACTCTACCTTGTTTACGTACATTCCAATATACAGTACTTGTAACAAAGGAAACACGAGAGTATAAATGAGTAAAATGAAGTCCGAAAAAATATTAAAATAATACAACTATTAAACAAAATAGGCTGTTTATGAAAACGGCAACCGTTAAGTCAGGAAGAAAAAGAAAAATGTGAAGTACTTAAAAACGAGAGATTATAAGGTAGTTAATTATCCTGTACCATCTTAGTACCATTTATTTGATAAGTAATGTTAAATAGAAAGAATATTGTATTGAGAAAATGATTACGATTTTAACCATAATTCACGATAAATATTGCCTTTTTGTATAGTTTTTTGCGTTCTTATCATACTGTTAAAACAGATCAAGATTATGTTTTCTTTTCTGTACCCTTTAAAATCAATCCTGCGTGGAAGATGATTTGTATCTGGTCTTTGTGCGTTTTCAAACCTTGGGACGTTCCATATTTTCCGAGATATGTGTACAAAATCACTGTTTTAAAGTTAAAGACCTTGCAAAAGAACCAATTAGTCTACAATATTGATTATAAATTAATCACGCCAAGTGCGGTACTTGTAGGATAACAGTCATGGATTTCGCAAAAATGTTCTTTTTAGAAATTGTTTCTTGTTGCCCAGATTTCACTTATTTTAATCTATTAATCGACGTATTTTTACTTCTTAATCTACTGATTTTAAAGAGATTTTTAATATCTCCCTATACTAAAGTTCATCAAAAGCTGATCTGCCAATTGTCTGGTGCTAGATTTTTTTCGGATAAGGTGCAGCTTCCTGCATACCTCGTGTCCATAATATGTCGAGTCTTCCCCTCTTACATCTTTTCATGGGTATCCATTACAGCATTTCCTTTAGAACTCTGTTCCTACATATTCGTTGAACGCAATTATTACATAAACACTTCTGATTTTTCTTACAGTTCTGTAATGGTATTAGTATCGAGCCTCAACATTCCTCTTTAAATTTTCCTGTCAAACATTAGGCCTATTAAATTTATCTTATTTATCACATTTATTACTGACTTTAGGAACATACAGGACAATATGAAATTTAAGATACATTTTTTCCAATATTAAACACAATCAGAGGAACATACTACTCTTCAATCAAAAAAAATATTATTGAGTGCATTATTATCTGTATCGTGCCGTAAGCTATAAGGAAATCAAAGAGACATCTTATACCAGAAAAACTGTTATTCAGAATGAAACATGAAAAACTTTCTTATAACAAGTATTACCAAAAACTTGGTCAACACACGTGTAGCTGATGACAAATTGTGATTTTAAAATTAATAACTGTGCCGTGCAAAATATTACAGAACGGTATAATAACATTGAATCCGATTTCCAAACAGAACGTTAAAAAAAAAGGAGGCAGGAGGTCTTTATTACTAAATTCATACTCTATGAAGACACAAACACATTCTAAACGGAGTTCCGCAAGAGTTTTAGTCGATTATAAAAGAACTGAAGAAAAGAGGCATATAAGAATACTTTTTGAATTTTGATTCTTATGAGTACAAATAAAAATTACTTATGAGGCTCATAAGTAAAGAGACTAGTTAGCAAGCAAAGTATTATTAAATTTCTTTCCGGTTATTATTGACTTAGGACATACAGGAACGAGATATGAATTTTAAGCTAATAAATTTTCCAACATAAAACACAGTCAGAGGAACGCAATATTCTCCATTTAAGAAAAGATTGAATGTATTATTCGCTATATCGTGCCGATCGTTCGAATATTGTAGATACAAATATTATTAGAAAAGATCCTGAGAGTGTATATCCACATCAACCAAATAACTTAAAGGCTTAGAGAAAATTTGAAGCTTTACTCATCAATTGTGCTTGAGTTGTGATTTAATTATAATCCAGGATACGAATATCCATAAAACTCTCTGCTGTTTAGACGGACATTTTACAATTAATGAACTTTTTGTGGCACGGGTGGAGTCAAAAAAAGGAAATCTATTGAAGGAAATCTACCCGTACTTTCTAGAAACAACACATCTTTCTTGTATGTCATACGGTTCACTTAGACACCTCTACTAAGCCGCTTTGGAGGTGGACAGGAAGCCTATTGTAATTTATATAAATTAAATTTTCAAGTTGAAGTTTAAAATGGTATAAAGTAACTGCATTATATTGAATGGTATGAAAAATTGTAATTTAAAGAGCCAAAAAACTTAACTGTGTATAGATGGGTAAGTATAGACGACAGCGAGTTAGTTCAGATGTAGAAAGTTAACTGTGTATAGATGGGTAAGTATAGACGACAGCGAGTTAGTTCAGATGTAGAAAGTTGTAGAAAAATAGAAATAATTAACTAAATATTAGATATTAACTACATAAATATCTACTGCAATCAGAACTGGAAAAAGGTCACAAAAATGAATAAAGATATTATGATAACCGTATTGAATGTTTTTAAAGGCATGTATAATTTAATTAAAATTAATCTGTTATATCGATTCGGAGAGAATAGAGTAAAATAAAAACCGATCGTTGATTGTATTAACTACAGTGTATGTATAGAAAATACCACTAATGAATAATAGTGCAATTAGCGGTATGTTGCGTACCGCCTGCAACGGTGCAGGTTATGACGTGGTCAGTTTACCAAGATTTATGGAATCGTTTCCATTGCTCGTCTTGCGTCCACTGAAGTAAACGTTTCTCGACGATTATTGTTGTTCATTCTCCGTTTTCCTTACTGCTGTCGGAATTCCCTGTATTAGAGGAAAAGTCTCGTGTAATGTTATCACAGTTTTCATCAATTGTATTTCAGGTCTTGCACGCAACGGATTCATAACGGAATATAATTCTGGTGTAGCGTGTGGAATTATCAGTATGACGTAACTTAAACTGAATGAAAAATAAAGCGGTTCAAACTGGAAGTAGTTTCATGAAAATGAAACATCTCAGGAAATGATGTGTGATTCTAAAACTTTCGGTATCTCCTATTTATGTACTAACACATGTGGAAAAGTTCCAGTCGTTTCCTTGTGTCTAATTTATAATTAACTGGTATTTAGTGTTTTCGTACGTTGTGTTATGTAAACATTACTAGCAAGTTCAAAATATTTCAAACCGTCCCTAGACCTCTATCCTTCAAATGTTACAGGTCTAGATAGCCCGTCTGTCAAACGGCATCCACATGCTTTACAACGAACAAGCTTCCTTTAATAGTTTCAAGGTTCCTATAAGCCATTACCAAGCCCTCCAAGCCCTTCACATTGGATGTCACACGCTTTGCCTATTCAGTAGTAACGTTAGCAACAGAGAAACATGTTAATTTAGAGGCCATGGACAGCGGAGTTTTCCTGAAGGCAATGAGTGTTCAAATACTTAAGTATTAATTTTAAACTAAGTATTCCTCATGACTCAAAAGGACTTTTCAACTTTTTTGTCAGAATCCATATACATGAGCAAGCTAAGCGTTTGGAGTAAACTGAATAAATTCTTAAAGAATAGAACACAGTCAAAAATAAATTTGTTTGTTTTCTGTTTTGATAACAATTCGCAAATGTTGGCTGGCTGTTGATGTCTTAAAGGAGATTATTTTCTTAGCACATTTTCCTTGTTATGTAAGGCTGACAAAGTGAGAACTGTAAGAAGCAATTAAAAATAGAAAGTTTTTGTTTTATTACTATACAGTTTTGTACTATAAAATGTTATCAGCGATGAAACTATTTTCTCGCTGCTTTAAATTTCTAGTATAAACAGACGAAAAGTTAAACTTTGTATCTGCGGAATCTCGTAATGTAATTATGTAGTAAGTATTAACGATTAGTTTCTGTATGACGTATCGACTTCGGTTCGTCGGCTTCCGTGTGGAAGAAACTGACTTTACACTGACAGAAAATGACGTTAGTTTCGTTTTTAAAGTACTAATCTGTCCTTTTTACTTGCCTTTGTAAACAAACCAAATAATAAAGATTGTTAATATTATTCACATCAGAATAAATGTACAAATAATATAAGGTTCTTAAAATACACAGTATTATTATTTTGAATGATTATAAAATTGAAATAATATATATTCTATCCTTTCTACGACTCTTCTGTACGTTTCACCCCAAACTTGGTCTACTACGATTTTTGCACACATTTTCCTCTGTCCAGTTGTCTGTCGCATCATGGCTAAATTTCTTACTTATTTACTTATTTTACATTTTTTTAGTAGTGGTCTTCATTTAGCGTTTAAGATATTTCGAGCTTCTGAGTCTATCATCTTATTGTTGCAGTATATGGAGAATACGATGGGGCCATTTACACGTCGATTAGCTTTAATTTCCAAGCGCCATTTTCCTTCTCCATAAACATCATGGCGTCTTACACTTCTTGCGATGATGTTGCTGTTACTCATGAAGATACTGTAAGTGGGATTGATCTTCATTCCACTCTTCACTCATACGTTCGCATGCTTGTTTTTCTCCTTAAATATCTTTCTTCGCTCCTTCCCGTCTCTCACAGTCAACCTGTCTCTCATGAATATTATTATATTACTTATTTATATTATTAAAAGTAAGTGATCCTGTTGAGTAGCCGATCGTGGTGGCGCAAGTAGTGAGGATCTAGACCGGAATGTTGATAGACCTTCCTGGCGGACATCAACAGTATTCACCAATATTAAATTACGTTGTACATAGAATTACCATATACCGGGCTAACGTTTAGCTTGTTGCAGAAAGTCTCTAGTCCTGCACTTCAAGTCTGTGGTTAGGTGGGGCGGGTTAAGGAGATCACTTGCCGTAAGACCATTAATAATAATGGTTTTGAGGACGACACCGTATATATGTTGGTCGCTTAACGGCATAGCTGACAAAACTGTTTGTCATATGTAGTAATGAAACACATACTACCAAAAATGTTGTAGCCCTAGTTGTTAAAATACTCTTAATGTATATTGTGAGTGTTAAAGATTTTAGTCGCGTTTAAAATGTTAATTACAAGATTGAAATGCTAAAATTTGATTGAACTTTCATTGTAAAGGAATGGAAAGTAAAATTCAGAATCATTATGTATTTCGTTACGTAATTTTTGATAAGTGATAAATCTGTTTTTGGGTAGTAGGTTCCAATTACCTAAAACACACACACACACACACACACACACACACACACACACACACACACACACACACACACACACACACACACACACACACACACACACACACACACACACACACACACACACACACACACACACACACACACACACACACACACACACACACACACACACACACACACACACACACACACACACACACACACACACACACACACACACACACACACACACACACACACACTCGTACAGTAGTAGGTTTCTAGGCGTACAGATAGTAATTAGGCGTGTGAGTGTGTGTATGTAAATCTAGATGTAATACGAGATTTCTAGTACATTTTGGGGAACTTATATACAAAATCGTGTTTCGTGTTCATCTCGGAAACAGAAAACGTGTTTACACGTAATCTGTTAATTACATACATACGCCTACATCTATACCTTTAATAATAAATGTCAACACTCAATTGCCGTTGGTTGTCTTCGATACAGTGTCTAGATATCTAGAGAAATACTGCCTTTAAATAAATTGATTACTATAATATGAACAAAACTAAACAATTTGTTAAGATTGAAGCAAGGAAAACACGGTGTAGAACATGTCAAATAAAATCTTATATGCTAAAGCTAGAATAAAGAAACTATTGAATAAAGTTGCAGACCAACAAAGAAGAACATTATCGAAAGTGATACTAATTTCTGCGTTTCGAAGTGAGTCTCAGATAATGAGTTCAGTGCAGTGCAGATTATTTTACACTGAGATGTTACAAATTCCCACATCCGAATTGTTTTATTAATACGTAAATTTTAGTTATGTTCAGTTTCTGACGAATTTAACAATTTTCACAGAGAACTTCATATTACTTAAACCCTATTTGTTTCCAATGTTGTCACAGACATCGAATGTGCGGACTTTTGACCGAAGAATACAGTTCCTCTTTGCTCGTGTATATGATCCCAATTTACTAATTATAAACTGAGTATTAAAAACATGTTTACGTCTGTATTAATAAGATATTGCCCAGGAAGCAAAACGTAAGCCTTTAGGTTCCACAGCATACGAAAATGAACCGTTAAACAAATGTCATAGTATGAGTATATGTAAATATATTTTGTGACGCTGCTGTAACTTTTGAACAATTTTAAAAGTACAATGTACAGTAGTGATTTCTGTACAAGGCACAATTTATTACGGTTGATTTACGCAAAGTGTAGACCTACCAAGGTAATAGGCTAAGGCAATACATTTATTTGCTGGGTTTTGTAGCTTTCGATTTTAGATTGATGCAACTAAAATCCCCATAACTAGTCTAACTCGATTTATTTGTAAAAGACACTAGGCCCTACTTAAGTCCCTACGGTAAGTATACTATTTGATGAGGTAACGTGTAATTAAAATAACATCGCAACAGTAGCCGGGCACCTAGTTCACCTGCGTATGTTTATTCAACTACTATAGCGGTACCCACTAGAACACGTTCTCATTGTAAGCCTCTAGCAGACTGTCCGTGGCCAGTGAACCGCCGACTTGCGACCGACAGGTGACCGTTAAACGTACGCACTCATGCAACCACCGACACACGTAAACTTCATTGTGTGTTTTTACGTCTCCGAGTCGCGGCATATTCAAGGTAATGAAACCTACTAGTTTTAATTCGTTTCTTTCGTAGGGAAGAAAGAGATTGTTTTGGAAATCTCTATTTCCAACTTAAGCGATACCATTGCCGCTTAGTAATGTAACGATAAAACAGTAATATACTAACTTGGTTAAAAACGTATCTAACTCGGTATACGATATTTACTCTGCAGGAATTTATTCCACAGCGTCTTAAAAATTTCCGTATGAAGCACTTTAATGTTGCTATTCGAATCTTATACAAAGGTGTCTCTTGTTGTACACTGTCTTCCGAACCATATTTAAATTTTTTTATTTATTGGTTTGATGGAAGCAAAAATTGTGTTTGTCTATTCAAATCTGTACATTGATCGATAGAATTAAGTTCTATTTAAACACTGTAAGTATAAGAATTGTAATTTTCACAAGAATAGTTTATTACAGGGGGCTATGTATATATAAAAGAACGCAGATCATCTTCTTTACCATCATCAGTAGCTCCACCGTGGGCCTCAGCTTCCCTCAGGATTTTCCTCCACACTTCCTTATCCTTAGCCAATTTTTCACTCCAACATCATTCGCTATAAACATGTAATATGTCTATATTCTCATGTAGTCTTCCGTGGCCGGTGTTCATTATGTTTTTAAAGTCTTCTTCCGGTATGGATCGCGTCAAAAATGTCTTGTATGACAACGTTTCACTCATATTACAATGAGTATCCTCTGGTCTAACTGTAATACATCTAGTCTATACAGCTTGTGGCTATATCTACCATTCTCTTCTTCTGACCTCACTGTTTCAGAAATCTTCATTTTCTAACTCTCTTATCTAGGGTAACATGATCTAACTATTCTCTGACGGCAGTCTTCATTTTCTTCTGACGACTTTCGAACTATTCTGGGCCAACGGAAGTCCCCCAGTCTTTTAACTTAACAGTATCTTTCAGTCGCTTTGTTTCTGTTTCCTTTGGAACTTTTCTCTCTCAAAAAAAGAATAGACATTTCCTTGTATATCTGTCCTTTATAATTCTGTTGTAACGTTTGAAAAGTTCGTATTATAAGAGGTCTTGAAACTCTGGAAATTTTACTCTGTGTCTATGTACCATTATCTTAATTCGAAATGCAATAGTTTGCACGTTTCGCATATCTTGATTTAACGGTGATTCAGTTGTTTAAGTAGGTATTCTGTAAACCAATCTATAAATGCTCTGCCGGTCTGACTAATATAAAATATGACAGTTATTGCAAACCATTTTGTACACTCCTGTTTATTTTCTACAATTTTTTATGTCTTTGGTCGTATTATTTTTTAATATTATTAGTAGTGTAGAAAGTTACTTGGGTTCTGTGCTTTTTAAATTAATTTTTCAAATCGTGGTATACTTCGTATACGCCGATACCATGGTGAACTTTGTGTAGGCCTATACTTTTCAAAACTCATTTGTAATGTGATTTGTGTTTGTATTATTTTTTGTGTGCTGTTGTAATTTTCCTTGAAATTCTTTTCTTTGTACTTTTATTCTCCTCCTCATTTCTTACTTGTGAGTCTTCATAATCTTAACATTCTACAAATTCTTCGTAAACAGTTTATTTCGGCAGCAGCCCCAGGTGTTGTTTGTCCCGTTATGTACGGGGCTGCGGTGTAAAGAAGTATGCTCTCTCTAACAGTCTAGTGTCTTCGAGTATTCAATGTTTAGCGTTTTTCTTACATTTATTAACAGCGATATACTGTTTAGTATCTTTATGGCGCGTTTCACTTGTTGTGTTTTCTTTGTGATTTTTTTTTACTGTCTCCTTCTTTGACAATCGTCACTCCTAAATGTTCGTAAATATTTATAAATGTTTTTATTCATTGGAACAATAATGAATGCAGATAAGCTCTTGTAACCAACTTTTAACAATACAAAAATTTTATAGTAGAAGGATTTTGATCAGCTCCGTGATTCTAAATTTTAAGACACTGACGTACTAAAGTTTCGCAATCAAGGTACAGACACCTTGGCTTGACATTTTAATCGCATTAGGCCTACCTGTGATATCTCGACACTTCAAGTTTTATTTTATTACACTACACGCGTTGTATATACATTATCACTGTAATTGTATCTGAGAATCTATCGTCAACATTGGTCCTTGTTCTACATTGGAAACGATGGAGAAGGTCAACTGATTTTTGTAATTTATTGTACACGTCGATTCAGACATTTGCGCCCACTGTATGGACATTATACGACGCATTCACCATGTATACGACGCGACCTATGAAAATAAAGGGAGGCAGTGTTAATCTTATTTCAGAACATAACACCTTATGTGATCAATTTTGTGAATTTTTCTTGGTACTAAGAAGACTAAGAAGAATAAATGGTAAGAGGAAATTGGTTGGAGCTATTAGAAAGAGGAAATCAAATCTTCAGATAGGATTATTTACAGGAATTAATATAATAGAAACAACATTGTAGGGAAGGGACAACCTGAAGAAGATAGGTAGGCTGACAGATTTGGTAACTGGGAGAAATTACAGAGCCTTAAAGAATAGGTGCAGGGACAGCTGAACTGTGGTGTCTTCGATGGAATCTCCATCACTGATGATATTATGTATAGTTTTTGTTTGGCTCTTGACAAACACACGCGCGCGCGCACAAACGTAAAGCTAATTCGAATGTTGTAGCCTATGCTTAGTGCCCGTGAGCTTGGGGTGTGTGTCACTCTGTTTACGTTGTATGGTAATGTAGTTACTGCGCTCAAGCTGACTTGCTAGAATGTAGGTTAGTGCAATTTTTTTGTTTTAATTCACTGGGTGTTGTGTAACTCGCTCGTGTAACTGTTAAGAAATCTGCATACTTTTTGCTTTGTTTTTACGTCACCAATACTGACGTTGTGCCAGCTAACTACGTCATTAATTAATTATCAGTTGTTTATTCTTGTCCCTCGTGTCCAGTTAGTTTCTGATCCCCCCCTCTCTCTCTGCTGCGCGCGTTTTGATGTTTGTTTATACGTGCACGATTTTTTCTGCCGACCCGGAAGCGTCAGTCCATTTTAACTTATTACGCCGCATTGCCTGTTGCCTACACGACTCCGAAGTAAGGAAACACTCGTCATAACGTGAATTCATTTACTTTCGATTTTTTGTGTTAAATACGGACACCGTTTTTCCTTCCTGCAGTACGCTTCTGCTGGCAGCAATGACATTTTTCCGCTATGCGTGCCTCACAATTTGTTTACACATAAGTAATTAAAAAAAAAAAATAACTGAAGGACGTCGATTTTAAATACGTCCAGTTTCGTTACGCTAGTACCTGTCTGTCTGCCTTAACCTGTTCAACAAAAAGCTTATACTTTTCTGCCGTTACATCAGTCGGCCAGGGACACAGTTCCCTATTACACGCCTAAGCCTATTTCATCGATAAGCAATGTTCCTCCTGTGGGTTGACAATGTTATCACCCTAGTTAACACAAACTATTCTTTTTGGACGAAGAATAAAATTTCTTCGAGTCATTAAATTCATATTTTTGAAAATCGAGTATTATAAATCTTTTTTACTATCTGCGTTCCTCCCGGTAACCAGTTTGACTAAACATCTGAAATATTTTAGTACGTAGGCTTTCACGGCCGGTGTCATTATGATTATATTCTAAAACTTCCGGGCTGAAAGGCCGTGGTCGAGTGCTTGAAATACTGCTAAACGTTTCGGCCGCACCACCGGTGGCCATCTTCAGTAGCGAAATAATTGTGTTCGAATAGATGATACGCCGAACACGTCTCCCAATGGACTGGGAACAAGCAACAGTGAGTTACGGCTACGATGCCTCTATTTATAACTTTTTAAATCGACGAGTCGGTGTTGCCTGAGGTTGTTGGCTCTGCTGTCTTGCCCTACATCCGTGGCGTGACTGACCGCATCGGCAAGTTGCTGAGTAAGCGGGGCGTCAGGACGATCTTTAAGCCAACCAAAAAGATCCAACAGTTCCTGCGACCGGTGAAAGACGCCAGGGATCCGCTCTCGTCGTGCGGGGTGTACAGTATTCCTTGTACGTGTGGCCAGGTCTACATAGGCACCACGAAGCGTAGTGTCCGGACGCGCCTCTCTGAACATCGGAGATACTGCCGCCTGGGCCAGCCGGAAAAGTCCGCAGTTGCTGAACACGCTCTTTCCCACGACGATCACCGGGTGATGTTTGATGAAGCCCGCGTGTTGTCTTCTGTCCGGGGTTACTTCACTCGCCTGCATCTGGAGTCCATCCATATTCATAAGAATGCGTCCGTCGCTATGAACCGCCAAGATCAGAGCTGTTGGGTTGCGCGTCGTGAGACGACCCAATGGTATCCTAGTACCGAGCCTCCTATGAGGGGCTCCTGCCTAGTGGTCCTGTCCAGACGGAATATTGATAAATTTAATTTTTAATGGTCGTTACAACGACATGCTCGTACTAGGTCGACTAGTACAGTATTTGTCGAGGCCGTTTCCAAGATTCACCTGGACGTATTCGGTACTTGCCAAGGCCAGCTATGAGTGGGTTTGTCTGGGTCCTCGCAGCTCGGACGTAAAATTTGCGTGCAAGTCGCCTTGCGGTGTCATCCAAGGAGCGGACACCGAGTCCTCTTCTCAGGAGACGAGAAGAAAACCGATAGGGGACTTTGGCCGCTAGCCGAAGCCCTCTATCGAGAACGCTTTGCAACCTTCTTTTATGAACGGTTGCGAGGTAACCCCAGACGGGAAGAGCGTAGGTAATGATCGGCAACAGATACGCGTTGACAATCAACTTACCCAGCTTGCGGGTCATAGCCTTGTTGGCAAGTATCGGAAACAGTTGCGCGAGACGAGCGGACGCTTTCCTTCGCATCGTCTCAGCGTGGGTACGCCAGGTGAGCCGACGATCAAGGTGGACACCGAGGTACTTAACTTCCCTCGACCAGGGCAGGTACGTTCTACCGAGTCTCACTCGGCCTCGTGGTTCTTTCCGGCGCTTTGTGAATAGCACCGCGGAGCTCTTGGTTTCGTTGACGGCAACTTTCCAGCTTTCCGTTCACGTCGAATACGCATCGAGTGCGCGCTGAAGTCGTGGGATAGCAAAGTCTGCGTTCCGATCGGCGGTATAGACCGCCGTGTCGTCGGCAAACAAAGCCATCTGGACTCCAGGCTCTCTGGGTGCGTCGTTGACATACACGGAGAACAGGTGAGGCCCTAGCACGCTACCTTGAGGTACCCCGGCTGTGATACGTCTCTCGGAAGAGACGTGGTCGTCTATTCGCACGCAGAAAGTCCTCTCCGTCAGAAAGCTAGCAATCAAGCGAAGGTAGCAATCTGGGAGCTGGATTTCCCGGAGCTTGAACAAGAGCCCGTCGTGCCAGACACTATCAAAGGCCTTTTCCACATCTAGGAAACAGGCGACAGTCTGCTCTTTCCGACACCCGGCGTCCGTGATGCATTCCACCAGTCTCATCAGTTGATGAGTGGTGGAATGCCCCACACGGAAGCCGAACTGTTCGGGGACCAGTACATCGAAGTTTCTTAGATGATCTAGTACTCTCCGTTGTACGAGACGTTCGAGGACCTTTGACGTGGCTGACAGTAGACTAATGGGCCGGAGGTTGCCGGGACGGGAAGCGTCCTTTCCCTGCTTCGGGATCACTATAACCGTCGCCTTACGCCATTTCTGGGGAAAATAGGCCAGTCTAAGACACGCGTTGAACAGCGCAACCAAGAAAAGTACTCCTCGCTCCGGGAGTCGAGTAAGAGCGGCGTTCGAGACGCCGTCCGGGCCAGGAGCTTTTCTTGGCACGAGTTCAACGAGCCGATCTGTGACCTCTTCCCTAGTAATGGGTTCGGGCTCCGTAGTGATCGGAAGAGACAGAAAGTCTTCCACTTCGTTCTCGACTTCTTCGTCGAAGTCCCAGTCCATGGGCGGGTTAGGTGCGAACTGTCGCTCAAAACACGCGCCCAAGTACTCGGCCTTCGCCTCCGGGCGAGCCAGGATTTGACCGAAAGGTCCAGCAATGGCCGGGATGCGAGGCCGGCGCCTCTTCCCTACCAACGCCGAAGGTATCTGGTAAGGGCTACTTTCGTCCGATCCGTCCCCTGCCTGGGCCACGGCGAGTTCCCAACAGCGTCTCCGGTAGGCCTGCATTTCACGACGTAAAATGCCGGTCGCCCGGTTGTACGCTGCCTTGTCGGCCGGATCACGGGTCCGCTGCCAGCGTCTCCGGAGGCGATTTCTCTCGCAAGCGAGAGCACTCGTCTCCTCTGGGATCCGCTGCCAGTGGGGCGTGACGCCAGGCTTCATTCTGGAAGACGCGTCGATCGCAGATACGACAGCCTCGTCAAACGCGGCAACTGCCTCGTCGATTTGGCGGAAGGTTTCGAGTGGTCCCGCGTCTGGCAATCGGCGACTTAACGCCGGGCCATAGCGATCCCATTCTACCACCTTCCTGACATCTCTGCGTACGACGTGCTGGGTAGCGACGTGTATCAGGATGGGGAGATGATCGGACGATAGTTCCGTTAGCGCGGACACATGGGCCGGACAGTCAATTCCTTGAATCACCGCTATGTCCAAGACATCGGGAGCCGCGTTGCGTTGTGAGGGGTAGAACGTAGGTTGGGTAGGCCCAATCACTTGTATCCTGCGAGAATCGGCAAACCTGCGTAAACGTTTCCCGTTTGGGGCAGTCAAGCGACTGTTCCAATCGCGATGTTTACAGTTCAGATCGCCGGCCATGATGACCCTCCTGTGTGCATCGAACGCGACAGCTAGATCGGGGTGAAGGAGCTCTTTTTGCGGCGGTTTATACGCCGCTACCATCTGTACACCGCCTAGAGTGTTTAACAACTCCACAGCGGTGCCTTCGAGGTGAGTCATTGCAGGCAAGACGACTCGGTGATGCTCGAGAGTGAGCCTCACCGCGACGGCAGTACCGCCACCAGCAGTGCCCGGTCTGTCGTTTCGATAGCACACATAGTTGGCCAGTCGTAACCGACTCGCAGGAGTCAAGTGGGTCTCATTGAGAAGCACTACATCGGGTTTGAGTCGGGCCAGTAATTCTTGGAGTTCCTGGATCTTGTTGGACAACCCGTTGGCGTTCCAGGAAAGAATCGAGAGATCTCGTTTGAGGACCCGACTCATAGAAGACCTACACAAGTGGCGGCTTCCACCAAGAGCATGAATCTCTCAGTTATGTCAGCAGTCTCCAAGCGGGAGCGGATGGACCTGAAGGTCTGGGCGACTTTGTTGAGATCGAACTCAGCAAGAAGTCTTTGACGACCTGGTAGTCGTCAGGAACGGTTCTTGAGGCAGATTGCCCGGAGACTGCATGCGCATAAGAGCGCCGAGGCTTATCAATCGGGGGATTGGTGGAAGCCAGGGGTTTCTTGAGGCCAGGTGTAGCACCTCTAGCGGAGGTGCTAGGAAGAGGGACAGATGCGATTGCGTCGGACTTCGCGCGCTGAGCAGGCTGTCTGGACTGTGCGGCCGGGTTGGCAGGAGCCCGGGATCTAGCGCCACGGGGCTTTCTATGCCGCTTCTTTTTGCCTGCGTTGGGAAACCGCGGGGGCGGGAGGTCAGGCGTGGCTGCTTCTAAAGCAGGGGCAGGATTCTCCGTTGCTGGGGGGGATTGACAAGTCTCAGGCTCCACAACCGAGATGTTTTCTGTTGGCTGGGTGGTCTCACTTTTAGATGCCGCGAGGTTACGGCGCTTTTTCGCCATAGGCGGGACAGGGGCCTGAGAAGGAGCCTGAGTTGGGGTTGCCTGTGCTGCAGGTGTTTGCTTCGGGCCTTTGGTACGTTTTTGTTGCCTGTTTGTGACTGAGGCGGAAGACACGGCAGCCGTAGCAGGAGGCGCAGGGCCTGGCTGCTCGGTTGCAGGTCTGGAACCAGCTACCGGATGCCTCGGTGGTGGCAGGCGCCCTTTCGGCTTTCGCCTCTCGAGCTCCTGCTGAAACACCGGACATGCCCGGTAGTTGGCGGGGTGACACCCGCCGCAGTTGATGCATCTTTTGAATGCAGGTGCATCGCAAAGTTTGGAGGCGTGAGGGAGAGAACACCTCACGCACGCCGGAGCGTTAGAACAAGAGTCGGAGTGGTGCCCGAAGCGTTGGCACCTGTGACATTGAGGCAGAACCCCGGGAGCGCGGCTTCTTTCCACTTTTACGCGGAAACCAAAAAGCCGCGTAAGTGAGAGTAGGCTAGTGCCTGCCTCGCTATTCTCCACCAGGATGCGGACCAGAGGAATTGGACGCCTTGGTCCGGCAGGAGTAAACACCCGATGGACCGCGCGAACAGGATAGCCCAGCTCGCGCAGCTCATCGAGTATTTCCTCTAGAGGGGATTCCACGTCCAAGCCTCTGAGGACAAGCGACAGAGGCTTCACGTGTTTGGGCGAGAAGGTATGGTACTGGAATTGCTGGGATTCCACGTACGCCAAGACACTGCGGTACACGTCCATTCCGCGGACAACGATCTTGACTGTGTCGCCCCCAAGGAGCTTCAGGTCAACGTTGGCCGGGGAAAGTCCGGGAGCCACTATCAATCGCCGGTAAAAACCGGTGACGTTGTTCACGCCGTGAACGTATACGGGCGGGATGCGACCAGAGGCCGGCGGTGCTTGGGCACCGCCGGACACAGTCGGCCCCGGGCCGGATTCGCCATCGGCGGGGACAACTTCCATGGCGGACGCCGAGGAAGAGGTTGAGGACGATCGATTCCGCCTCGGTTTCTTAACCGGCCGCCCCCGTGGCCCAACCGCCACGAAAGCGTCGGTCTCGTCACCGGGCAGCGGAACCGACCGGGGATCGACTTGGTCCGCTTCCATAAGCGGAGAACACGGCGAGTCGCTCGTGTGGGGCGGGGCAGTTGCGAGCGACTGCGAGCTCGATGACGCGCCCGAAGCGGGCATTTCCGCCATCGAGCGGGAGGTTCGCCGACCAGAGGCAGCCAGGCTGCCTCCGGCGGTAACCAGGGACCTAGGGTCCGGCCCGAGCCGGATCGCTTGCGGGATTTCTGGAACGCTCAGGCTTACTACGAGCTGGGCAAATGACCGGCTTCGTTAGATACCTCTCCTTACCAAGAGAGGTGTCCACCGGCCTCTTTACCTAGGCGATATCCAAGCTCGCTTACCACTGGTGGGGGCTCGCAAGGATCGTCCTAGGCAGCGCTACCTAAGAGCCTGAGCGTCAGCGGGCAAGATGCGCTGCGCAACCTTAAGCTCTGGCAGGCTATTGGCTTCCTCTTCAGCGGCAAGGTGGTGGTCCTGAAAAGGGTCACTTGGCTGGTGGCCCTTAGAAGGTCCGACGCACTCAGCTGTGCTTGTGCTGGCTACTCGATTCACCAGCCAGCTGAGTTGTGGTCTTCCGTCTTCTTGTTGTCAAAGGCAGCAAGCGGGCCAAGATGTTGGCTGTCCAGCGGCGAAGCAGTAGGCAGCAGGGCAGCGGATTAGTAGGCAGCAGGGCAGCGGCTGATCACAGCGAACTTCAGCTTCCAAGCTGGAGAGAGCAGTCCAGGAGAGAGATCCGTACTGTTCCAATGCTGGTTCCGAAGTGGACAAAAGGAGAGACGCAGGTATGAACCGCCAAGTGGTCAGAGCTGTTGGGTTGCGCGTCGTTAGACGACCCAATGGTATCCTAGTACCGAGCCTCCTATGAGGGGCTCCTGCCTAGTGGTCCTGTCCAGACGGAATATTGATTATTTAATTTTTATTGGTCGTTACAACGACATGCTCGTACTAGGTCGACTAGTACAGTATTTGTCGAGGCCGTTTCCAAGATTCACCTGGACGTATTCGGTACTTGCCAAGGCCAGCTATGAGAGGGTTTGTCTGGGTCCTCGCAGCTCGGACGTAAAATTTACGTGCAAGTCGCCTTGCGGTGCCATCCAAGGAGCGGACACCGAGTCCTCTTCTCAGGAGACGAGAAGAAAACCGATAGGGGACTTTGGCCGCTAGCCGAAGCCCTCTATCGAGAACGCTTTGCAACCTTCTTTTATGAACGGTTGCGAGGTAACCCCAGACGGGAAGAGCGTAGGTAATGATCGGCAACAGATACGCGTTGACAATCAACTTACCCAGCTTGCGGGTCATAGCCTTGTTGGCAAGTATCGGAAACAGTTGCGCGAGACGAGCGGACGCTTTCCTTCGCATCGTCTCAGCGTGGGTACGCCAGGTGAGCCGACGATCAAGGTGGACACCGAGGTACTTAACTTCCCTCGACCAGGGCAGGTACGTTCTACCGAGTCTCACTCGGCCTCGTGGTTCTTTCCGGCGCTTTGTGAATAGCACCGCGGAGCTCTTGGTTTCGTTGACGGCAACTTTCCAGCTTTCCGTCCACGTCGAATACGCATCGAGTGCGCGCTGAAGTCGTGGGATAGCAAAGTCTGCGTTCCGATCGGCGGTATAGACCGCCGTGTCGTCGGCAAACAAAGCCATCTGGACTCCAGGCTCTCTGGGTGCGTCGTTGACATACACGGAGAACAGGAGAGGCCCTAGCACGCTACCTTGAGGTACCCCGGCTGTGATACGTCTCTCGGAAGAGACGTGGTCGTCTATTCGCACGCAGAAAGTCCTCTCCGTCAGAAAGCTAGCAATCAAGCGAAGGTAGCAATCTGGGAGCTGGATTTCCCGGAGCTTGAACAAGAGCCCGTCGTGCCAGACACTATCAAAGGCCTTTTCCACATCTAGGAAACAGGCGACAGTCTGCTCTTTCCGACACCCGGCGTCCGTGATGTATTCCACCAGTCTCATCAGTTGATGAGTGGTGGAATGCCCCACACGGAAGCCGAACTGTTCGGGGACCAGTACATCGAAATTTCGTAGATGATCTAGTACTCTCCGTTGTACGAGACGTTCGAGGACTTTTGACGTGGCTGACAGTAGACTAATTGGCCGGAGGTTGCCGGGACGGGAAGCGTCCTTTCCCTGCTTCGGGATCACTATAACCGTCGCCTTACGCCATTTCTGGGGAAAATAGGCCAGTCTAAGACACGCGTTGAACAGCGCGACCAAGAAAAGTACTCCTCGCTCCGGGAGTCGAGTAAGAGCGGCGTTCGAGACGCCGTCCGGGCCAGGAGCTTTTCTTGGCACGAGTTCAACGAGCCGATCTGTGACCTCTTCCCTAGTAATGGGTTCGGGCTCCGTAGTGATCGGAAGAGACAGAAAGTCTTCCACTTCGTTCTCGACTTCTTCGTCGAAGTCCCAGTCCATGGGCGGGTTAGGTGCGAACTGTCGCTCAAAACACGCGCCCAAGTACTCAGCCTTCGCCTCCAGGCGAGCCAGGATTTGACCGAAAGGTCCAGCAATGGCCGGGATGCGAGGCCGGCGCCTCTTCCCTACCAACGCCGAAGGTATCCGGTAAGGGCTACTTTCGTCCGATCCGTCCCCTGCCTGGGCCACGGCGAGTTCCCAACAGCGTCTCCGGTAGGCCTGCATTTCACGACGTAAAATGCCGGTCGCCCGGTTGTACGCTGCCTTGTCGGCCGGATCACGGGTCCGCTGCCAGCGTCTCCGGAGGCGATTTCTCTCGCAAGCGAGAGCACTCGTCTCCTCTGGGATCCGCTGCCAGTGGGGCGTGACGCCAGGCTTCATTCTGGAAGACGCGTCGATCGCAGATACGACTGCCTCGTCAAACGCGGCAACTGCCTCGTCGACTTGGCGGAAGGTTTCGAGTGGTCCCGCGTCTGGCAATCGGCGACTTAACGCCGGGCCATAGCGATCCCATTCTACCACCTTCCGGACATCTCTGCGTACGACGTGCTGGGTAGCGACGTGTATCAGGATGGGGAGATGATCGGACGATAGTTCCGTTAGCGCGGACACATGGACCAGACAGTCAATTCCTTGAATCACCGCTATGTCCAAGACATCGGGAGCCGCGTTGCGTTGTGAGGGGTAGAACGTAGGTTGGGTAGGCCCAATCACTTGTATCCTGCGAGAATCGGCAAACCTGCGTAAACGTTTCCCGTTTGGGGCAGTCAAGCGACTGTTCCAATCGCGATGTTCACAGTTCAGATCGCCGGCCATGATGACCCTCCTGTGTGCATCGAACTCGACAGCTAAATCGGGGTGAAGGAGCTCTTTTTGCGGCGGTTTATACGCCGCTACCATCTGTACACCGCCTAGAGTGTTTAACAACTCCACAGCGGTGCCTTCGAGGTGAGTCATTGCAGGCAAGACGACTCGGTGATGCTCGAGAGTGAGCCTCACCGCGACGGCAGTACCGCCACCAGCAGTGCCCGGTCTGTCGTTTCGATAGCACACATAGTTGGCCAGTCGTAACCGACTCGCAGGAGTCAAGTGGGTCTCATTGAGAAGTACTACATCGGGTTTGAGTCGGGCCAGTAATTCTTGGAGTTCCTGGATCTTGTTGGACAACCCGTTGGCGTTCCAGGAAAGAATCGAGAGATCTCGTTTGAGGACCCGACTCATAGAAGACCTACACAAGTGGCGGCTTCCACCAAGAGCATGAATCTCTCAGTTATGTCAGCAGTCTCCAAGCGGGAGCGGATGGACCTGAAGGTCTGGGCGACTTTGCTGAGGTCGAACTCAGCAAGGAAGTCTTTGACGACCTGGTAGTCGTCAGGAACGGTTCTTGAGGCAGATTGCCCGGAGACTGCGTGCGCATAAGAGCGCCGAGGCTTATCAATCGGGGGATTGGTGGAAGCCAGGGGTTTCTTGGGGCCAGGTGTAGCACCTCTAGCGGAGGTGCTAGGAAGAGGGACAGATGCGATTGCGTCGGACTTCGCGCGCTGCGCAGGCTGTCTGGACTGTGCGGCCGGGTTGGCAGGAGCCCGGGATCTAGCGCCACGGGGCTTTCTATGCCGCTTCTTTTTGCCTGCGTTGGGAAACCGCGGGGGCGGGAGGTCAGGCGAGGCTGCTTCTAAAGCAGGGGCAGGATTCTCCGTTGCTGGGGGGGATTGAGAAGTCTAAGGCTCCACAACCGAGATGTTTTCTTTTGGCTGGGCGGTCTCACTTTTAGATGCCACGAGGTTACGGCGCTTTTTCGCCAGAGGCGGGACAGGGGCCTGTGAAGGAGCCTGAGTTGGGGTTCCTGTGCTGCAGGTGTTTGCTTCGGGCCTTTAGAACGTTTTTGTTGCCTGGTAGTGACTGGGGCGGAAGACACGGCAGCCGTAGCAGGAGGCGCAGGGCCTGGCTGCTCGGTTGCAGGTCTTGAACCAGCTACCGGATGCCTCGGTGGTGGCAGGCGCCCTTTTGGCTTTCGCCGCTCGAGCTCCTGCTGAAACACCGGACATGCCCGGTAGTTGGCGGGGTGACTCCCGCCGCAGTTGATGCATCTTTTGAATGCAGGTGCATCACAAAGTTTGGAGGCGTGAGGGAGAGAACACCTCACGCACGCCGGAGCGTTGGAACAAGAGTCAGAGTGGTGCCCGAAGCGTTGGCACCTGTGACACTGAGGCAGAACCCCGGGAGCGCGGCTTCGTTCCACTTTTACGCGGAAACCAAAAAGCCGCGTAAGTGAGAGTAGGCTAGTGCCTGCCTCGCTATTCTCCACCAGGATGCGGACCAGAGGAAATGGACGCCTTGGTCCGGCAGGAGTAAACACCCGATGGACCGCGCGAACAGGATAGCCCAGCTCGCGCAGCTCATCGAGTATTTCCTCTAGAGGGGATTCCACGTCCAAGCCTCTGAGGAAAAGCGACAGAGGCTTCACGTGTTTAGGCGAGAAGGTATGGTACTGGAATTGCTGGGATTCCACGTACGCCAAGACACTGCGGTACACGTCCATTCCGCGGACAACGATCTTGACTGTGTCGCCCCCAAGGAGCTTCAGGTCAACGTTGGCCGGGGAAAGTCCGGGAGCCACTATCAATCGCCGGTAAAAACCGGTGACGTTGTTCACGCCATGAACGTAAACGGGCGGGATGCGAACAGCGGCCGACGGTGCTTGGGCACCGCCGGACGCAGTCGGCCCCGGGCCGGATTCGCCATCGGCGGGGACAACTTCCATGGCGGACGCCGAGGAAGAGGTTGAGGACGATCGGTTCCGCCTCGGTTTCTTAACCGGGCGCCCCCGTGGCCCAACCGCCACGAAAGCGTCGGTCTCGTCACCGGGCAGCGGAACCGACCGGGGATCGACTTGGTCCGCATCCATAAGCGGAGAACACGGCGAGTCGCTCGTGTGGGGCGGGGCAGTGGCGAGCGACTGCGAGCTCGATGACGCGCCCGGAGCGGGCATTTCCGCCATCGAGCGGGAGGTTCGCCGACCAGAGGCAGCCAGGCTGCCTCCGGCGGTAACCAGGGACCTAGGGTCCGGCCCGAGCCGGATCACTTGCGGGACTTCTGGAACGCTCAGGCTTACTACGAGCTGGGCAAATGACCGGCTTCGTTAGATACCTCTCCTTACCAAGAGAGGTGTCCACCGGCCTCTTTACCTAGGCGATATCCAAGCTCGCTTACCACTGGTGGGGGCTCGCAAGGATCGTCCTAGGCAGCGCTACCTAAGAGCCTGAGCGTCAGCGAGCAAGATGCGCTGCGCAACCTTAAGCTCTGGC
The DNA here is from genome assembly GCA_034769895.1 of Magicicada septendecula. Taxonomy (NCBI): domain Eukaryota; kingdom Metazoa; phylum Arthropoda; class Insecta; order Hemiptera; family Cicadidae; genus Magicicada; species Magicicada septendecula. The sequence continues at coordinate 276,544,772 of CM068374.1, forward strand.
AGGCTATTGGCTTCCTCTTCAGCGGCAAGGTGGTGGTCCTGAAAAGGGTCACTTGGCTGGTGGCCCTTAGAAGGTCCGACGCACTCAGCTGTGCTTGTGCTGGCTACTCGATTCACCAGCCAGCTGAGTTGTGGTCTTCTGTCTTCTTGTTGTCAAAGGCAGCAAGCGGGCCAAGATGTTGGCTGTCCAGCGGCGAAGCAGTAGGCAGCAGGGCAGCGGCTGATCACAGCGAACTTCAGCTTCCAAGCTGGAGAGAGCAGTCCAGGAGAGAGTTCTGTACTGTTCCAATGCTGGTTCCGAAGTGCACGCAACGGTATGAACCGCCGTAGCATGTAGCACTGTAGTAGCGGGGCGTCTTTGCACCCGGTGCATGACTGCAGCATCTGGGACGAGCCCAATGGCTGCCTGTGGATAGACATAGTTCTGGTTCATTCGACAGGTAACCTAGAATAAAATAGGAATGGACAACCGCCAACCAGTTAACTGAGAAGGCGGGGGAGAAAGGTTTTCAATTTTTATTTATTTTAAATATTACAGCAATCAGTGGGCACTGCCGCAAGGACGGGTTCAGGCGACAGATGTCGCGCGTTCCCAGTCCTGCGTGCAGACGCCGTGAGGCGTCGGTCGCTCCCCGCGAGGCAGAGAGCCTCCGTGCCAGTGATAGCGCGTAGCAGCGGCATTCAGCGCGGTCGGGATACTAGGAAGGGAGGAAGGAAACAGCTTTGCAGGTAAATTCTGGGGCATGGGCAGATGGTGAGTATACAAAGTGAGGTTTAAGCAGCTTACTTAAACTTATGGCGGGTCATCGAGAATCGCCCGAGGGCGTTTGACCCGGACAGGGGGAGGTGGTTGCGTGGTGCTGATGGTTCTGAGGTAAGGGAAGGAAGAGGTCTCAGCTGCGGCAAAGAGAGTCGCAGCTAATGACCAGACAAAGGCTGAGAGAGCAGGAACTCGTAGACCTCCTCGAATTACACTGTTTCTAACAAACCAAGGAGATCCCGACAAGGAACGGAGGGTTCTGGATTGGAAACTTTCCAGCCTACGCCTGTTGGTGGCGGAGGCAAGTGACCACCATACAGGTGCCGCATAGGTCAATACAGACCGGAGAAACAACAGATAGAGGGTAACTTTCGTGCGCAGCGCCAGGGGGCTGCGGCACGCGAGGTATGGGTAAAGTTTGGCTCGGACGCCGCGAGCCTTGGCAAGGGTGTCCGTCACGTGGGCGTTGAAGCAAAGGCGACGATCTAGCCGAACGCCTAGATACTTCACCGACTCTTTGTAGGCGATAGGCCTCCCTTCAAGGGAGAGGGGCTGGCATCGGGAGATGGACTTACGAGTGAAACAGATCGCCTCGGATTTCTCCGTGTTGATCGTCACCCGCCATTTCCGTAGCCAGTCCGGAAGCTGGTCCAACTGACGCTGCAACTGTGTACTCGCAAAACGCGGGGACACAGAGCTGTAATGATACATTGCATCGTCAGCGAACAAAGACAACGTGACTCCGGGCAAAACAGGCAGGTCGTTCGTGTACACGAGGTACAGAACGGGGCCGAGGACAGATCTCTGGGGTACGCCAGCGGCGACAGGACGAACTGCAGAGCAGGTTCCGTCGACGCTCACCCTGAAGGTTCGGTCGCTGAGATACGACCGGAGGAAAAACACTATGGACGATGGTAAGGGGGAGTTAGCGAGTTTAAAGAGAAGACCTTCGTGCCAGACTTTGTCGAAGGCCTTGCTCACGTCCAGCAGTGCGGCGGCCGTAGCCGCTCGCCTGTTGGTGGCGTCAGAGAGTTGCGTTACCACGCGGACTAGTTGAAGCGTGGTCGAGTGCTCTCTGCGAAACCCGAACTGTTCGTTGCGGATAAAATTATCCAACAACGGCGAGATGCGGGCCAGCAGGAGCCGCTCGAACACCTTCGAGATAACTGGCAAGAGAGATATTGGCCGATAGCTTTCAGGAAGCATGCGCGGCTTGCGGGGTTTAGGAACCATAACGATGTTGGCATTTTTCCACAGGCGGGGGAAGTACTGTAGCCGGAGAGAAGAGTTGAACAGCTCGAGAACGAGGTCAACGCCTGAGGCCGGGAGATATTGTAATGCAGCGGCCCCGATCCGGTCAGGACCGGGGGCGCGACGGCGGTTTAGTCGACAGACAGACGAAACGAGTTCGTCTCTGTCGAACGGGAGGTCTGGGCCATCAGGAGGGCGAGAAAAATAACCAGATAGGAAGTCCCGGACTTCTGCCGAGTGGGCAGGGTCCGAAACGCCTCGATGAACGGTAAATTGCGACTCCATGCAGTCGGCGAAGACCTCAGCCTTGCCTTCTGATGAAGACACAACCCCGTTCGGGGTTTCCAGCGGGTTGCGAGTTCTCTTCTCGCGGGTCAGTCTACTCACCGCTCTCCAGACGGAGGCGTGGTCGACTTCAAGAGACTCAAGGTATGAGTCCCATCGATCAGAGTTTACGTCCCGCAGTAGCTGCTGAACGTAAAGGGACTGTTGTTGAAATCGTCGCTTAACGACTGGGTCTCGGGTTCTTTGCCATCTGCGGCGGAGCTGGCGCCGTAGCCAGATGGCGTGGAGTACTTCCGCAGGTAAGGCCGATTTACGATGATTCACCTCGAGTGCGTAGGTGTGTCGATCCATGACACCTTGGACCAATTCCTGAAGATTTGTGGCGCGGAGATCCAGATCGTCACGAGTGACGATTGGGTCCGCCGGGAGAGATGGTAACCTTCGAGAGAGCTCGTCATGATAGGATCGCCAGTTGACTCTCCTAACAATCTGAGCGGGAAGTCGGGGTGACGCCGACAGCTCTCGAACAGTTATAACAAGGGGATTGTGATCGGACTAAAGGTCCGACACAGACGAGACCTCGATGTTGCGGGCAACGTTCTTGACAACTACTATGTCAAGAACGTCCGGCCGATGGCCGTGAAAGGGGAAGTAGGTAGGGTCTTCAGGGCCGATGACATTAAGTGCCGGGTCGCCAGAGACGAACCGGAACAGAGAATTTCCATAGGCGTTGACAACGCGGCTGTTCCATGAAGGGTGTTTGGCGTTTAAGTCGCCGGCTACAATGGTTGAGAGGGGGTGGTCGAGGAGGGCGTCCCACTCCTCGGGCGGTGGCGGAGTTCGCCGGCCAGGCCGGAGGTACGCAGAAACAACGCGCAGCTCCGATCCGCCGGCGTCCACCGCCACCGCGCAGCCTTCAATAATAGATGTATCTAGAGGAGGCAAAAGCCTGTGGGATATCCGCCTGTGGACTAAAACAGCTGTGCCCCCCGAGGGGGGACAGCGAGGCCGTAGGGGACGATCCTGACGATAACAGGCATAGGCAGGAAGGGAAAACGAGTGGTAATGAGCCAGATGAGTCTCGGAAAGAAGTATGATATCAACATCATACTCCGTTACGAAAGTCATCAGTTCAGATCGCCTGGGGAGTAGCCCGAAGGCGTTCCACGCAACGATCCTCAGGCTATTAGCCATTTAGGGGAAGTAGAGGAAAGAGGGCAGCTAATGATTGGAACACCAGGGCAAGCACAGTGGTAGTGTCGTGAGCAGTCCTGATGGATGCAACAAGATTATCTGCCCAGGCAGTCAGGGGATCCGCCGAAGCCCGGGAAGATTCCCGGGCTTCAGGAGGACAAGCCTGACTGGCCTCGACAGAGGTAGCAGATGGCGCTGGGCTGGTGGTCTGAGTAGTAGACTGCTCGCTGGAAGGTTGAGGACGATGGCTGGGGGCGGGTCGAGCCCGCGGAGAGGGTACAGGTGGAACCTGTGATGATGTTGGTCGGCCGGCGGAGTTCCGGCGACGACGAGTGCGCTTTGATTTGCCCGATCGGGCTGGAGGCGGGGCTGATTTAGCGGCCATGGCCGCGTAGGAAGGTGCGGGCGCTCCGGTAGGCGCCGGGATTGAGGCCGCTGCAGGCGGCGCCGAAGCGACGACTGCAGGCGAGACAGCGGCACCGGAAGCAACCGGAGTTGCTGCCGGGACCTGGGCAGATGCACCAGTGAGAGGCGGGAAAGCCGCTCGCCGGTTAGGGCCAGGACCAGCTACACGGCCTGCCTGCGCGCCAGGGCGCACAGGAGGTCGCTGCGGTTTCATGGCGGCGATAAAGTTAGGGCAGCCTCGGTAATTAGCCGGATGGGCTCCTTTACAGTTGCAGCATTTAGCTGTGTACCCCGTCGTAGGCTTATCACAGCCACGATGAGGTTCAGCACAACGCACGCAACGCGGGGGCTGATGACAAAAAAGACTGCTGTGGCCGAACCTCTGGCAGTTGAAACACTGCGAGGGGCCGGGCCGCGGGTCAAATGTTCTGACTTGCACCCGGAGGTGCAGAAGATTCTGGAGAGTGTAAATCTCCTCGAAGGGGCCTACTTTCAGCAATTTGACAAGAAAGCTGTTGACAGGTCGGCGGTCATCACCTTTGCCAACATGCAGGACGCTTACCGCGGTCGGCGCATAGCCGAGCGCAACAAGTTCCTGCCTGATGGCATCAGTTTCTGTGAAAGAAGGAATTCCCGACAGAACGACCTTGATTTCTCGCTCTGACGGGAGGGCGAAAGTATGAAATGATATCTTACGCTCTGTCAGGAATGACTGGACAGAGCGGAAGTCCGGGATTGTAGCGGTCGCCAGCTTTAGCGAGGCGCCTTGGCACCTCGCCTCGACCTTGACCGAAGGAAGAGCTAGGGTTAGAGAACGCAGTAACTGAGAGTAATTCCTATTATCAGGAATTACAATCGGTGGAATGCGTGGGGAAGACACAGTTTGGGTTCCACTCACGCTCGCGCTGAGTGCCGCTGTTACCGTGACTAGACGACTGATCTGCAGCTGAGGCGGGCGGCGGAGTTTGGGCCAGTTTTCGCTTGCGTTTGGCAGACTTGCCCTCCACAAGCGAGAACTGTCCGTCCCCCGACCCAACACTGCACATATCGACCGCACTTTGATCACTTTCACTATCACTTTCACTGTCGTGAGGAAGTGGAGTGGAACGGAAGCCGGTTGAGCATGTTTCCATTAAGGAAACAAGCGGCGCCGGCAGAGGATTCGGGGGCGTATTCGACGCCATTTCGGACAAGCCGAAATGAACGTCTACGCAGGTCTAGGATTGAGGGATCACCAGACACTGAAAACTATCCACAGGCACAATTGAACACGAAACAGACCGCACAGCACACGGAAACAAAAACACTCCCGCACTGATTAAATAAAGCTGAGTCGCACTGAACTGTAGGTGAAATCTGTAGTGATGATGATGCTGAATACGATGATGATAAGAAAAATGGTGAAAACTGAATATTTCCGCACAAATTGGAAAAATTTTTCAGAGCAAAAACAGTCACAGCCTACCCGGGCAAATGCTCTAGGTAGACTCCGCTTATGAACCGCCGAGGTGAAAGCATCTCCTTAATAGTGTCTGGCATGGTTTATTTTCCATGGCCAATCAGAATCGAGAATGACGAGCTGGGTTCTCATTGGTCCGCGTGATACACCTTAAGCGGCCAAAAAGTTATAAATAGAGGCATCGTAGCCGACTTGTTCCCACGACGATCGAGGATCGTCGGTCATCACTGTCCGTCCAGATAAGCAGACTTCGCTTCAGCTTCTGGACAAGGAAGGATCTCTCCTTTGGACTGCTCTCTCCAGCTTGGACGCTGAAGTTCTTTCGCTGTTCAGCCGCTGCCCTACTGCCTTCTGCCGCCGTTGGACAGAAACATTTTGGCCCTCTTGCTGCTCGCCAACAAGAAGATAGAAGACTTCAACTCAGCTGGCTGGTGAACTGAGTAGCCAGCACACACAGCTGAGTTCGTCGGACCTTCTAAGGGCCACCAGCCAAGTGACCCTTTTCAGGACCACCGCTGAAGAGGAAGCATATAGCCTGCCAGAGCTGTTGGTTGCGCAGCGCATCTAGCCCGCTGACGCTCAGGCTCTTAGGTAGCGCTGCCTAGGACGATCCTTGTGAGCCCCCACCAGTGGTAAGCGAGCTTGGATATCGCCTAGGTAAAGAGGCCGGTGGACACCTCTCTTGGTAAGGGGAGGTATCTAACGAAGCCGGTCATTTGCCCAGCTCGTAGCAAGCCTGAGCGTTCCAGAAGCCCCGCAAGCGATCCGGCTCGGGCCGGACCCTAGGTCCCTGGTTACCGCCGGAGGCAGCCTGGCTGCCTCTGGTCGGCGAACCTCCCGCTCGATGGCGGAAATGCCCGCTTCGGGCGCGTCATCGAGCACGCAGTCGCTCGCCACTGCCCCGCCCCACACGAGCGACTCGCCGTGTTCTCCGCTGATGGATGCGGACCAAGTCGATCCCCGGTCGGTTCCGCTGCCCGGTGACGAGACCGACGCTTTCGTGGCGGTTGGGCCACGGGGGCGCCCGGTTAAGAAACCGAGGCGGAACCGATCGTCCTCAACCTCTTCCTCGGCGTCCGCCATGGAAGTTGTCCCCGCCGATGGCGAATCCGGCCCGGGGCCGACTGTGTCCGGCGGTGCCCAAGCACCGTCGGCCGCTGTTCGCATCCCGCCCGTTTACGTTCATGGCGTGAACAACGTCACCGGTTTTTACCGGCGATTGATAGTGGCTCCCGGACTTTCCCCGGCCAACGTTGACCTGAAGCTCCTTGGGGGCGATACAGTCAAGATCGTTGTCCGCGGAATGGACGTGTACCGCAGTGTCTTGGCGTACGTGGAATCCCAGCAATTCCAGTACCATACCTTCTCGCCCAAACACGTGAAGCCTCTGTCGCTTGTCCTCAGAGGCTTGGACGTGGAATCCCCTCTAGAGGAAATACTCGATGAGCTGCGCGAGCTGGGTTATCCTGTTCGCGCGGTCCATCGGGTGTTTACTCCTGCCGGACCAAGGCGTCCAATTCCTCTGGTCCGCATCCTGGTGGAGAATAGCGAGGCAGGCACTAGCCTACTCTCACTTACGCGGCTTTTTGGTTTCCGCGTAAAAGTGGAAAGAAGCCGCGCTCCCGGGGTTCTGCCTCAGTGTCACAGGTGCCAACGCTTCGGGCACCACTCCGACTCTTGTTCTAACGCTCCGGCGTGCGTGAGGTGTTCTCTCCCTCACGCCTCCAAACTTTGTGATGCACCTGCATTCAAAAGATGCATCAACTGCGGCGGGAGTCACCCCGCCAACTACCGGGCATGTCCGGTGTTTCAGCAGGAGCTCGAGCGGCGAAAGCCAAAAGGGCGCCTGCCACCACCGAGGCATCCGGTGGCTGGTTCAAGACCTGCAACCGAGCAGCCAGGCCCTGCGCCTCCTGCTACGGCTCCCGTGTCATCCGCCCCAGTCACTACCAGGCAACAAAAACGTTCTAAAGGCCCGAAGCAAACACCCGCAGCACAGGCAACCCCAACTCAGGCTCCTTCTCAGGCCCCTGTCCCGCCTATGGCGAAAAAGCGCCGTAACCTCGTGGCATCTAAAAGTGAGACCACCCAGCCAACACAAAACATCTCGGTTGTGGAGCCTGAGACTTCTCAATCCCCCCCAGCAACGGAGAATCCTGCCCCTGCTTTAGAAGCAGCCTCGCCTGACCTCCCGCCCCCGCGGTTTCCCAACGCAGGCAAAAAGAAGCGGCAAAGAAAGCCCCGTGGCGCTAGATCCCGGGCTCCTGCCAACCCGGCCGCACAGTCCAGACAGCCTGCACAGCGCGCGAAGTCCGACGCAATCGCATCTGTCCCTCTTCCTAGCACCTCCGCTAGAGGCGCTACACCTGGCCCTAAGAAACCCCTGGCTTCCACCAATCCCCCGATTGACAAGCCTCGGCGCTCTTATGCGCACGCAGTCTCCAGGCAATCTGCCTCAAAAACCGTTCCTGACGACTACCAGGTCGTCAGAGACTTCCTTGCTGAGTTCGATCTCAACAAAGTCGCCCAGACCTTCAGGTCCATCCGCTCCCGCTTGGAGACTGACGACATAACCGAGAGATTCATGCTCTTGGTGGAAGCCGCCACTTGTGTAGGTCTTCTATGAGTCGGGTCCTCAAACGAGATCTCTCGATTCTTTCCTGGAACGCCAACGGGTTGTCCAACAAGATCCAGGAACTCCAAGAATTACTGGCCCGACTCAAACCCGATGTAGTGCTTCTCAATGAGACCCACTTGACTCCTGCGAGTCGGTTACGACTGGCCAACTATGTGTGCTATCGAAACGACAGGCCGGGCACTGCTGGTGGCGGCACTGCCGTCGCGGTGAGGCTCACTCTCGAGCATCACCGAGTCGTCTTGCCTGCAATGACTCACCTCGAAGGCACCGCTGTGGAGTTGTTGAACACTCTAGGCGGTGTACAGATGGTCGCGGCGTATAAACCGCCGCAAAAAGAGCTCCTTCACCCCGATCTAGCGGTCGCGTTCGATGCACACAGGAGGGTCATCATGGCCGGCGACCTGAACTGCAAACATCGCGATTGGAACAGTCGCTTGACTGCCCCAAACGGGAAACGTTTGCGCAGGTTTGCCGATTCTCGCAGGATTCAAGTGATTGGGCCTACCCAACCTACGTTCTACCCCTCACAACGCACCGCGGCTCCCGATGTCTTGGACATAGCGGTGATTCAAGGAATTGACTGTCCGGTCCATGTGTCCGCGCTAACGGAACTATCGTCCGATCATCTCCCCATCCTGATACACGTCGCTACCCAGCACGTCGTACGCAGAGATGTCAGGAAGGTGGTAGAATGGGATCGCTATGGCCCGGCGTTAAGTCGCCGATTGCCAGACGCGGGACCACTCGAAACCTTCCGCCAAGTCGACGAGGCAGTTGCCGCGTTTGACGAGGCAGTCGTATCTGCGATCGACGCGTCTTCCAGAATGAAGCCTGGCGTCACGCCCCACTGGCAGCGGATCCCAGAGGAGACGAGTGCTCTCGCTTGCGAGAGAAATCGCCTCCGGAGACGCTGGCAGCGAACCCGTGATCCGGCCGACAAGGCAGCGTACAACCGGGCGACCGGCATTTTACATCGTGAAATGCAGGCCTATCGGAGACGCTGTTGGGAACTCGCCGTGGCCCAGGCAGGGGACGGATCGGACGAAAGTAGCCCTTACCGGATACCTTCGGCGTTGGTAGGGAAGAGGCGCCGGCCTCGCATCCCGGCCATTGCTGGACCTTTCGGTCAAATCCTGGCTCGCCCGGAGGCGAAGGCCGAGTACTTGGGCGCGTGTTTTGAGCGACAGTTCGCACCTAACCCGCCCATGGACTGGGACTTCGACGAAGAAGTCGAGAACGAAGTGGAAGACTTTCTGTCTCTTCCGATCACTACGGAGCCCGAACCCATTACTAGGGAAGAGGTCACAGATCGGCTCGTTGAACTCGTGCCAAGGAAAGCTCCTGGCCCGGACGGCGTCTCGAACGCCGCTCTTACTCGACTCCCGGAGCGAGGAGTACTTTTCTTGGTCGCGCTGTTCAACGCGTGTCTTAGACTGGCCTATTTTCCCCAGAAATGGCGTAAGGCGACGGTTATAGTGATCCCGAAGCAGGGAAAGGACGCTTCCCGTCCCGGCAACCTCCGGCCCATTAGTCTACTGTCAGCCACGTCAAAGGTCCTCGAACGTCTCGTACAACGGAGAGTACTAGATCATCTACGAAATTTTGATGTACTGGTCCCCGAACAGTTCGGCTTCCGTGTGGGGCATTCCACCACTCATCAACTGATGAGACTGGTGGAATACATCACGGACGCCGGGTGTCGGAAAGAGCAGACTGTCGCCTGTTTCCTAGATGTGGAAAAGGCCTTTGATAGTGTCTGGCACGACGGGCTCTTGTTCAAGCTCCGGGAAATCCAGCTCCCAGATTGCTACCTTCGCTTGATTGCTAGCTTTCTGACGGAGAGGACTTTCTGCGTGCGAATAGACGACCACGTCTCTTCCGAGAGACGTATCACAGCCGGGGTACCTCAAGGTAGCGTGCTAGGGCCTCTCCTGTTCTCCGTGTATGTCAACGACGCACCCAGAGAGCCTGGAGTCCAGATGGCTTTGTTTGCCGACGACACGGCGGTCTATACCGCCGATCGGAACGCAGACTTTGCTATCCCACGACTTCAGCGCGCACTCGATGCGTATTCGACGTGGACGGAAAGCTGGAAAGTTGCCGTCAACGAAACCAAGAGCTCCGCGGTGCTATTCACAAAGCGCCGGAAAGAACCACGAGGCCGAGTGAGACTCGGTAGAACGTACCTGCCCTGGTCGAGGGAAGTTAAGTACCTCGATGTCCACCTTGATCGTCGGCTCACCTGGCGTACCCACGCTGAGACGATGCGAAGGAAAGCGTCCGCTCGTCTCGCGCAACTGTTTCCGATACTTGCCAACAAGGCTATGACCCGCAAGCTGGGTAAGTTGATTGTCAACGCGTATCTGTTGCCGATCATTACCTACGCTCTTCCCGTCTGGGGTTACCTCGCAACCGTTCATAAAAGAAGGTTGCAAAGCGTTCTCGATAGAGGGCTTCGGCTAGCGGCCAAAGTCCCCTATCGGTTTTCTTCTCGTCTCCTGAGAAGAGGACTCGGTGTCCGCTCCTTGGATGACACCGCAAGGCGACTTGCACGCAAATTTTACGTCCGAGCTGCGAGGACCCAGACAAACCCACTCATAGCTGGCCTTGGCAAGTACCGAATACGTCCAGGTGAATCTTGGATACGGCCTCGACAAATACTGTACTAGTCGACCTAGTACGAGCATGTCGTTGTAACGACCATTAAAAATTAAATTTATCAATATTCCGTCTGGACAGGACCACTAGGCAGGAGCCCCTCATAGGAGGCTCGGTACTAGGATACCATTGGGTCGTCTCACGACGCGCAACCCAACAGCTCTGATCTTGACTTGTTCCCAGTCCATTGGGAGACGTGTTCGGCGTATAATCTATTCGAACACAATTATTTCGCTACTGAAGATGGCCACCGGTGGTGCGGCCGAAACGTTTAGCAGTATTTCAAGCACTCGACCACGGCCTTTCAGCCCGGAAGTTTTAGAATATAATCATAATATCTGAAATATTTGATGATAAATTTTCCAGGACCAGTAGGACAACTTATTCTAAACATGATTTGATGTGAGGCTGCGAATTCTTCAATGATTTTGCCTGACTGTTAAATAAAGGACATTTTTTTTAGACCAATTAGTTTTTAATGGATGATCGACGACATAAAAACAGAAAGCTGCTCTGGTATGGATACGTGCAAAGCACGTACGAGAAACAGATTACCGAAACAAGTCGTGCACCGGGCATATAGGAAACTAATAAGACAAGAAGACCCAGGAAAAGTGGGGTAGAGTTAGCGGCAAAATGGGAAAAGATTCGAAAAAGCCAGTGTTTAGATAGAAATAGCTGGAGATCAGGAATCAAAGGACGCTGAAAAACGTTTTGAATACAGGCAGGCAGATAGATAGACGGATAGACGCGCGCGCGCGCACACACGCGCGCGCACACACACACACACACACACACGTACACGCACGCAACACACACATACATACACACAATATTCACCCCTGCACATACAAATATCAGTATACATGTATAAAATTCGACTGCTTTATCGATTACTTTCTAAATTGGAAAATCACGCATCATTAATTCGGCTTGACCTCGCCAACCAACACAAACGATACATAATACACACAAGGTACAAACAAACTTACATAATGGTTATATTATTTACCTGCTAATAACCTACAGTTAATCGATTAATGAGTGAAAAATTACAGTAATCGGTGGCCAGGATTAAGAAGACAAACACTTGAGACCTTTTAATCCCACTTGGAAAGCTGAAAGTGCCATAAATTTATTAACATTATCTCAGTTTGTCTTTAATGGACGTGCTTTATCATTATGGCTTCCAAATTTAAGTGGCCGTTTCCTAACATACTAACGATAGCCCCAAATCCTGTACGGGTTTTTGATTTCCTGTATTAAGAGTAAGATTGAATTTTCGAAAAAAATTGTACATCTTGTGCAAAGCAATACTTAATTCCATTCAATATGTTTTAGTCGTTGCTGTGTTTTGTGAAAAATATATATCCATGTGATCAGTGCGGCTGTTCTGTTTGTGTTGTGGATACAGACTGGGACACATGTATGGAATTTTAATCAAAATATTAAAATAGAAAGTATACTCCATGTTGTAACTGCAAAATTGTTTGAATTCCTTATTATTTTTTCAAAACGAGCTTCAAATGTGTTTCATTGTATACTTATAAATGTGAGCATACTTGGCGAACAAAAATGTGTAGTGCCTGTGTGCAGATCAGTACAGAATGATTTCGATTTTATGTTTACCTTTTATTATGTAAACACTTTTTTAATATTTTAAAGTTGGTTAATTTTCTTTATTGGTGACTGACTTTTCTTTCTTGTAGTTTATATATCTACTGAAATAAACTGAAGAAAAAATTTTGCAATAGCATTGTTCATGGCTGTTACACGGGAAGGGGGCTTTGACGTTTTCGTGGGAGGGCGTTACTCTACATTTCACGAGGGGCTTATGCGTTCTAAGTTTTATTATTGAGAGTAATATTCCAACTGTAATTTATTAAAACTCGAACATCATATCGTAAAAGGGCTGAAGGATTTATATATAAAAGCTGACTTTTTTCCGTAAAACCGAATTGTTATTGCATAGTTATTATGTAGTTATTATTTTTAACGTTTGTCATGTTGTAGTACCTAAAATATATATAGGCTGTATGGGCGTTGGCAAACATTATTCAAAATATATATAGGCTGTATGGGCGTTGGAAAACATTATTCAAAAAATATATAGGCTGTATGGGCGTTGGCAAACATTATTCACAAAATTAATAGCTATTTTATTTTAGTTTCAAAACTTTTTGAAAAACAAAAGTAGTTAGTTAAAATTTTTTTAGAAAGAAAGAATTTAGCTGTAAGCTTTTAAGAAAATCAAGTTTTAATGTCTACTCGAATAACTATATTTATATATTATATATCTAATAGAAGACATAGACCTATATATAGTATAGGCAAAATATGCCTAATATTAATCAATGTTTTGTAAAATATTTAAAATTATTTTTGCAAGTTAAGGGAAATCGTTTGTAATCATTTAACTCTACAACAATCTGAATTAATTTTATGTCAGCCCCACACATACAACACCACAAAATCACGCAACAATATGCCCACGCACGCGTAGTTACATGTTACCATCAGTGGTGTAATTAATCAGTAACATGTTACATTAAAAACCGTGGAGTAATTATCTATTAAGCTATACTATCTTGACGATTTCTTCTGATTAATTTTATTTTCGTGTTTGTTAAGACAATTGAGGAAGAAAATAGTGATAACTATCTGTGACCGCGATCTGAATTTTTACTGTATTTATCGTTTTTTGTGAGAATTTTTTTTTTTTTTGAACCAGTCATACGAAAACGAACGGCGAGTTGCTACAGTTCGTTCAGTGCTGTGGAATGTGCGGAGAAAGTGATTCCACGAACAGTTTAAAGACTTTGAGACAGTATCAAATAAACTAACTAGAATGTACAGTATATATGTATTCACCCGTATACAGGCGTAAGTGTATGTAGTTTGATTTCCTGTGGGTTTTGTGTGTATAGAGAAGGAACAGATGAGAACAGGAGGGAAGGAGTCTGATGCATTGTTTAGTTCTTCGGCATGTAGTTGTTGTAAGTCACGTGTTTCCCACAATAAAAGTAATGTGTTCATTATAATTAAATTAAATTTTAAGTGTCTTGTTCTTGTTTTGGTTCTTTTTTCTGCTTGTTATTCTTCTTTTCTGTCAGTATATTTTATTAACTTCTTTATCTAGTTGACATTATTTGATATATATCTTTCTTTTGATTTGCATAAAATGCTCAATATCTCAGATTACCTGTTTATTTCCTAAATTATTCCTCGGTTTGATGAAATATTATGTTCCAAAGTTGGGTGTTACAGCGTGTGAGGTTTAATGATTTACAGAATTTTCGTCGAAGCTACGTATATGGAACACTTGCAGACGAACTTATGTTGGCTTAATCTTTCTTTAAAACTTTATTTGCTTTTATAGTTATATTTTTTTGCCCCTTCTCTTTACTTTCTAAACATTACAAGCAAAACGGATTTTAAGGTGTAGGATAGGATAAGATATACGACGCGATTAAATTTTATATAATTTCAATTTGACCATTATTCCCACAATAAAGGCTAAGAAAGAGCCATTTATCGCTAATGCATGCGTCCGAAATCGGTGTTGCTGCAAGAGCCACCTTATACATAAGGCCGTACTTTCCAACCTTATGCTATCGCCGATGAGCCTCCATTAAGAAATGTACGTAGACACGGAAACAACTAATTAACACATTACAACACAGACCCCACCACCAATCAACCCCGATCCCCTAATTCTGTAACTCTCACACACTTCACACCTAATACAATCCTCTCTTAATTGAGTCCTCCGCCTATTCCTTGACGTCACATTGACGCTACCCTCCATGTCCTGTGCTACTCGATCCTGCTGTGGCTGTTTTATAGTTTGACACTGTCATATCAATTCCCTCCGATCACCATTTTGCTGTCCACAATACATTCACACACAGCCACACAATTTGTCTTTGTTATGGGGGCCTCCATCTTCTCTGCCTCTGGCTTTCGCTGGCGTGCGTCCACATTCCGATACCATGAGACTTGTTCCCCTCGGAGAAGGCTCAAACTACATGGAAAAAAAACCTTATGCTTTGCAGACACGAGCGGGAGAGCGAACGAACACCTAAATCGCCAGTGGTTAAATTGACTAATGTGTATTGTCAATCAGACAGAAAAAGGAGCCTCTTTATGTTGCTATTCATGGGTAGTAACGCCAGAATTATGATAATTTGGAAAGTCACTGATTTCGCGAGGTTCCTGAGTGCCAACGGTTCTTCGAATACCGATCTCAATGGATTGTGTTGAACTTTTATGAAACTTACTACATTCAGCTGAACTAATCGGTGATCAGCTGAATTCAGGGATCACTAATAGGATAGCTTTTTTGAGTGAACAGGTTTTCTATCTATGCTGCTGTTGATATGATTCTGTGTGTGCGTGTGTTTGAGAGAGAGAGAGAGAGAGAGAGAGAGAGATATTACATATTCGACATCCTGCTTGTCTGAATTTGTTGTTAAACAACAAAAAGTAGGCAATTACGAACATAGTGTTAAGAAAATATTTGGTTTTTCTCATCAGATATTGGCAAAATATACACACTTTTTCTGACAATGACGCATATGATGCAGACTAATTGATAATTCGTTTGCAGTAACCTGTTTTTGTTTTAGTAAAAAAAAACTGTTGTAACGACTGACAGAGAAACAGAAGCACATGGCTATATCGCAGATACGATATTTAGGCAGTAGTTAGATAACATGTGACTGGTATTTTTTCAGGATTGCTAAATCTTGGTAAAGAAAGACTGTGAAACCTTTGGATAAACCATCTGACGATATACACACGCTTCCATACACTTACATCCAAAGGAAATAAGAATTCAAAAAAAAATCAGAGAGAAAACAATCAAAACAAGTTATACGAACATTTATCGCTGAAAGTCGAAAATAATAGCATATAACTACTACTGAAAGTGTGAGGGAAATAAAGACATTGCAATAAATAAATAAAAGAATGTAGTAACACAGACGGAACTGAAAAACTGCCTTGAAACGATGGGACGTATAAGGATTCCAAAAAAGTGAACCTAGGGTTTTATCTAAGGATTCCAAGCGTGTAAGGGTAAATCAAAATCTAAATCAAAGTAGATTTGGAAGATCACTCAACAGATGAAAGGGAGGGCAAAGGATCAGACGGCAGAAGAGTAAGAAGAAAGAAGAAATCCAAGTGACCTTGCAAATTATGATGTTATGTTAACGCATTTTTAGTACGTACTAATCTATAGAGCAAAAATAAAGTGTGAAAGTTGGGCCGGTCTACTGCAGAGAAACGGGATCTTAATACCTCTTCCACGAGCGGTTAAAATTCTTTTATGGATGTAAAACCTAAAATAAAACATATAATAAATAAATATAATTTCATTATGCCATTTCTTGTCGTACTCATTATTCGTTCTTCACACATGTGTCCCCGTTGTTTACGATACTTTGTCGTTTCTTTATTCTTTTCAGTCATTTAATGTCATAACGAAAAACGTTTCCCTTGTATTTTCAACCAGTTACTCCTAGCTGCCACTTACACTCTATATTGCTAACATAGTATATATAATTGTTATTATGAGATGGTAAAATCCATAACGATGATTGAGGAAGTTGAAATATTTGGTTTATTGTGGGAGTATCGTGACGATTTTTATTCAACTGATGCTACGAGAGAGGAGAACCAGTGTTCAATAAAATACTCAAACTGAATTAGTTGGGGTTCTGAATATTGCGAAAAATGGAGCCAAGATTGTACTTATTACGTAAGCCTACTATTACTACGGATTGTTTGAACTTGTCTCAAATATAAGCCGTTGATCTGTTTGAAGGGATAGACAACCTCTTCTACCAGGGATAGACAGACGAAAGAAGAAAAGTGCCCCTCAAAAAAAAAATAGTTTTTCTATTATGGAAAAAATATATTATTTTTCTCAGACAAGAATAGTGCTGTGTTTCTAAATTACTTTAAAAATATTGTTGCTGAATATTTTAAAACTCTGTTTGAAAGAAGGAAGTGATTTTTTTAAAAGAGGATAATCGAAAACAAACCTTTATTCTTCCTAAATTTGTTCTTTCCCGAAATATCTCTACAGACTCAACTTTCCCTTTATTACCATTCCTATAATTTATTTAGCCATAATATTGGAAATTTTCCTATATCTACATCCCACCTATCCCAGAAGGCATTATATTTTTTATGTTAATTTATTTTGTCGTCTTGATAATATTGCTCGAAGGCTTATTCTCTGTTTCCTCCTGCGCACGACCATGTTTTGTGTATTCTGTGCGATACAGAGTGTCTTTATACTATTGTAGGCCTACAGTTTAGTCGTTGTAAAGTTGTCTTTATACTATTGTAGGCCTACAGTTTAGTCGTTGTAAAGTTGTCTTTATACTTTTTGTACAGTTTAGTCGTTTAATGTTTCTAACCTTTACATATTTATGGCAATCTTTTCTATGATATCTCCTGATGTAAATAGTTATCATTTTTATCATCATGTCTTCTGTGGGCCGTAGTCCATAAACTGTGCCGACAATCTCATTTTTAACATATCTCCCACATGAAACTGCCAGTATCGAAATTGATTCATAAAATTTATCAAGTGTGTCAGCAAAGAACACTTGTTCCAGTGCAAGTACAACTATTTCAAGAGTATCTGGTCAGCCTTCATAGGGTGCGCACCCATACTGACGTCTGTTTTTAACAACTGAGTATGTGATTTTAACATTCGTCATCTCAACCGAGTGAAGTAACCTGTGATAGAACATATGTTCCGAAACGCGTAATTCTAAATATAAAACAAAGTCACACGACGGATCTAAGGTAATTTATTAATTTATATTTCAGCTTATAGAAGATAATGGTATGGTCATTTACAAAAGGATAGAGGGGATTGACTGCCATAAGATGCGCTGAAGTGTAAAAGCCACTGGTAGAAGAAACGTGGCCCATCCGAGGATGAGGTTGGTGCCGGAACAGGTTTGTAAAACTTAATC
Source organism: Magicicada septendecula (assembly GCA_034769895.1). NCBI lineage: Eukaryota > Metazoa > Arthropoda > Insecta > Hemiptera > Cicadidae > Magicicada > Magicicada septendecula. Next base: position 276,562,416 of record CM068374.1, read on the forward strand.
ACTGAAGTGAAGAAGAAGAAGAAGAAGAAGAAGAAGAAGAAGAAGAAGAAGAAGAAGAAGAAGAAGAACAAGAAGAAGAAGAAGAAGAAGAGGAATAGGAAGAGGAACAGGAAGAATAAGAATAAGAAGAAGAAGAAGGCTTTTTCTAAACTCTAGTGGTGGCTGAAGAGTTTCTAAAGTCAATTGTGGCACAAGTGAATTAAATTAGGCTAACTGTATTGAGTAGATGAATGTAAGCTAAAATCGAAGACAATGTGTTTAAGAGAAAGACACCATAACACAAACCTTCGATGTTGTGTAACTGATCGGTTTCTGTTCATGAGGAAAGAGGTATTTCTACTACACGAGGTTTATTGATCATAATTGGTACACACAAGGGGCAGCTAAAAAAATAATCTGTATAGCTGACATGAACTTTAACCGTAAAAGAACCGTTTTCATAATTTCAGTCCCAGAAGCCAGAAGTATTTTGTATAATATATAATACTATTGCTCAGTTTTGTTGTGACCGATTCAGTAAGTAGGTGAATGTTAGGTGAATGTCGGAAGAGTAATTAGGTTTGGGGACGAACAATCACGCCAAGTGCACGGTAACGCAAATGATTAAACGTTCAGTGCGTAATAAGCTAAACAGCACGGTTCAATAACACAGGAAATCGATTGCCAATTCAAACGATGCAACTGGCACAATTCGTTTATAGATTAAAACAAAGGTCGAATTAAATGGAAGCCGTGACGTCGGTTGGTTGAGACGAGCCTAGTGCTGTGACCCTTGACGCACAAGGTCTGATTTCGTGCCCATCCAGCTACCCGTCAATTGATTACGGCAGACCTATCCAAACTTCGCTCCCGGAAGTTCTCTCCGCATCCGCACAAGCGTGACTATAAAATGCCTAGACTTAGTGTTGTGTACGTATCTACACTTATAAGCGTATGTGCATCCCTGGTAAATGTTGAGTTTCATCGTGATTTAAATAGTTTATTCACTAGATATGTATACAACACACAGTAGTCTATTATATCTTCTGCTTGGAATAGTCTAAGATTTAGGATTTCAACATTTCACTTCGCTTTTTCCCACGCTTCCTCTTCATTCCTTCATAAGACCTTCCTCCTTTGATGTTATCAATAATTGTTATCCTTCGTCTTCCGCTTTTACACTCTCCCTCTACGTTCCCTTTTATCATACTTTCAATAAGGCAATGACAGTGTCGTTCTGGCCGCTTTACGACTAGCCCAGCGACCCTCGTCTGTGCCAAGACCGCCCATTCACGTAGCACTAAGGTACCATCCAGACTGTTCGAATGGAACAAATGGCACGTACGGAGCGCTCTTGAAAAGGTGACAGTGTCGTTCTGGGCGCTTTACGACTAGCCCAGCGACCCTCGTCTGTGCCAAGACCGCCCACTCACGTAGCACTAAGGTACCTTCCAGACTGTTCGAATGGAACAAATGGAACAAATGGCACGTACGGAGCGCTCTTGAAAAGGTGACAGTGTCGTTCTGACCGCTTTACGACTAGCCCAGCGACCCTCGTCTGTACCAAGACCGCCCACTCACGTAGCACTAACCAAGGTACCTTCCAGACTGTTCGAATGGAACAAATGGCATGTACGGAGCGCTCTTGAAAAGGTGACAGTGTCGTTCTGACCGCTTTACGACTAGCCCAGCGACTCTCGTCTGTGCCAAGACCGCCTTTTCACGTAGCACTAAGGTACCTTCCAGACTGTTCGAGAGCACTTGTAACTAAGCAAATTATGCTTCTACGCCGCCAATAGGATAGAAAGTTATTTTGTAACCTCTGCGGGACCTACACAAACAACAGCGGCCGGCTTTTTCAATGAGTCAACACCTGGCGAGATTGTAGAGAGCGGATCAAGTGGTTGTTGTGAAAAGTGATTAGGCCTACTGTGTTATAATTAATGCGGAACTCTGTTGACCTTATTATAGCGTGTGGACTGAATTAACTTAAATTACTGTATGGGAGTATCTTATTGGTTTCAAGTTTCAAATGTTATATGTGACTCACTAAAGCTGGTAATTAGTGATTTCATTGGTGTCTGTATTTTGTTTCCACTGTACAATACGACGATCTCCGAGGCCGTCGTAACAATATGTACAAATGTAATAAATAGTTGTATTGAAAATTATTTATGCATTTACCACAACTTTTAGAACGCCGATATTATTACTGATGTCGCTAACGAATAGCATTAAACACTATTTGGTTGTAATAACGAACAGCTGAACACCTCTGATTTTATTCTGTACGTTACATAACGTACCCTCACAATTTGCCACGAAACATCGCGATGAATTCTGAACGATGTTTAACAGTTTAAAACCTACGTAGAATAAAAAGTTAGTTGAATACTAACATAATCAAAACTCAACCGAAAGCAGTTTTTACTCATGTAACATAAACATTTGAATTGAATCATGACTAGTACAGATAAAATAAAAGATCGAACAGAAAACGAGCAATAGCCAGTGAATGGACGAGGCGTGGCTGAATGAACGGAAAGTTAAAACACCTTGAGAACAAGTAATTTTTACACTTCAACAGTGGCAAAGTTAGTAGTTGCTGGTGAAAACACACAAACAGGTGTTTAAAAAGAGTATTATTATTGTACAACACCAATATATGTATATACCAGTAGCCTATATATTAGGTATATAAACTACGCCTATATCATAATATTTTATGAAATGTAGTGATAATCATCAACATCATTATCATCATCAACCTCAAGGATTAGGATCATCCCGACCATGTACCGGGACCCACTTCGCTTTCGGCGAGCGAATGTACATGGATCTCGACGGATCCACTACATCTCTCTTCCCCATCGGTCCGAATTACATTCCCTCCCTCCAGATGGAGGTTGTGTGGATAGGACCAGTAAACCACCCACGTAATAAATATCTTACTTACAAGATCCCAAAAAAACCTCGGAAATAGTGTTAGGCCTAATTGGGAAATGGTGTCATAATATAAATAAATATAATAATTGGGAAATGGGATGACAACTGCCGAAATTCGACAGCTGCGCTGCTTACGTGTGAGTTCGGTCCTTTGCGGCTTGCGGCTTGCACAGTTGCCACATGCTATTTTTCTACCGTGGATTCCCGACCGACCGCAGTAATAGGCCTATATTGTCGAACGTTAAAGTAGTAAATAGAGTGAGACGGAAAAGAATAAGACTACTATAAATACACTCAAGAACGCTAGCAGTGACGACCGTGAAAAGAATAGCGCATGGTAAGCCGAATGGAATGTATTTGTTTTTGTTGAACAATAAACAAAACGAATGCGAGTATAGAAACAGCTGTTTGTTTTAATACTTTCTTATTTGTTTAATAAATCGCTTGCCGGCGACAATTAGCTCTCTTCTCACCGTCAGAGTCTTTTCGAAGCTAATTTGAAATCGCATGTACGCAGATAATCAGCGAATCTGTCATTTTCGTTAAGGAAAACCATACGCGGCATCTCAATGAACACCTCGTTGAAGCTAATCCTATTAGACTAAAGTCAGACTGTTGTACAGTTTCATTCCTAATTTGTCTTGCATTGGTCAACTTCTGTTTTGTTCTGGTCCTGTAAAGAACAGAAAAGGGGCAGTTATCTTTGATGGAAAGCATTGACAGACAAGTTGTCGACAAAATTAACACGAAAAAAATTGTCTCCTATAAAAAAAAAATCAGTATTTAATATGCTACAATGAGATTTAAAGAGAATAAATGTCGATAGAATTTAGTTAATCTGAAAAATCAACTTAAAATTAGTTAATTTAAAATTAGAATTTTAAAGAAGATTAGGAAACTGTTAACTAAGAATACCTGAAAACGTAATAATGCGCGCGCGAGTGTATCTTATATGCGTGTATGTGATTGCAGGGAGAGAGACAGAGTATTTGTACGTGTAAACGTGTAAATGATTATATGTTAAAAAGATACATGAAATTTTAATGATTCTTTAACATGGTGCTTACCTGATAATCGTTTATTTTCAATTTAATATTTTGCTAAAAAAATTACAAGGTTTGTTTTTTATTATAACCTGTGTATTACAAAAAGTAAAAGATATCCTTTAATTAAATTTGATTTGCTCAAATTTGTATTAGAACCCAGTGCTGCCTGTTATTTTTTAATACGTAAAACTATCAATTTAACCTTCACTTTATTAAGGTGATTGAAAGCTAACAAATTGGTGTGCCCCACATTAAGGCACGATTATTGCCTGTGGAAAAAATGTTTAATTTATGAGTCAGGAAGTGGTCATTAAACACATTATTGGAAAGCCCTTGCGGTTAGAAATAAACGTTAATTTTAAAGATCGCCGTAGTAAATAAATAGAAAAAATTTAAATTACATAAATAAAAGGTAGACTGATAGGAAACTTTGTTAGTATTACAAATCCATTGTCTTGAAAGGAACATTTGTTCTTCAAGAATGAGATCAGAATAAGAATATTTAGAGAAAGAAATGAGTAAAGAAAGAAATAAAAACACCTAAAGGTAAATGACATTAATGCCTGCGGGATCACACACAATACTGTAAACAATTTAAAAATGTTTACTAGAAATCGTGGCGACAAACAAATCTGTCTGCGCCGAACATTTTTGTACTCCAGCGCGCAATGATACAAAATTAAAACATACAACCCGTAGACGCTGTAATGATATTCAAACCATGTAGGCCTGTTTGTGATTACTACAGCTATTATCCGATCTGTAAGGCTGTTTGGTCTTCCATTTTCTTCTACGTTACGAAAGATGTTGTCTCCTACAGACGTTTCGGCCTGACCTCTGGAGGCCATCTTCAGTGTCAAAAGGACTTAACGCACTGACAAGGTGTCCGTCAGTACAGTGGCAAAGATCTGTAGTTGTTTCAGTAACTACGAGGCCGGCCGTGAAGCCTAGGGAACCTATTTGTGATGTTAGAGACGTCGGTCACAAATCAAAAGAAAAAGTTTGTGTATGTGTCTAACGCTACCTTAGTGCATATAATTAGGGAGTAAATGGTAAAAAATATAAAATTGTATAATAGTAAGCTTATAGTATGTTAGAATCACACGTCGAAAGAAAGGGGGAATACACGAGTATACCGAGAAGGCAAATTGTGTAGCCACAATTTAAAAAAAAGAATAGTGAGACTTTAATTATTGTAAAATGATTATATCTACTAGTACTTTTATACAAACCACTATGTTTTCTTTGGTATTGACGAGCGCTTTCGGCAGTCAAGCCATCTTCAGGTCATTTACCAACCCGAAATGATCATCGTTACCAACCTGAGTCATCGTTGGTAAATGACTCGTTGGATGTATACGAATTTAGGCGTACAGTATTTTCGCGTTATAACGCGCACTCGATAACGCCCACCCATATTTTGTCGTAATATTTCCCAGAAAAAAATGTAATTCGTGTATAAGGCGCGTCCGTATTTGTGATGAGAAACAGCTGAACATAAATTTATAGCACGTAGAAAAATATACATTTTTTGAATATTATACTGGGCAGAAAAGTGTTTTATACAAAATAATAGAAAAACAATACTTATCATGACTATTTATTTGCAAATACAAAATACAAATATATCAAAATCATATAAAATTTAAAAGAAACTTAAAACTTTACAGGTCATAGTTTTTGTTAAGTTTGTTACGTTTTTAGTTTTACACTAGCACATAACATTTGCTTTATTAACGTTCTTCATCTGTTTCTGAGGAAGGGAGTATTGGATCAGTTTCCTCTTCTGATGCACCTTTGTGTTTTCGTGTCCTGTTGATCTGACCGGCACAGATTCAGCACCTTTTTCATCAATACCCGTGGCCATTAAAATATTACAAAGACAAAACTCTGGTCCCCATTCCCAATTTGAGACGAATCGAAATTGTTCACATGCCTCGTTTGTACAATAAATCGATGAAACTAGACAATTTTATTTTCGTACTCTGGAGTAAACGCTGAACCAGACTAGTACGTCTTCGAATCGAAAGACCGTGTCTGCGAAGATACTGTACACACCAACCAATACTGGTACGAAATTGTATAGTGTCTATTTCAAGACGCTGAGCGATTTCCTAGACTGAATCTGTACCATTTTAATAGTAACGGGAAAAACCCCACTATTATAAACTCGACTAGGTACTTTTCTACTTCTGGAAACTTTTTCCCACACATGAATCACAGAATGAACACCGGTCACGAGTTACAGTAAATTTTCCTTCTTGTTTTTTCCTCCCCCAAAGATTAGATCCCGCTACATCAAAACGCGTTGCGGAGCGATTACCATGTTCTTTTGTGAATTTTATTAAGGATAATTTAAACTGAGCCGCATAGGACGATAGAGATGTTCTTCTACTCATTATGAATATAAAATCTGTTTCTTCACAACACACGCAATACCGATAATGAACTACTGTAAAAACAACAGCCTAACGACGACAGACAAGTACAGTAACAGAATGTTACAACGGAGTACAGTTATAAGTCTACGACGTGAACAAATAACTGATGGAGAAGGGATGAAAACTGCAAACCAAATTACCCCTTAATTTTATTTTACTAGACTCAAGCTTGCCAGTTTTAAGAGACTTGGGAACTGGGTGGACAATCTGACCATACATGTGTAGCTCTGCAATTTAGCATGTAAATCATAGTATTTGTATATAATGCACACTCATATTTTTGGGAAGAAAAACCTGACGAAAAGTGCGCATTATACACGAGAAAATACGTATTAGTCTTTATATTATTCTTTTTCATTTTTAAAAGATTAATCGAGTTCGCATCCGACCGTAATATATGCGAAAAAGTGACAACTCTTGCAGAGAATAGTCAGCTACTTGGAACTATCAACGGGAAGTTATGAATGAAACCAAAGTGTTGTAATGCCGGGATCAACAGTCGAGTAGGAGTGGTGAGTGACATCGCGTGTCGTGTTTCTCAACCTTAATCTCTTTATACTACGCTCTAATCCCTTTATAAGTCACACTAATACGCGTGTAATCTTTATTTATTCATTCATTATTATGTTTGCCCTTTGTAACGTAACAGTTGTAATAAATTTATTTAATACGTAGTTTTTTGTTGTTTGACAGTTTGTTTTGAGCGGATTCACTTCTCGTGCCGTCTACTTGTTTTTATCTGTGTTGTATGAAAATTACCAGTATCCTGTGTATCGTCTTTTTCTATTTGATTAACCTTGTGAAAGTGTTCTTTGGTACTTTTTTGGTGGTCTGGTGTCAGTTATTTCTTACGGGTAAATCCTCTATTTGGACTCCTTCCATCATAATATTTTTCTCGATTGACGTTTCGATCGGTGGAATCTGGTATCGTCCTTAGAATCTGTTAGTGACGATTGGAAGACCTTGTTAAACCGCCAGTCACAGCTTCTGAGGACAATCCAGGAATCGAAACGTCAAGCTAGGAATGTATTACGATGGAAGCAGTGGATTAACCCCTTAAGAAATCGCTCATCGCGTAGAGGTTTTAAAGAACAGTTAGTTCTTGTTTTCTGATTACGATTACATTGTTCTTTGTTATTAAAGATGATGATGATCATCATCATCATCTTCACGGTTTAAGCCAAACAAATGGTTGTTCCGGTCTCAAATAGGAAAAGATTAGAGTTGGTCACTCCAGGGCTTCCTCGGACGTCTCATACCACTCCGTCCCCTCGCATTATAGTTTCAGAGTTCTTTGGGGATGCGGCAGTCATCCATTCGGCAAAGATGTTCCCACCAATTCAGCCTATACTGGGCGATCCTGTCGAGTATACTCATAATATTTAATTCCTGCCGTATATCTGTGTTTCTTGTATGATCATGGAGAGTATACCCTGCCACGTGCCTGAGAAATCTCATTTCAGCCGCTTGGATGTGACTGGCCTGGCCTTTTTTTCAAAGTCCAATTCTCAGACCCACAAAGAAGTGTGGGAAGAGCCATCACCTTGTAGAATTTTAGGCGCTTTCCTTTACTTGCTGACTTAAGGGTTCGCCTAATCACCCCGCACATAAGGTTGAACTTATGCAACTTATTCACAACTTATTAATGATAAATTGGTCAAATAATTTCATGGCATGAGGAATACGAATACATATTCCAATATGTAGAGTGGTTAAGTCCGTTTTTACACTGGAGTATACTAAAAAACTAATAAACTAACTTGCTGAATCGTTTCGATAGAAATTTTTTTTTTTGTATAAAGCATCATCTGAAAATAGATGCATCGATGATGCAGAAATCTACTTGTCTCAGAAAATTATTTGTATTAAGAGATTATAATAAAACGATTTATCAGTATTTCAAGAAAGTTAATACGTATTTCGAGAAGTAATTCACTGTCTGGGCCGTTCTACGACATATTTATAATACTTGTAATTATCTTTTTATGGTGTCAGACGGTAGTCTGTTTTACTAGACCATGGCAGCCTTTTGTAGTTATTCGAGACATCACCGAATTTGTAAGAATTTTTATATACCGACCTATTTCTACAAAATGGCAAGTACTGTTGCTGTCAGTTTGTATTATCAAATTTTGTTAACAGATAGTTTTCTATAATTCGCTTTCCGTGTTAATTATTAAAATCTGAATGTAGGCGCAGAGCACACGCCATTATCTATCTACTTTTCCCACACTATTTATTCTTGTCATAACAGGAAGACCGGTTTATTTTGTTAAATAATGTATCATTATATTTGCAGTCAGATATGTTTCCAATCGCCACTTTCTTGATAACTATGCACTAATATGACCTGAAAAGATTAGATGGGTGTTCAGGGCCAGTATTTGGTAAACAGTTTATAATCATTGTACAACGGTGATAATTATTAATCAAGATAATGAAGGCTTTAAGGATAATAACAAACTAACTAAAGATATAAAGAATAAGCGATAAAGTAAGGGAGAATTCAATGAAGGCCAGAAAGTCAAGAGAGATATGTCTGCAATTCAAAATTATAATTTGAATTGAATTGTGAAGTAGATAGAAAAATAGTGGAAGTAAGAGAAAGAGAGTGAGGGGGGAGAAAGAGAGTGAGTGAGAGAAGTAACAAACCAGGCTAAAGTGTAATCACAGTAAATATGTCGTAACGACAGAAGATGCAGTGAGTGTATATGAAGTGAAATTCAGGGTATGAAAAGCTCAACACATGATTAGACAGCAATAACTTATGCTGTCATTCTTAATAGTGCGTGAATGCGGGCGTATATATTACCGTGGGTTGAGAAAGACGAAACCCGCATTTGATGAAACAGATACTAGTTATCAAATACTAGTTATACTAGTTTAGTTAAAACTGATTAGGAAGGCAAAACGTATAAGAGAAGGAACTGAGTTTCTGGAAAATATTTCTTATAATGAAGTATGAGTGTATTTAGCTTTAGTTTGGCAAGGTTTAGCCGAGTTTTCTGAATAAATTGTTTTATGAGTACCATGAACACACGAATAAAATTTATACAATTCTTACAAATTTGTTTGATTATTAATTCATCGAAACTAAAGGGGCTTAGTGGACGAGTGGATATGGTCTCACTTTACTAACGTGGAGGCCGTAAAAACAATTTTAGCCTTAATCAGGCCTTCAGCAGTAATCAGTTTTTCAGCTTTTAGGTCAATTTAGGCAAAGCAAGTACCTGCGGTAACACCGTGGGGGAGGGGTAATAATGGGAGGCTGAAGTGTAATGCTGGCCACATTATCTTCCTTGTAAGCACGGCCACGAATACTTATGCACCCCAAATTACTTCTGAGGCACAGAAAGGAACCCTTATTTTTATTATAATTATTATTTAACTTCTTTATGATTTTCCTTCTTTTCTGGCTTTCTTACCTTCCAGTATTCTTTCATATTTTCGCTATGTTCTCTTTTCCTTACTTCTGTCCAGATAGTTGTTATTTGTCGCTCCTCTTTTTTCTGAAAACGCCCAAATTCTTTTAACTTTTTTACTAAAGACGTTCATAACCAAAATGTCATTTTTTATATTCTTCATTTCTGTGAGATCCTTTATCCTTCTGTGAACCAACGGAATTTATTTTGAAATAGTCGAATATTTTCTTTACGAGTCTTTCTGGCTTCATAAGGACCAAGTGCCCGTAGGATATGATACGCTAATTCCATTTTTCGAGATCTTTGCTATATGGATTTCGTTGGACCGCATTTCTCCAAGGTACTTAAATTTGTTTACTTAGTTGACTTTACCATAAATTGTGTTCAGGAACTTTGGAGCATTTTAAAAGTTTGTCATAAATTCAGATTTTTTTCAAGTGAAATTTTTAGTCCTGGCTTTTCTGTGGTCTCTTTCAAAAGATTGATCTGTATTCTTGTTGCATCTGTATTTTTGGAAAGGATTGCTAAATCATTTGCAGACGCTAGACAGTTCAGTTTGAGGTTTGAATTCTTATACCCTAGCCTGATCTTTTGAATCCCTTTTTCCTAGACGTTTAAGCTTCCATTCTCTTATAAATGTTTCCTAAACACAGTTGAAAAGCATTGAAGAGACTTTTCTTACCTTATCTGACTCCACAGTTCACCATTAAACTATTTAATTTCTTGATAAAGTGAATCGACATAGTATTGTTAGTCTAATGTGTTACGTTCTCTTGTGTACTCACTATCACAAAATTTTAATTTGCCGGAAAGTTCTAAGGCCGACGGCAGTAACAAAGTATTCATGGATACGTCAGTAGTGAAACAATAAACAATTTCTTGACCTTAGGCGAAGGAGAGTTCTGGTGCAGAATTAAAAATGTTCAAGACGTCACATAGATTGTTGTCTAACCATGCGGACAGTAACTTGAAGTCGAGTCATTTCGATTAGTAAAGTAAAGCTGTTAAGATTAGTTCAGCCAGAATGTAACGAAAGCTGTTAGATTGTATAATTGTGTGACCATATCATTGGAAACTATCATACGCTTTACTGTAACTGTTACTTGCGATTGTATTTTTATATTAATATAATAAAGTGTCTTAAGGCTTATATGTAATACTATTTTTTAGAAACTAGGGATTATTTGGTGTTATAATTGTAATTTAATTTGTTATTTCTCAATGATCATTTTAGTGCCCTTATTGATGTTTATCAATTTGAGAGGAAAATAGTGAGGAATATTTTTGGGCCAGAAGTGCAATAAGATGGCACTTGGCGGATCCGCATGAATCTTGAACTCGATACATTAATAAACAGTGAAAACATAGTAAAGTTGATTAAGTCACAAAGAATTAGATGACTAGGACATATTTAAAGAATGGAGAAAACCAGAAATACGAGAGCTATCACAGAATGGAAACGCTTGGAGTCTAGGCCCAGAGGAAGACCGAGAAAGATGTGGATGGAGTGTATTGAGGAGGATCTGCGAATCATGGGGATCAGAGGATGGAAGATTGTTGCTGAGAACAGAAGGGAATGGTGTAGGATTGTTGAGGTGGCCAAATCTCATAGAGGGATGTAGAGCCAGAGGAAGAAGAAGGTTGATGTTTATCATATATCATAACATGTTTACCATATTATAATATTTACTTACTTGTTTATGGTAATAAATAAATATGATAGTGATTTCACGTAACGGTAAATATAAATCGTTCTAGATTGAAATATTTATTTTGAAATATTACTAAAACTTCGTTGAAGTTAAACACATCGGAGTACAAAAAAGTAAGTGATACATCGAGAAAAATGGTAATGCATGAAACAACGTTGATTAAACTCCGAAGAGTGAATCCTTTTTTAATCTTCCCTCCTAAGAAAAGCTAAGTTTTCATCTGTAATATATTTCACCGTCAGCGTTGCTCATATTTCCCATTTAAAACCAGTCCCTTCGTTAAGTTTCCTTACTCTTCAATATAAAATTCTCAAGACATAAACAGTTACAAAACGCTTAATTTAAAAAAAAAATTCAAAAAAGAGATGACTCAGACCCATTAATCTTAACTAAGAGTTGATATAAACATACAACAGGTACATTTTTCATAATTTAACAAACTGAGGAAGTATAGCCTACGTATTATATGAATGAAGATATTATATGAACTTGCAGATATTGAATTTATTGCAGGCTCGTGATTGTTTTCCTTCAGCTGTCGCCGAATTTAACACAAACACAAACAATGCAATAAAGTTTTACATAAAAATAGAAAATTGGCACGGATGGTATTGTCTTTTCCAAAGAAAGTCAAATATATTTAAAAAATGTTTCATTCACAATCATTCACCGAAATTTTCAACAGCAAATTACTAGGAAGTGAGGCAATTACTCTCCAGTAGAACGTTAAGAAGCACAAGCTGAGGAAAAACCTGAAGTTATCTGGTAATTTGAATTTCTTGCGATTACTAAATGCATCGATCGTTTAGACATTCGATGTAAATATCGTACAAAGACCGACTATGAATACTGCTTTTCTAATAATTGAAATCCACAGTGCTTTTCAGTAATACGACACTTAAACCACAAGCTGTGGTTAAACGAGAAATAGCATATTAACCACAAATACTATGAACTTACAGAGATTAAGTTTCGCTTCCGGTGCGTGTGAGTAGCAGCTGATCCCATATACACTGGTTCCAGGATAGGCTTTGGTATAAAGGGGATATTTAACGGAAGAGATTCAAAACCAGCTATCGGATTACAATAACATATAGTTATTGACGACTACTTTTCTCTTCATATGGGATAGTGCTGACGTCACAATATATTCTTATAAATGAAATCAAAAGGTAAATGTAAGAATACCAGTGTTCACACTACAACAGTAAAACTAAATTTCTCTGATGTAGTTACTACTTTTAGTAGTAACATTATATTAGCACATTAGTTCACTATTAAAAACTGATGTTTCCTGGTGATTGTTATTAGATATCCCTACCTTTGTTGGGCTCCTATTCACCTTCTCTCTCTCTCTCTCTCTCTCTCTCTCTCTCTCTCTCTCACACACACACACACACACACACACACACACACACACACACACACACACACACACACACACATTTTAATTTTAAAGCAGCTAAACATTAAATGTATTTTCTTAAAGCCAACTAAATTCAAGGAATTTAAACAAAAATATTGTAAACGGTAAATTAAAATATTATTAAATAAATCATTTGAACTTATTTTAAGAGTTAATTAAATTGAATTTTCTCATTAAAAAATAATAGCAATATTAATTATCTAACTACAATTAATTAATTTTGAATAGAAATACAAGATGTAGTTTTTTAAATCGCTATTTCAATAATAACGTGACTAGCGTTAAATACTTTAAAACTTGAATAACACCTTCAAATAAATACCTTACCTTTTAAATCGCTACAATTTCCTATATAATAATAATAAAACAATCCAGAATTCTAATCATGCCGCGTACACGTTAATATAAGTGAAAGTTCTTTCGGTGTTAGTCGCCTGCATTTCCAAAACTTACGTAATGAGAAAATACATATTAAATGTTTCTGTGAAATTATACTTGTGAATAATTATCTGTATTCGTGTGTGTGAGCGCGCGCGTGCATTTTCCTCTTTATTATGTGAAAACCTGCTTACTTCTTCTTGCTTATCAAAATGCAGCAATACCGGTCGTCCAGATACAAGACAACGGACTCCCGATGGTGTCATCCAGCGACACGGACTGTTCAGCTTTATGATAACAGTCTTCGCGCAGATAAATCAATCTACGTTCTATTCAGCAATACAGCAACAGACGTCAGTCGGGGACATCCAGCAACACGGTCCCGGAAGTCTGTGTAGTAGCGACACTACTTACAGAGAAACCGCCTTACGGTCATCCTTCTGAAGGAACAGTCACTTGACACCCGCAGAAACCTTCAAAAATATAAAAAATTAGTTAACACACACACAAGCGCGCGCGCGCGATGTAGATATAATTTACATGAAAAATTCATGAACGACGAATTGTAAAAAAATATTGAGAACGAAGAAGTACGTAAAACACAGTGGGATCATGGGATCATGTCAGAAGATGTTAAGACTGCGAATCGTGAGAAATCGACAGTGTATAAGTAAAAAAAAAAAAAAAACTGAAATCGTATGGAAATATTAATAGAAAGAATCAGACCGTTCAAGATGTGCTAGAAATGGAAACACACAGAAAACGGCAGAAGATGTTAAGACTGCGAATCGTGAGAAATCGACAGTGTATAAGTAAAAAAAAAAAAAACTGAAATCGTATGGAAATATTAATAGAAAGAATCAGACCGTTCAAGATGTGCTAGAAATGGAAACACACAGAAAACATAAGAGCGGCAGACAAGGAAGTGAAACGATCGGAGAAACTTTGTAAAACGAAGGGAAACAGTAGATGAGTTAATATAAATGATAAGAAAAGGAAAATAAAGGGAAATGGATATGGGAATGGAATTAGTTGAGAATTCGATGGACGTCAGGAAATTGGAAGAAGAAAAAGAAGTAGAAGAATAAGAAGTAGAAGAATAAGAAGAGGAGAAGGAGGTGGAGAAGGAGGAGGAGGAGAAGATAATCAGGGAATCGAACAAATTTAACGGCCCCTCCGTATTTCCCACTGGACTAAAAAAGTGTAACATTGTGTCTTTGTATAAGTTAGATCTAAATATTATTTATGATGAGCAATAATAATTAACCTACAGAAATGTTTTTACGAGGTAATAATCCACACTATGGTCGTGTGTGATCATTATATTTATCTCCTAACTTTTTTGTTGAAACCTCCTCCTCCAAACAAATTCTGTGTATTCTGTGTACACTCGCGTTTTGTGATAAGAAGAAAATTACGAAGGAAATACAAAAAAAAAATTTATAATATTAATCATATATGAAGCATAATCGCATGTAATTCTTAAGTAAGGCCCCTAGTGAAAACGAAGGAAATAGCTCTAAGAGCAACGGTAGTGGGTTTACAGCCACGGGTAGCCGGAAGATCCAGAAGACAATGAATACCAAAGAAACGATTAAGGGAAATTATGGGCATACACATAGGATTATGGATAACATCATGAATTAACCTAGTTTGGGCATATACTGTGAATGAAGACTTACAAAACGGCTTCTGAAATTTGAACCCAAGGGAAGAAGAAGACCAGGCAGGTCAGAAAGCTGGAGAGAGTATGGATGCGGAAGAATTGAGAGAAAAGCGGTTGGAGGATGATCTATGGAATGAATGACCGGGATAGATGAAGAATGGAAATCGGAAAATGTTGGATAACATTGTAGACCGATATGTAAGTATGTGATACACAACAGCACAACGCAAGTACTCTTGAATGTACCGTAAAAGTTTCAAAACATTCATATGTAATGTGGGAACGGATGGAAATCCCTGGTTTACGTTACGTGTACAACTGTCATTTTACAAATATGATTTACAGAAGACCATATGAGCGAACTGGTGCGATTCATCTTCACTTAGGTGCCGACCTTAACCTTAGGAAATACCGTGATGTGATGCCGTTCGTATAATGCATCAGTCGCGGACATGTCTCGCTGTTATCTCGACGCTGTTCAAGGGTGCCACCTTCATACGTCTTCTAATCGTTCACACGTATGTTTATAGGTCCACGTCAGAAAATGGTATTAGAATAACATATTTCTTAAAAAATAATATGGTATGGTATGGTAGAAATAATTTCTTTAAAGGTATTACTGGTCAATATAAATCCACTAGGTGTTAAAAAGAAATTGTTTTAACTATGAGTGACGTGTAAGCTAGTTATTTTTATCCATATCAAAGTGCAGTTTTTTCATTTTATTCACAGCTGTGGTTAGTAACTTTTGGGTCTGGATAGCAAATATCCACACTTAAGACCAAGGTGATGGCTTTTCGTGGAACTGATCCCGTACGGGTAAAAATTGTTATAGATGGTACTGTCCTGGAACAAGTTAGCAATTTTGAATACCTGGGCTACAGTGTCTCTTATAATCCAAGAAAAAACGTTGTGAATAAGTTACATAAGTTTAACCTTATGTGCGGGACCATTAGGCGAACCCTTAAGTCAGCAAGTAAAGGAACGCGCCTAAAATTCTACAAGGTGATGGCTCTTTCCACACTTCTTTATCAGTCTGAGAATAGGACTTTGCCGAAAGGCCAGGCCAGTCTCATCCAAGCGGCTGAAATGAGATTTCTCAGGCACATGGCAGTATATACTCTTCATGATCAAAGAAGAAACACAGTTATACGGCAGGAACTGAATATTATGAATATACTCGAAAAGATCGCCCAGTATCGGCTGAATTGGTGGGAACATCTTTGCCGAATGGATGACTGCCGCATCCCCAAACAACTCTGGAACTATAAGCCGAGGGGACGGAGAGGTGTGGGACGTTCGAGGAAGCGCTGGAGTGACCACCTGTAATATTTGCCTAGTGTTGCATCATCGAACTCATCCAGTGGATTAACAAATTAATACAAAATTTTAGTATTCATAATAATAGATTGTATAGTAGTAATAAAATAATTATTCTTTTCGCAAGAATTTTTATCACAAAAAATCGTCTTACATCTATTTTCAGTGTCCAGAAACTTTCTGAAACACGCTAGTTTGAAGCCATAATATTAGTACTTGGAAATACATACATACACATACATATATATATATATATATATGTATATTATAAGTGGGAAAATGCTTTATGGACCGTCAGAGGAAACCGTGTGTCCCCTGGTGTGTGGGACTCTCATCCCACTAAAAAGCCCACCTCTAATTCAGACATTCATATCCATCCTGGAACCACTTAGTGTATTACTTTAGGGCGGTGCCTGTTGCGACCTTATCGGGTTCCTTCTAGTTGTGCCTTATCTTCTACTGCCCATTGGATGCAAGTTGGTCCTGTCTTTTCTTTTGTAGTAGGACCCACTTAATAAATGCAGACCCATTCTGCCTTTCCTCGAAGCAGACAAGCCTTGCCTACGTGAAGCTCCATCTCCGGTGCTATCCTCTCTTTTGTGAATCTGCAGCACTTGAAAAGAGTGCACTTGAAAATAATAATAATAATAGTTATTATTTTTACGAGGGTTACTTTGAAAAACTAGTGTTTCGCCGCATGAGGATCCGTTCTCCTACGATGTGTGGGATTTTCACCCACCGAAACCACAAACTCTTACTACTTGACGTCATGGAACCGCATTATCGTTACATCGGGGTGGTGTTAGTCACAGTTTGTCTGACAAAGCGTCGTCATAATTATTTCTCTTTCGTATACAACAAACTGCTCACTCATCGTTTGCATGGTCTGTCTCTTTACTTGAGAAGGGGAACACCCTCTATGTAGGCAGCCACCTCCCTACAGAAAATTGCCACAATAAAGTCATCAGGCGTAACATGCTGTACTTCAGTTTCTAGACGATCACCCATCTGTGACAATGAAAGAATGTGTGTAACGCATCATCCCGATTCGACTCTCAATATACGCATCCTGGGTCTCCTATTTTATTGAGGTAGGCACTGAAATATCCACGATCTGAGACAAAATGCGTTAGTTAATAGTTGACCACATCATATTCTCGATTGATCCACCTGTCCAGATACCTAACTATCCTCGAGGGCCATCTTCCTCTGGGTTCCTGGTTCCAGCGTTCCTGCCAACTGCGTACGGTCTGTAATCTCACTTCAGGTTTAACAGTTGTTCCAACGTATATTTTTCTCTCAAAGTTCAGTTCTTCCCTCGTGCCAACAGAACAATTGATATCGACTCGTCAGTTACTAATATTGTCGGTTCAGATACCGTGCGGTATGCGCATGCTATCAGCAATGCCCCTTGCTGTTGCACTTATTGCGGTATATTTCCATCTTGTCAGTCCAAATTTCGGTCCTGTACAGGGATCCAGATTTTGGATCGATTTTTCTACCCGCAGCACGGCAGCAGTATATTGAGATCACTACAATAATAATAATAATAATAATTTTTCCGGCGAAGGGTTTGTGTCGTTAGCAGCAATGTTTGCTGCTACGGAAGGGGTTTTCCGTATGTTTGGCGTTAGCAGCAATTGTCCTGATGATGACAATAAACATTGTTGAAACGTCGACACAAATAAGTTAAAATTTTTGTTATATTTTTTGACCGATCCTCACAAACCCTTCACCGGAAAAATACGGTGATTGACGGTCATTACGAATTTAAGGAAATAATAATAATAATAACGCTAATCATCATCATCATCCTAATAGCTTTTGTATCACTGACGTAGTTAAGGGTTAGACATAGTAGACAACCTTATGTACAAGGAAGATATTGTGGCCAGGACTCCAATTCAACTGTTCGTTATTATTCCAGGATATTATTCTGGTACTCATTTCTACGGACTAAGTGAACCTGACCGATGTGAAAATGTACCTCTAGTTTACTTTGAATCCAAGAATCGAACCGGAGGTCTAGATTAGTGGCCAGACTTCATACTCCTGGTTTACTAAACGCCTTAAGGAAAAGTTATTGTTTAAATTGTTATTTCATAACCGTAAGAAACTCACGAGTCATCGTAACTCATTTAAATATATCATGTGTGTGTGTGTGTGTGTGTGTGTGTGTGTGTGTGTGTGTGTGTGTTTGTTGGATATTAGGATATGCGAAAAGAGAAGACACAGACAGATGGTCACGAAAGTGCTATAACGAAGGGCAAGAGGCACGAAGAAATCACGTCAATGCTACCTTTGCAAGATAGACAGGAACGATCTGGCACTGTGGTAAAGTGAACTGTGCCAAACTTGCTGTCGAGTGACTGGAAGTCGACCGTGGAGGAATCCGCTCAACAGTGGGCAGACAAGTGCTAGTAGCAGTGATATAATGTTAAGTGTGTGTGTGGGGAGGGGAAGTATTTTTAGTTAAGTAATGTCATGTTTACTCTTTGATATCGCAAAATGGAGTGCTGATATCTTTCAATTTACACAATTCAATAAAACGTTTTGACAAACTATAGTATGATACTGATAAAATGACGGTACAAAATATTCATGCACCATGTAGGCCTATGTGTCGTCTGTACCGGTTCGAAGGCTAAATATTCATGCACCATGAAGGCCTACATGTCGTCTGTACCGCCTCGAAGGCTAAATATTCATGCACCATGTAGGCCTACGTGTCGTCTGTACTGGCTCGAAGGCTAAATTTTCATGCACCATGAGTAGAGGGAAAATGCCGGTTCAAACTCACAAAGGAATGCCGCCTTCTTAAAAAACACTAAAAAAACACTAAAAAACATGATCTCAGAGATGACGCCGCCACCGCTGGACCCGCAGCATCCCGATGGACCACAGCACCGCGAATTTCCGCGAATAAATTTTTTTATTTTTTTAATTTTATTTTTTTATTTTTTTAATTAAATTGATTTGGTGGGATGATGTTCAATGGACCACCAGCATCCGTGAATATACTTTTTTATTTTTTTAAGAAAGTTGATTTGCATATCAGTGGGTGGCGTTGGGTGGGAGGTTTTTTTATTTCATATCAGTGGGTGGTGGTGGGTGGGGGGTGGTTCCAACTCGAAGCATTATAGTGTATACTAAAATATATGATCAGGTGTACCAACCTTTGCATGAGTTCAAATTTGTCGTGTATTATAATGTATATTAAA
Organism: Magicicada septendecula; assembly: GCA_034769895.1. Lineage (NCBI taxonomy): Eukaryota > Metazoa > Arthropoda > Insecta > Hemiptera > Cicadidae > Magicicada > Magicicada septendecula. The sequence goes on from CM068374.1 coordinate 276,581,973, forward strand.
TCTATATGATCAGGTGTACCAACCTCTGTAGTATTATTATAGTGTATAGATATTTTATATGAGCAGGGTTGTCAACATTTTCTGCGGTGGGGGGAGGGAAATTCAAATATGTGTTATATAGTGTATATATTAAAATATATGATCAGGGTTACCAATCTTAAATTATTGTGTGCGTGTATAGAGCAGATCTGCCAACATTTCTTTCTCTTCTGTGGTGGGAAATTCAAACTATATATGATCATAATTGTTACTCTCTCTCTCACACGGTGTGTATGTCTCTCTCTCTCTCTCGTTGTCAAACGTTATGCTCACCGGCATTATAGTGTATATTAAAATATATGATTAAGTGTACCAACCTTTACATGAGTTCAAATTTGTCGTGTGTTATAATGTATATTAAATCTATATGATCAGATGTACCAACCTCTGTATTATTCGTCCTCTCTCTCTCTCTCACACGTTGTGTATGTCTCTCTCGTTGTCAAACGTTATGCTCAAACTGTGGTCAGTACCGAGCGCATGTATATGAAATTAGAAAGTTTATATTTATTCGACAAATATTAACGTCCTCTCTCTCTCTCTCTCTCACACACTCTCACTTGTTTCAACTGTGTCAACAAATAGTAACGTCCTCTCTCTCTCTCTCTCTCTCTCTCTCTCTCTCTCTCACTCTCACACGTTTCAACTATGCAAGGTTCCATACCCTTTCTCCTGTCTCCCTCTCGTACATTGAGTAGTCGGTGTGATGAATAAATAATTTTAGCCCTCTCTCGTTGTCAAAACGTCGTCTTCATTTTCAATGTATTAAATAATTAATTAATAGTTTTATAATGCAGTCAGTGTGATTGATCCTTGTTAGAAATATATATATTTGGCGTCAATGAACTACTTACCTGTTATGTTGTTACAGTTGACAAATCCATACGTTAACGGCTTAGCAATCTGGTACAATACTTCTGTTTTAAGGTTGCAGTTTACACACATAGGTTCAGTAGTGTATAGCGAAATAAATTAAAATTATACACACACATGAAAACGGCGGCTGAAATTCATACAAATCTTCTGATGTAACAGTTCACAAAAAATAAATTAATTGTACACATGTTCAGAGGTGTAGAGTGAAATAAAATAAAGTCATAATTTGTTTAAATGATTAAATATATTTTAACATTCACAATATAAAATTCACAATTAAATAAATACATTAGAAATTGATATTTTTTTCGAAAGTTTATATATAATTGTGTGTCGTACTTGTAGAAGAAGCAACCTGCAACATAACAATACAACAACAACATTAAAATCATGTTAAATATCACACACACACAGATGCACACGCAACGCGCGCACATACAGACGCATACGCAACGCAACGCACCCACACACAGACGCAAACGCAACGTAATCATACACATACAACAACGTACACACGTTTGGGTTACACCACACGTGCACGCACACACACACACACACAGACGTACACGCACACATACGCAACACGTGCACACACACACACACACACACACACACACACACACACACACACACACGCACACGCACACGCACACACATACAGACAACGTGCATACGAATCATGTACATGTAGGTCCAATAAAACAGATAACAGATAACAGATTTAAATATGCTATAGTCATTGTATGTATGTATATATCACTGTAGTGAAATAAATTAATGTGTCGTACTTGTAGAAGAAGCAACAACAACATTAAAATCATGTTAAATATTATCGTTTGCTGCAACAGGTAACGCAGTTTACAAATAATTACATATAGGTTCAGAGGCGTATAGTGAAATAAATTAAAAAAATTGTTTATTAAAAGTAGTTTGTCACCTTAACGAGATACAATTTCCACATGCGCTGTCTGGTTCTTCATCCCTCGAAACACAAGATGTAGGTCGCTGGGATTTATATGACGGAGTTCTTCATCTGTAAAGACGTCAGCATACCTCTTAGGTAGATATACACGATAGCGGCGCTCACAATCTTCCAACGTTACAAGCACAGACTTCCCATATCGCGTGTCCACATGCAACATGTTAACGATCGGATACTGTTTGTCCACTGTTAATTCTGCACAACGTTTGTACTCAATAGCAGAAACTGCGTTGAATTTTGTGATAAACGACATTATTTATGAGAAGTGAAGACGTCTGTATCAAGCGAGGTGGAACCATACAATGTCAGAATATTCGCTACAAAGAAGACTAGTGAAAGGAATGGTGTGGCCATCAGGAAAGTTCACTTTCATCGCCTGAAGCTTTGCATGTACATACACACAGGCAGAATTAGCGCTGTTACAAAATATATATATATTAGGAAAGTTCACAGAAATAGTTATCGCCAGATCCGTTCTAAATAAGTTAATGTCTTTTCAAATAGTATTCTCTGCACTACAGTCAAACATACGCACACACAGTGATAAAAAAATTGTGTATTAAAAGTAGTTTGTTACCTTAACAAGTACTGTTATCCTACGCCGTTTTTCCTCATGCCACGAAACACGAGATGTAGATCGCTGGGGTTTTATAAATTGTTTATTAAGTCTTTTAGAAATGGTCTTATACTTGAGCTTGGCCTGTTGACTATTGCTTTTAATTTTGTAATTTCTACAGGTGTTAACCGTTTCGGAGAAAAAACCATTTATGGAGAACTAACGAAATTAACAAATACTGAAAACAAAGGAACTGTTATACATATATATATACATAGTTTTTATTTAACCGCATGTATTATGTTAGTGTATCTTAAACCATGAACAACGCACGCAAGAATATTGCGCAAGAGCTACACAGAGCGGCGAGAAGGAATTTCGTTAGACGCGCAGTTGAACTGAAGGGTATGCACGATTTGTACCAAGCGGATCTTGTGGAAATGATACCATACGCTCGAGTGAACAAAGGGTACAAGTATATGATGACTGTAATCAATGCGTTTACCAAGTACGCGTACGCTGTACCATTGAAAACGAAGACTGGGAAAGAAGTGACGAACGCGTTGAAGCCTATACTAGCCGCTAACCGAATGAAGTATTTACAGACAGACAACGGGAAGGAGTATTACAACAGCACAGTACAAGCGTTGCTAAAAAGTATAATGTGAAACATTACTCAACCTACAGTGAGAAAAAAGCTTCCATAGTGGAACGTTTTAATCGCACACTGAAGACCCACATGTATCGAGCTTTCAGCGAACAAGGACACTACCGCTGGTTGGATCTACTACCTACATTACTGAAATCGTACAACAATACAACACACAGAACCATTGGTATGAAACCTAGTGAAGTGAATGACGCCAACGAACATATAGTGTTGGAACGAATAAGGAAGAACACAGCGCCTAAAATCAGTCCAACGAAACCACCCAAATTTAAAGTCGGTGACCGTGTTCGTATAAGTAAGCACAAAATGACGTTCGCCAAAGGTTATACGCCGAATTGGACTAACGAAATATTCACTGTGGATAAAGTACAATCCACGACCATCCCAGTCACTTATCTGCTAAAAGACCATCTAAACAAAGTGTTGAAAGGTGGTTTTTACGAACACGAGATTAGTAAGTCCAAAGTCGGCGACGTATACCTAGTGGAAAAGGTGTTACAACGCAAAGGTGACAGAGTGCGTGTTCGTTGGCTTGGTTTCGATGGTAAACACGATGCATGGATACATAAGAAAGATCTAATATAAAAAAAGGTGACAGCACGTAATGAAAACAGTATGCTTTCGGTATTCACAAAGATGAAGATTGTACAGCAAGCAAACAAATTACCAATAAAGGATATGGACTTTTTGGCTGGTGACGAAGACAGTGCTAAACGTAAACATGGCCCGCTATTACCGAACAGTATTCGCTGTATCGTTACAGGCCCAAGTTCCTGTGGGAAATCAAATGTGCTATTCAACCTACTGTTTGATGCCAACGGACTACGATTCCGCAACGTATACGTGTTTTCAAAATCATTATTTCAACCAAAATACAGAATGCTAGAAACAGTGATGAAATCACTCGCTGATGAAGGTTTAGGTTATCATGCATACAGCGAGAACGAAGAAGTCCCGCTACCGAGTGAAATCACTGGTCTCGACTCTGTTATCGTATTCGATGACGTATCGTGTGAAAGACAAAACAATATTCGAAAGTATTTTGCTATGGGGAGACATAGCGGTGTGGACACATTCTATCTATGCCAGACATATAGCCAGATACCGAAACAATTGGTACGTGACAACGCTAACTTGTTGATATTGTTCAAACAAGACGATCTAAATTTACGACATGCATACAATGATCACGTTAACATAGATATGAAATATGATGCTTTCAAAGACGTCTGCATGGAAGCGTGGAAGGATCGTTATGGATTTCTAGTCATAGACAAAGACTCGTCAATAAATGAAGGTAGATATAGAATCGGCTTTGATCGATTCATAATTGTTTCCGGCGAGGTATAAAAGTGGTTGCACTGTAGTAATGTCATCAGTCCTCTTGCTAACACAGATGGCGATGAATAAGGAGGAACGACTTGTGTATGATATAGATACGATAAGTGACAACATAAGGAAAAAATATCATGCATTACAACAGGGTATCAGAGAAAGCGACGAGAAATTTAGAAAAAATTACAAACCGATTCTGGAACCGTTAGAAGCTATTTCACGAAAGTTAAGTGGTGATATAATGGAGGAGGAGGAGGAGGAGGAGGAGGAGGAGGAGGAGGAGAAGAAGCAGCAGATAAAACAAGAAGAGCCTACACAACACGTAATAACAGAAAACGAAGATGACATGCAGAGTCAACACATAATAACAGAAAACGAAAGTGACGTGCAGAGTCATAGCGCTTCTCATTTCAGTGACGAGGACGCATGGAACCCTAACACTTCACATTTCAGTGACGATTCATTAGCAAACAAATATGTGCGTTTGTGCGAATCGACGGACTGTAAACGGATTATAGATCGTATGTATGGTGTTCGATACGAAGGCGGTAAATTTATGATAGGTGATTCAAATGTAAAAATCGATGATAACGACAACTTTCATGTCAAAGGAAAAATTTACGAGGGTACGCCTGGTCTGTATGAACTTTTGTTTATGAAACTACCGAAAAAATACAATAAGGACGATATGAGAAAATATAAGTCCATACTACTAGCAACCAACGGACACAAACAAAAATATAAACACAATACACGAATAAACAGTAACAGTGGCGTCAAGTACCGACTAGTAATATCTAAATTGTTTGCATCGAGTGCACGAAAACGTACAGGGAGTGGGTATATGGAGATGAAACCGAACACTACAATCGATTACGTGCATTGGGATGATCCTAACGAGTTAGTTAATAGATTGAGACTGTTAATGGCTTCTCAAAATAGTGGACATACTGGTCATAGGAATGAAATCATGTCGATATTGGAGGAATTACGTGAAGCCGGCATTATCATATAAAAGCAGACGCACCGTTCTACAACCACCAGTTCTTCTTTATAAATATGAGTGTAGACAAGTTCGGTAGACACGACAGCGCTGTAAGAGTGCGAAAAGAAACTCATCGAAGTCTGCGTGAGGATATCGGTTTAGGAGTGACTAACGACGGTCACTTTGATGTAAAAAACAAAAAGATACGCAACTTGGGTGATCCTGAAGAGCTGCACGATGTTGTTTCTTTACAGTACGTAAAGGACGCATGCTTACAGTACAAGAACGACGACGCTACCGTAGACGCAAAAGATCATCGAATAATAATGCTAAACGATCCGCTTAAATCAAGAGATGCAGCCACAAAACGATACGTAGACGAGAAGAGTTTGAAAAAAGATCGTGCAGGTAACGTAATCGTTAATGACTGCCGACTAACACGTGTGCAAGCGCCTGTTGACTTCAAAGACGCAGTGAATTTGGAATTTTTACATGCACACACAATCAGTTTGCAAAGCGATGCTTTCTACGCTGCCGGAAGAAAAATTACGAATATAGCGAACGGTGTCAATGACAAAGACGCAGTCACTGTACGACAAATGCACGAATTAAAATTACATATAAAGACTGAATTGTACAAGGTCACTCAGGTATTTCACGCTCATATAATCAATCTAATAAAGTTTGTCTATAAATATCAAGACAGCGCGACACAGCGTTCAGTTCTGGCTGAATATATTGAAGAGGTGGGACGTTTAATAGACGTTCTCGATACGGAAACGGAAATCAAGGATTGGAGATCTGTTTACAAGAATGCACGTACTTCGTAAGAAAAGAATGGGACGCGGTGTAATTGGAAAAATACTTAAAAACACTGTGCCCGCTATCGTTTCGTCAGTACCTACTTTGATTAATCGAGCGGTGGATGCATTACCGGTAGAATTACACCTACCCGGCTATCGATTCTGTGGACCCGGAACAAAACTCAAAGAGAGATTGGCACGTGGCGAGCGTGGAATCAACGAGTTGGACGAAGCCTGTCGCGAACACGATATCGCCTACGCAAGGTACACAGACAACAGTCGAAGACGTATAGCTGATCGCGTTCTTGCCGACAAAGCGTGGGAACGAGTGAAAGGTTGGAATTCCGGTGTTAGTGAAAGAGCGTATGCTGCAGCTGTAGCCGCTGCAATGAAAGCGAAATCAGCAGTGGGTGGAGGGGGTTCGCGTAGTGGTTGTAGAAAAAAGAAGAAGGGTTCAGGAATTAAACATCAATCCGTGGGCAAACGCAAAACAGTCTCAAGACATAAACGTAACAATACAAAAATAGCGTCAGGTCTATACCTACGTCCTTACAGACAAAAAAACTAATTTGCATACCAGTGCGTGCATTGTCCGATAGTGATTTGTATGTGTACGCAAAACTTTTGAAAATACCTTATTTCAGAGGTGTTTTTATGCGTAACACTTTACCGCGCAGACGACCATGGAAGAATGAGAGTGCAGTTGTTAATCTGGACAGTGCAGAAGGACTCGGTACGCACTGGGTTTGCTACAAGAAGCGAAACAATCGAGTTTACTACTATGATGCGTATGGTAATATGCGACCACCTCTTGAGCTGACACAGTATTTTGGAACCGACACTGCCATTTACTACAATTACGAGCGTGAACAGTCGTCACACACAGTCATCTGTGGGCATTTATGTTTGGACTTCTTAACGCGTGAGTGATCAGTAAGCGACAAGATGTCTTCGCTGTCGGTCACCTTAACAGGTACGAATGCTGCTGCTCTTGTATGTGACTTTTTCCCACCTCTCGAACTAACAAACGGGGAATGGTATGTAGGTCTATTGGACTTTACTACATACAACAGTATACCGAACGTGGTTGAGAAGAAAAACAATGTGTTTCCAGTACTACGAGACGGAACAACGTGGGACTTGATAACTTTACCTACAGGTGCTTATGAAATCGGTGACATAGAAGCCTTCCTCAAAAAGCAGTTAGGAGACTCACAGATTAGTCTACGTCCTAACAATAATGCACTGAAATGTGAACTGACTTGTGCACTGGATATTGACTTTCAACAAACAGTGTACGGTATTGGTGATATGTTGGGTTTCAAGGAAAAGCGTCTGCTTGAAGCGAATAAAACTCATACGTCTGACGCTACAGTTAACATTATAAAAGTGAACAGTATATTGATAAGGTGTAATATAGCGCACGGATCATACAAGAACGGTAAAAACGAGCACACTCTGCACTCATTCTATCCGTCAGTCGAGCCAGGATTCAAAATAATTGAATCACCTACAAACGTCATATACCTACCTGTGAATGTGAGTCGTTTGGACAACATAACATTATCTTTACACGACCAGGACGGTGACGTAATAGATTTTCGCGGCGAAGTCATCACTGTGCGTTTACATCTAAAACGACTATACATCTATAGTTTATATAGTTTACATCTATAGACATGGGCTTGTACTTTGTTTCTTCGCCACCGCTGCTACCACAGTCGTCGACAATAAAAGAAGAAGAAGAAGAAAGATCGGCTAGGAAACGCATCAGTACTCGTTCGAAACTGAAACGATTAACATCAGTTAACCGCCGTTTTCTGATTTCATTGGGTTTTGTTGTAAACAAGTAACATGGCGAGTGGAATATTATCTGTGGAGCAGCAACCGTTCTTTGAAGACAGTATCACACACTTTTCATTTCATTCACACGCACCGTACGCAACAACAAGATATGGAAACAATGATGAAATACGTGTGCCGATACAACAACAGGACGTCTTTACACTACCGTCGGAAAGTTTCCTCTACATCGAAGGCAAGTTGGTTAAAAACCCTAGTGTGGCTGCAGATACTGCGTTGAATGTGGAACTGGTGAACAATGCTATAGCATTTCTCTTTGAAGAGATTCGTTACGAGTTGGCCGGTGTGGTAGTGGACCATACTCGAAACGTCGGTGTTACGTCAACTATTAAAACTTTTCTATCACTCAACAACAACACACGTGACGCAATGAAAAACGCAGGTTGGGTGGCGCCGACCACAAACGTATTAAAAGTGAATGATGACGGGGAATTCAACTTTTGTATTCCACTGAAAATGCTAATGGGATTCGCAGAAGACTATACACGCATCGTGCTGAACGTGAAACAAGAACTTATACTCCTACGCACATCTACCGACATAAACGCTATGGTTTTAACAAGCGGACAAACGACTGCTAATTGTGTTCTTGAACTAGATAAAGTTTACTGGAAAATGCCTTATGTACATGTAGCTAATGCGTACAGATTACCACTGTTACGACTCATAGAGAATGACCACCCGATAACTATGCCTTTTAGGACCTGGGAGTTGCATGAGTATCCTGCCTTACCACAGACTAAAAGGCAGAATTGGATTGTCAAGACCTCGAGTCAGCTAGAAAAACCACGCTTTGTTGTGTTAGCGTTTCAGACAGCAAGAAAGAATGTACTGACGGCACACGCTGATGAATTTGATCATTGTAATGTAATCAATGCGAGACTGTTTCTAAACGACAAGTATTATCCTTACGATAATTTAAACTTGGATATTGGGAAAGACCGTTTTGCATTATTGTACAATATGTACGTCAGTTTTCAAAGTTCGTATTACCACCGTTTAGACGTCAGCCCAGTACTGACACCAGAATTATTCAAATCAAAAGCCCCGCTGCTTGTATTCGATTGTAGCAAACAGGACGATGCGCTTAAGTCTTCAGCAGTAGATGTACGTTTAGAATTTGAATCGTCAATGAATTTTCCTGCACAGACGACTGCCTACTGTATGATATTACATGATACGCTTGTAGAATATACACCATTGTCCAACGCAGTACATAGACGTGTTTAAGTCTTATTTTATACACATTTTGTAAATACTAGTTTTAAATATATATATATTTTTCATATTTGTAACATTATAATATTGGAGCTGTGTGTGTATTTTTAATTGTAAAACTAGTTTAGATATATTTTAATACGTGTAACAATATAATATTGAGTTGTGTATGTATTTTTAATTGTAAAACTAGTTTAATATAATCTTGGAGCTGTGTATGTATTTTAATAAATGTATATAGTACACACTTTATTATTATTATTTGTATAACCCACCCACCATAATGTATACTTACTTGCAACAAACATACTAGTGAGCGTTGTCCACACACGTACCCTTAAATGCTAGACGTTGTATGCACACTGAAGGCTCGCACGCTTACAATTCAGCCACACTGACTGCATTATAAACTATTAATTAATTATTTGATACATGAAAAATGAAGACGTCGTTTGACAACAAGAGAGAGAGAGCTAAAATTATTTATGAATTTCAACCACCGTTTTCATGTGTGTGTATAATTTTAATTTATTTCGCTATACACCACTGAACCTAGAGAGAGAGAGCTAAAATTATTCATATTTCTAACAAGGATCAATCACACTGACTGCATTAATTAATTATTTAATACATTGAAAATGAAGACGACGTTTGACAACGAAAGAGAGATAGTGCTAAAATTATTTATTCATCACACCGACTACTCAATGTACGAGAGGGAGACAGGAGAAAGGGTATGAAACCTTGCATAGTTGAAACGTGTGAGAGTGAGAGAGAGAGAGAGAGAGAGAGAGAGAGAGAGAGAGAGAGAGAGAGAGGACGTTACTATTTGTTGACACAGTTGAAACAAGTGAGAGTGAGAGAGAGAGAGAGAGAGAGAGAGAGAGAGAGAGAGAGAGAGAGTGAGAGGACGTTAATATTTGTCGAATAAATATAAACTTTCTAATTTCATATACATGCGCTCGGTACTGACCACAGTTTGAGCATAACGTTTGACAACGAGAGAGACATACACAACGTGTGAGAGAGAGAGAGAGGGAGAGAGAGAGAGAGGACGAATAATACAGAGGTTGGTACATCTGATCATATAGATTTAATATACATTATAACACGCGACAAATTTGAACTCATGTAAAGGTTGGTACACCTAATCATATATTTTAATATACACTATAATGCCGGTGAGCATAACGTTTGACAACGAGAGAGAGACATACACACCGTGTGAGAGAGAGAGAGAGAGAGTAACAATTATGATCATATATAGTTTGAATTTCCCACCACAGAAGAGAAAGAAATGTTGGCAGATCTGCTCTATACACGCACATTTCCCTCCCCCCACCGCAGAAAATGTTGACAACCCTGCTCATATAAAATATCTATACACTATAATAATACTACAGAGGTTGGTACACCTGATCATATAGATTTAATATACATTATAACACACAACAAATTTGAACTCATGCAAAGGTTGGTACACCTGATCATATATTTTAGTATACACTATAATGCTTCGAGTTGGAACCACCCCCCACCCACTGATATGAAATAAAAAAACAACCTCCCACCCAACGCCACCCACTGATATGCAAATCAGCTTTCTTAAAAAAATAAAAAATTATATTCACGGATGCTGGTGGTCCATTGAACATCATCCCACCAAATCAATTTAATAAAAAAAATAAAAAAAAAAAATAAAAAAAATAAAAAAATTTATTCGCGGAAATTCGCGGTGCTGTGGTCCATCGGGATGCTGCGGGTCCAGCGGTGGCGGCGTCATCTCTGAGATCATGTTTTTTAGTGTTTTTTTAGTGTTTTTTAAGAAGGCGGCATTCCTTTGTGAGTTTGAACCGGCATTTTCCCTCTAACTACCATGTAGGCCTACGTGTCGTCTGTACCGGCTCGAAGGCTAAATATTCATGCACCATGTAGGCCTACGTGTCGTCTGTACCGGCTCGAAGGCTAAATATTCATGCACCATGTAGGCCTACGTGTCGTCTGTACCGGCTCGAAGGCTAAATATTCATGCACCATGTAGGCCTACGTGTCGTCTGTACCGCCTCGAAGGCTAAATATTCATGCACCATGTAGGCCTACGTGTCGTCTGTACCGGCTCGAAGGCTAAATATTCATGCACCATGTAGGCCTACGTGTCGTCTGTACCGGCTCGAAGGCTAAATATTCATGCACCATGTAGGCCTACGTGTCGTCTGTACCGGCTCGAAGGCTAAATATTCATGCACCATGTAGGCCTACGTGTCGTCTGTACCGGCTCGAAGGCTAAATATTCATGCACCATGAAGGCGTACGTGTCGTCTGTACCGGCTCGAAGGCTAAATATTCATGCACCATGTAGGCCTACGTGTCGTCTGTACCGGCTCGAAGGCTAAATATTCATGCACCATGAAGGCGTACGTGTCGTCTGTACCGGCTCGAAGGCTAAATATTCATGCACCATGTAGGCCTACGTGTCGTCTGTACCGGCTCGAAGGCTAAATATTCATGCACCATGTAGGCCTACGTGTCGTCTGTACCGGCTCGAAGGCTAAATATTGATGCACCGTTTAGGCCTACGTGTCGTCTGTACCGGCTCGACGGCTAAAATTAATATTCATGCACCATGAAGGCCTACGTGTCGTCTGTACCGGCTCGAAGGCTAAATATTCATGCACCATGTAGGCCTACGTGTCGTCTGTACCGGCTCGAAGGCTAAATATTCATGCACCATGAAGGCCTACGTGTCGTCTGTACCGGCTCGAAGGCTAAATATTCATGCACCATGTAGGCCTACGTGTCGTCTGTACCGGCTCGAAGGCTAAATATTCATGCACCATGTAGGCCTACGTGTCGTCTGTACCGGCTCGAAGGCTAAATATTCATGCACCGTTTAGGCCTACATGTCGTCTGTACCGGCTCGAAGGCTAAAATTAATTTTCATGTACCATGTAGGCCTAAGTGTCGTCTGTACCGGCTCGAAGGCTAAATATTGGAGTGTAAATATTTTAAAATTGCACGCTTGGGCTGATCAGTACTCAAAATGTACGCGGAAATTTGTTATATAAAAACAAGTATCCGAAATAAATAATAATAAAAATAATGGCAGTTACTGTAAAAACATACGCTTTTCTTTGTTAACGCGGGGGGCACTGTCTTTTATATTAATAATGATAATATACTTTACTATCATTATTAGATATATCATATACTAGCTGATGGTTACTGCATCATATACTAGCCTATGCAGTTGGCTAAATTTTGTACTAAAAAATGAAATATTCATTCAAATTGTTCACTCAATGTTCTTCCATTTCTTTAAATAGATATTTAAATTTGTTTGTTAACTAGTAATCTCCTGTACTGCAGAGCTTGTTCACTATTTTAAACGAATACATTTAGTGTTAGATGGAATGAAATTACAAAATTTTAATTTTAAATATTGTGAGTAGGCCTACAGTTCTTCTTATTAATTCTTCGTAGCTTCCATTTTGGCTCCTGGTAGCTTTTAAGTTAAAAAATTTCAAAGAAACACTACACTCAGATTTTAATTGAAGTTCCCTTTAATTCGGCATGGATTTACACAATTTTTACAGTTTGTTTATCTACTTCTTGCACCCTGGGTAAAAAAAATTGGAATTTCCAAAAGTATCACTATGGACGGAAAACAATCGGTGTTCAGAAAGAAAATCTGTGGAATAAAATTAAAAGTCAGAGCACTGCCTGTCAACTTCGAACTCGTGGATGGTAAAATTCTCTTTAATTTAATATCCCATATGCGATTTTTAAAAATTTGGCCCACTCATTTTTGCCTACCACCTCTATTCGTAAGGGGATCAATGTAAAAAACCGTAGGGTTTCATTGAACTGTTGTATTGAACCGTAGGAATGTAGGAAACCGTAGGGTTTGTGCTTCAACAGCACGGCTACGCATTCTAAGTTTTACGAAAATCTGATGACGTAATGAATAGTTATCGCGTGACATCCCCAGGCAGGCGGGTAGACATACAGGCAGATAAACGCTTAAGTGTCGAGTTAAAACAGAATTCGCTTCGCTAGTACAGTTATTACGAATATAACAAAACTATCTTACAATATTACTGTATTATTCCAATTCGGTGTTCATAGACATTACCAGTAATTTCTATCCACAAAATTCATTATTTTTCTGGAATTTTACAAAATATAATAATACGCAAGAAAAACCAGAACAGATTCACGTGTGGTTAATGTGGCCAGTTGCGGAAGTTAACACTTGATTTTGAAAAGTACTAATTTAAAAAATACAACATGAGTAGAAAAAAAACAAAAAACTGAGGTAAGGTTGGTTTCGCTGGTCACTTTGATTGTGTACAAAAGAAATGAAGACAACTTGTGCCCCATCCCTGTTAACAAAAAAGTACTAAACATAATGTTGTAAAATAACATTAAATGAATTACTGAATTGTTTGGTAAGGCGGTAAACACTGTGCTGTTCGAACGGACTGTTACAGTAACTGTAGTAAAGTTGTGGGATGGACGCAAACCGGGCGGCGTGGACGACCGCGGTGTTGTGTAACAGATTATCGCGAATGGCTCCAGCGGTGACGTCACAATGATGGCGTTCTGTGTGTGTGTGTGTGTGTGTGTGTGTGTGTGTTCGGTGTTAATCGTTAAGGAAAAACGACGAAGACTACAACAACAAAAACACAACGGCGACTGCTGCTGGTGAATGACCTCACGTGGATACGTTCACGTGCTTCCATTCCACACTACCTTGCTGCCAGTTTTACTGTGATGCGCCAAATGCTGTGTACAATATCTGTGGTCCACCGACCGCCAACATCCCGTCTCGAGTAAAATTTTTATTGAACCGTTTTCCTCCAGAAACGTCAGGCTCTTCTTCAAAAAAGAGATACACCATCAACTTAGCTCTTAGTATCTTTTTAAGTGATACTTTTTACACAGCTTGGCCCGGAAAAGAGAGTTGAATTTGAGGATTTTAAAGAGGTCTACTGCAAAAAATGAAGTTGTAAAAATATGAACTAAAATAATTTTGTTTTTTTTTTAAATACAACATGATTGTCTACACCTTCAGTCTTGCGTACACTCGTGTGGATGAACGATTTTTTTTCTTTTTAATTAGATCGCAAATTTCGAAACTAAAAATTGTGACTACTGTGTAATCGTTCAGTCTGCGACCTTAGTTTGGTTTCGATGGTTTGAAAGTCCTGGTAATTTTGCGCGATAGACGACGTTGCCAAAAAGGGTTTACATTGTTGCCAGACGTCCACGGTGCACAAAGACCACGATACTCCGATGAGGAAAATTGAATTCGTATGTTTACAGCAGACATTTTACACTCGAAATCTGTTTGGAAATGTGTTTAATTGCTTTTAACCTAGCCCGATCTCGGCAAGTAGTCCTCCTTTATTTGCTTCAGTCCATGGAATTTCGTGTGTGTGTGTAAAATCTCGTATCTACCGAGCTGAGCATCTACAAGGTAGTCTGTAAATAGGCTGTATTGTTGATAGAAATGTTTTCGTTAGTACATTATTTAAGATGACCGAACTTTATGATCGTAGCTTCAGGACACTTCTCTTCTGTTTTACGTGTGAACGCAAGTACGTCATAACGTCTTTGAAACCAATTGTCAGTACATACCTATCTTTACATTGTGTTGGTAACCGCATCCTGATTCAGAGTGTCTTATGAACACTTTAAAACTGAGGAAACCGTTATATCTAAACAGTTTCACAGCAGGCAGCAATGCTAGAGCAATTCACGATAAATTATGCTTTTGTAAATGTTTCGTTCAGTTCAACAAAGATAATTTTCTGTTTTTTCCTTTATTTTATATCTGTGGTTATCTCAAAAACGTAAACGTACAGGAGCATCTGAATTTTGGATTTGTCAAGTAATACTACTGTTACGGTTCAACTTCACCCACCACGTATCTCGAGTTATCAAACATTTTACAGATTTTTATTCGTAAAATATTCATTCGGATGCGAACGACTCTAGAAATCGCTTCTCGTCTCATTTGTGCTATCGTCTAGTACTCAGTAACAAGGCAAACAGCCACTTCTACAAGACGATGAGGTTTGATCACATAGACATAGACCACACAACATTATCTGATGAGTCGACTGATTTCATTCACTAACGAGCATCATTTGAAATACAGTAGTAATTATATTTTAGGTAACATTATTTTACTTTACTTTAGATAACATTACTGGAAGTATTAACGTATCGGGGGGGGGGAGGCAACAAAACGACGATGCGCAAAATTTCAAACGGATTAAAAAGGGTGTTTAAAGGGTCTTTAACCTATCCTGAACAGATTTATTTCAGGATAAATGTTCTCCATTGTTTTAAAAACAAAACATACTAAGGAAACAAAAATCTAGCCATTGGGTCATCTTTAGCATAACAGCTGAAATATTTTAACGGGACATGTATAAAATCAACACCACTGTATCTTCGTCAGACGTGTAGATAAAATATTTTTACGATGGTATCTGCTTTTAAGACGAAAAATATATAATGAAATGAAGTTAATGATTGAAAATAACGTAACCTATTATTGTAAATAAAAAAACAAAAAAAAAACTTGAATTTAGAACCTTATCTATTTCCCGTTTTGGATAAATTAAAAAAAACCCTGGTAACTTCAGGATAATGTAAACAAAAGCCACGAAATTCTTGCAGACATTTTAAAACGCCTACATCATGAAATTAAGAATTATTTCAGCCCTCAAGTAAGTAGGCCTATAAATGACTTCAGATCGTTGTATTTTAATTTCAGGTATTTTTCAAAAAGACATATCAGCATCTCTTGTGGACGTTTTTACCTTATGGGCTGATAACGAGTAGTATGTAAACATTTCAAAAGGTCCCAAGTAAGCTACTGCGAATAACAATAAAATACTGTTTATGGACGTTTTATGTCTTAGGCATGTACCTCTAACGTGTTTCAATTAGCAAAGGCGGACGCTGTTCACATTAGCACTTCCTGTGCAGCGTTCAGAACGAGGCTGAAGGAACGCACCTTGACCGACATTAGACCACTGCTAAAATATACTACACATGCTATAACGCAGTGGCGAAGCGTCAGGGGAGACAAGGTAGACAGTGTCTCCCCAAATAATTTATTCACAAAATAATTAATTTTTATTTATGCATTAAGTTGCATGAGTTACTCAGAAAGGTTTAAAACTAATGTAAGAAGTTAAATATCATGCGACATGACGCGAGTGTGAGCCATGGAACCTTGCTGTGCGATGCAATTGTACGCGGAGTATCAGGGTAGAAGTTACTTGAAATGTCTTTTTAACATGGCTGGTGGTGAGGAGAGCTTCGGTGAATGCAACGGGAGGGGACCTGCGCGCGCAGCATAAAATGCGTCCTGTACATCACATCAGAAGACGCGTCTCCCCTGCACTAAATAGCACAGAATTCTCGCCTGGCCGCCAGTGTTTGTTTCAATGTGCTCGCGTAGTGAATATTTGTTTTTGTTGAGTTTACAAATTATTTTTAATTTTTTATATAGTTGTATAGACTAAGAAGTGTGTAATCATTTACACACTAATTATAATTAGTGTGTAATAAAAAATATAATTATTTAATAGTACATATTGTTAAGTGTCGTCATTTAAGTGCTTTAAGCATACCGTTTAAAGGAGCAAAATGCAAAATGAATACCAGAAATATTTTATGTAAACTCTGACAATTTTGATTTATTAGGATTTTTGTTAAAATACGAAATCAGTACGTTATATTTAGAGCAAAAAGTATTGCTAACGTCAAAAATATCTCGGGCGTCTTTAGACTTGTCCCAGAAGGATGGAAAAGTTATCAGAAAATTCGGTATAGTAAATATATATGGCTCTCTTGTTTTAAGCGAAACAAAACTGTGCACTTCTATTGCTGATTGATTTTTAATGGAGAGGAACCATGGATCAAAGTTGGAGAAGGCGCTATAAAAAAGTTTGAAGTAAAGCCGCTAAACATGCTAGTAGCAAAACTCAATGAAAAATTCTGAGATGTTTCACATGCTAGGACGTAACAGAATTGAAACTGTTTGTCCGAAACACCTAGAATTCAAGCAATACAGCACAATGAAAATGTGGCACGAAGTCGAAGGATAGTAGGCCGTTTGGTAGATGTTGTTTGTTATTTAGGGAGACAAGAGTTAGCTTTTAGTAGGCATAAGGAAAATGAGCAATCTCTCAATAAGGGCAATTATTTAGAAACTTTAAATTTACTGGCAACGGAAGAGTCTTTCATGAAAGAACATATACAGAGTGATTCAAAATTGCACGGCAATCTCTCGGGAGCTGATTCCATAACTAAAAATACTAAAAATAAGGAAGAAATAAGACACGCGGCGTGTAGATCTCATTTACAAGAAAATGTGAACCGTTTGTGTAATGCCTGCAGTAATCCGGTTTTGTCACCATTACAAAATGTGAATAAAATTTATGTTTTTCTGGCGATATTTTCTAATTAAGATTCATAAACGACACCAATAACAATACAGTAGCTTTTTTGATATTTAGGCTAAATTATATAAAAATGCATGTGTTTCAGACAGTCACTTAGCTATTGTCTGATAGAGGTAAACATTAACTCTATTTACCATAGTTTTACTGGTTCATTAAGAACGTCAATACCCTTAGTAAGAGGTTGCTTTTGGCTGGTATTTTTATGTCTACCCAAATTATTTTGTCACGCTTCGCCACTGCTATAACGTATCCAGAGTGTAGCTTAATGTGTTAGTTGATTCCCAATCTAATGAAAGAATTATTTTCGTTAACGTGAAAGACTAAAGTTTTCTGAAAACTGATGTTTCATTCTAAGAGTTGTTTCATTTTCATTGGCGACTCAAATATCTAGTTTATTTTTTTATCACATTTAAAATTCTGACACATCCATTATGCGGTAGTAACTCGAACAAAGCGCGGCGTATAATTCTTGTTACACTTATTAATCCTTTTAATCATTTTGGGCTCCATATCTTCTTTCTAATACTAAGGAGAGAAAAAATATTTAATGCTGGGAGTAAAAATTGTCCATGAACATCTGTCATAAGTGACTCTGTTAAGTTCTTAACTGATAGATCTTGAATTCCATTATAATTACAGAAAGATGAATTTCATTCGACTAAGTCCATACAAATTCAATAAATGACACGTAGCAAATTAATTGTACTATAATTTAAATATGATTTTCCGGACGTATGGAAATAAACGGAGCTTATTTTAATGTGTCCCGGAGTGTTTTGAGTACAGTAGCGGAAAGAAATAGACTTCATGTGTAAAATTGTGTAGGCATATAGAGAGCGTATACAATTCATTTCATGTGAATAACCCCTTCGGTTAATTTCTTACAGTCCTCATAAATACATTCAAATAATTTTCACAAACACTGTGCATCGATTAATTTTCAAACACTGCACATATTTTAATAAAATTTCTTTTTAAATACTATCTTATAAAGTAGGGGCGTCTTAAACGTAGGTCCAAAGGATACATACCATCTTGGCGGGAGGCCTTGGAGCCATACTATAGACCTTGAGTAGATAGTTGAATATTTTTAAATCCAAAGTTTACAAATTAAGTCTCAAAAACAGCAGAACTATTTGTTGAAAAATAATTTAATTAGCACGTTCCCAAATTTATTGATTGCTTTACAAGTTTATGAAACATTACATGCCATTGTTTCTGAGCTTGAAACATCATTTTCCAAGAAGAAAATTATGAAAAGTGTTTCAGAATAAAGCGCAACACAAGGAAGACTGTAAATGTAGCCATAATAAGTACCGAGAAAGACACTGACAGTGAAATGATATTTAAAAGAATTTGATATAAGAAAATCAAGAAAAGTTGATTTTCGTTGTTGAAAGTTAACAAATACTATTCTCAGTATCGTAACTGACATTTTGATATTAACAGGTTACGACGTTACTACTAAATAAAATGGTTTAAATTAAGAACTTTCTGTATTAGCCTCAATCAACTTTCCTAATTCACAGTACATAGAACAGTAGAGAAGACTGCGCTCCCCGGCGACCGGTAGGCTAGATATACCTCTTATGAAGAGAAAATGAGAATATAATAATTTATCTAAGAAACGTTGCTTCACGCAGCAAATGAGGTACTTTCTAAGACGCATAAGTAATTGGGCTGTTAAAAAACTTCTGAAACAAAACTCGGGTTACTGTAAAGTGATCGACACTTGATAAGCGCGTCGCATTTCTGCACGCCTGGCAACATACGCACACTAACTTCTGTTTCGTTAACCTTAAACCGGGAAATGACTTTTGGTGTTCCGAGAATCGTTGCGGCTGAACTTGAGATTTAAGTCACGCTTCTGCACCGCCCTCGAATCAGGCTGCACAACACCTAACTCTCGTCGGTGCCCATATATTCTACAGTAGTGTGCAGTACTTTTTCACTACCTTCAACATTGACTGGCTAATATGAATGTATGTTAAATTAATGGTTAATAAAATGTTTTTACTTTATGAATAAAGTGAATTAATTAATATAATTAAGGATTCTCAAGACTGACCCACTCTGTTTACGTGTAAAAAAATGACGCGCGCGCACACACACACAACTCCCCCTTCAAGTATGAATATGTGCACAAATATAAGTAATTCCAATAAATATTATGAATATTCTACTCATTGCTCAATTTGTAATGTTTGAAAAGTACAATAATTCGTAAATTTATAAGTAAAACATGTATTTAAAGAAGGAAATAAGGTGTTGTGTAAATCGTTACTTTAAAGATACTAACACGATGATGCAGAAAATATTAAATGAACTAAAATATAAAATAATATATTAATTATATAAAAGAATAATTATATATTTTTGTGTCATTTTCAAAGCGTTATAAAAAACACAAATAAGAACAAAATAAGAGCTGTAAACAATTTCTTATTTTTATGAACAATTCAGGACCAAAATCCTAAGTTATAAATAACGAAACAGAATTGGTCATAAACAAAGTTCTAAATCATCTGTTTCAAAATGTATAGAGAAACGTTTAAGTTTAATTAAAAAAAAATTTAGAATTTATTTTAACAAGGTAACATATTTTCTCTGACGGTGTTTTTCTTATGACGCTATACTAGAATGAGGTAACAATGTCGAAGCCGCGAAGTCACGTTTTGGTACAACTCAATGTCAGATATGACCAATTCAGTCATGGTGACCAACAGTGAGCGAGATAATTTCACTACACAATGGTCACACTGTGCGTACCCGCAAGGTCATTAACCGTGTATAGACAGACACAGCTCGGGGCGCAATGTCCAAATCGTCTTACGGTCAACGTGTTTTAATAACGTGTACATGTCATAACATGATTACAGGTCATTACGTTTAGGGAAATCAAGTGTGTGCAGTATAAAAACTTTATTCGTCCTTATTATTCACTGACTTAATAGCTTTTAATGTATGAAATATGTGTGTGGTCAATGGTAATCTCATGAGATATTTTGTACGTTTCTTTCAATTAAACTAATACGTTTGGACCGATACAACGTGGTAACATTAATTTTTACTTCCACGTTATGTAAGGAAATGGAAGTATGGTGATCGCGAAAAAATCGTGTTCGAGATAAGGGGTGACTCTAATTGTACTATCCACAAAACACGAAGAAAAGTCATTTTCCGAAAAGTGTCTGTGTGTCTATATGTCTATGTGTCTGTGTGTCTATATGTAGAATTTTTTCTATGGCGAACGATAACTGCCGCAAATTCAAAGAGAATCAAATAATTTTAAATGCCCGAATTTTAAATAATCAAATGTGTGCCCGAGTTGTAGAGGACTCGAGGCCTATTGATTTTGGTGAAGATCGGTTAAAGGTGAGGGGTAGTTTACCTGCACAGATTTAAGTTTCAACAAAAGCAAAGTACTTCATTTTGAAGAATAAGTTATTCTGAAAAGAAGGTCATAATAACCCACTGTAGAAAGGTAGATGAAATATCTATAAATGAAAAGGATAAGGGGGAGGGGATAATTTTGTGAAAACTACCTTTTTGATGTCGAATAATGTACTTTATTTTGAAGAATAAGATATTAGTAATTAATTGTATGTAATGAAACTATTACTAAATAAAAGTGTAAATATCAAAAATGGGGTTGTTCGGTTAAGGGATAGGGGTAGTTTACCTGCATTGTTTTGTGTTTAACCAAGAGTAAAGTACTTAATTTTGATAAATAAGTGCCCCGAAAATAAAGTCATATTAATCCACTGTAAAATGGTAAATGGAGGTAAAATGGTAAAATAGAGGGGGTGATTTTTGAAAATTACTTTTCTGATATCAAGCAAAGTTCGAGTATTTAATTTTGAAGGATAAGATACCTCAGCAATTACATATGATAAAACTATTACTCTATGAAAGTGTAAATATCATTAATGGTGGCGGTCGGTTGAGGAGGAGGGATGATTATCTGCTTAGTTCAGATTTTTTATAAGAATAAAGTACCCTAATTTTTATAGATAAAGTAACTCGAAAATAACATTATATTAAACGACTACCTCATAATAACAAATACATGTATAAATAATAAAAATAATTTGAGGGTGGGAGGAAATTTTTTTTTCGAAATTATGGAACCGAGTTCAAGTAAATTATTTTAATTATAAATCTTAGAATATGGAAGTCATGTATGGTTCTCCATACCGATATTTTTGTTAACTTTGGGTGAACAAGTCACGTGAAGAATGTTGAATCATTCAGGGTGTACCAGGACATTACGTAAGGAATTGTGTTAATAATTATGTATACGAAAGCGTATGCAGCCGCATAACTCAAAACGAGTTCTTAAGAAGACCATAGGTACTAACTACGTAAAGAACAAGCCGTCCCGTTACAGAAACGGCCAGTTACAAAGTATCAAAACTAATCTGTCTGCTAACAGTGAAAGTTATTAATAAACAAAATCTCTAGTTTAATAAACATACCGGATTAAAAAGAAAACAAATGTGTATATAAGACGCTCCGGCTTAAGGAGAGAATTTAAAAATATGAGCTATAACATAAAAGAGTTTAATAAAGGAGAATTCCACGGTCTCGTGGAAAATTAGATAGCCATCTAAATGGCAATACATGGTAACTAAAAGCTCTCCACAGTATCATAATGTTGAGAACAGGTCATGGTGAATTCCAACAATGTATACAGGATTTTGCATTAGAAGGACACAGTAGTCCATATTGCAAAGTATGTGGTCTACAACTGTATGCATTTGGGTAGATAAAGACAGAGACAAAAAGAGACAGAGAGACTGAAATAGGGCAAAGAACCGTCAGTGTTTCAAGTAAAATCAGATGTTTGTAAAAGAAATGAAAAGCTGTATAGACTCAAAGATGTTTATTTGCAAACGAAGAAAACAGTATCATTTTTCCCTTAATTTTTTTTTCTAAAATTCTTTCTAACAAATGGAAAAATCCTTTTAGACAAACGTCTAAAAGATTTAGACAAATCCTGTTCTGATAAATGTCTTCTACCAGTTCCTGTCGTCTACATTTGGCAACCACACAGTCGTATGGATTTTTTGCGTTTAAAAATTCTTAACCTTTCCGTCCTTTGAGATATTGAGATTTCTAAATAAGTTTGAGTCATGCAGGTACATTCATTGTTTTCTTTCCCAGTCTGATGTCAAAGATATTCAAGGCTCCGAGTAATTTTTATTTTATTTTTATGTTTATTTTCATCTACGTTAGTCTTGAAACAAATATTTATTCTTCAGTAGAGCTCAGCATTTTCAATTTTTCTTCTGACGTCTATTGTTCATTGGATGTTAGGCACAAGTAACACTTAAATCAACCGAATACCACAAGAGTGCTTAAACTTGTAATTTGGTATTAAAAATTCTACAATTTGGAACAAAAACTTTACAACCCTAACTTAAATACTTTTAGATCAGTGCTTCCTAAAGTAGGGTCCGCGGACACATTTAAGAAAAATAGAATATACCGTAATTTTCTCCGCTTTTTTATAGTCTAGAATCTAAACTTTAGAATTTTAAAACAGTTAGTAGAAGATTCCAGTATTTTTTTGGTTCAAACTAATTGTAATTGTAAAAGTAATTTAAAACTAATGGCTTTAATAATACCATTAAATCATGTCGTGTAGCAGATCTGTTTGTCAGCCGAACTGATTAGAGCGCCGCATTAACGCAGAGAGGTGGGCTAAACTGTTATTTTAAAATAATAGGTATGAAAATACCGTTCCAAAAAAATAACAGGTACAAATACCTGTTATTATATACTAATTATACATAAACTATATTATTCCTTTGTAAGTAACTCGTTGAGTTTCCTCCACGTCTCCTATGTAATATCTTCAAATAAATACACTGCAAGTAGGTTTATTTTCACCTAGATACACCTATTATTGTATTAATAAACCTACTTGCAGTGTAATTATTTTAAGATATTACATTACCTATATTATATAATTTGTTATAAGAAATAAATTGAAACTAAAATATTAACAGTGTTACTTTACACTGTGACTTTATTAAACTATTACTGTTTAAAAGAAAATAAGAAACAAGAGAAATTATAGGTCTGTCTCCCTTTGGGAATACTAATTTAAGTTTTCACTACGAACAAACAAACTAACATTGGTTAGACAAATCAGTTGCGAAACTCAGGCAATGAAAACATCAGGCAATGAAACTCAGGCAAATAATGTGAAAAAACATCAGAAACATATAATAAAAGATAACAGTAAGCTACAAGAGTGAATGAGAATAAACATGATTTAAACCGATTGCCCTTATAAAAACACAACATAAACAGTGTGCGGTAAACTTTCATTAGATATCTCCTCTTATCTTATTTTATTTTCTTATCAGGTAGTACTCGATAAGAATGCGGAAGACCGAAGTGGTACGCGGGTCCTGAAAGGTTGGGAACCACTGCTAGTAGATCAACTGTGCAACTGATAGGTCCTGGCAAAAGCACAAGTTGGGCAAACAATGGAAACTTCCAACCATATCATAAATCAATCATGAATGTTTTACAGTCTCCAAGATATTGAGATAAACTTGTAGCTTTCTCTTCTTATTACCTTGTTTTATTGATGGCCTTCTAATAAGTTTAGTAAATTCTTATCTTCATCAGATCGTGTATTTATCTTAGTCTGCAGTTTGACCATTTACACCTAAATGTGTTATATGTTATGGAATTTATTTTTATTTCTTTACTAAGTGGAAACTACTATTAGTCAAATGATAAGTAAAGTGATAGAGACAAAAATTCAAAACTCAGCAGTTTAGATAAAAGAAACAAATTTACGAAAACACCTTGTTTTTAGGGTAGCCTTATCAGATCAGTAAATATTTAATGAACAGGACTAGATAAAGTGCATAAATGTCCGTTACAACAATCTCATCATTTACGTGAGATGTACAGTGAAGTTAAAATCACATTAACAAAAGTATAATGTATAGCACAACAAATAATGTGAAAAAAACATCAAAAACATAATAACAACATAACAGTAAGCTACAAGAGTGAATGAGAATAAACATGATTTAAACCGATTACCCTTATAAAAACATAACCTAAACAGTTTGCAGTAAAATTTCATTAGATATCTGCTCTTAGCGGCCTATCAACTATTAACAGCCACTCTGTAGGTTAGGTTATAACACAATATAATTTGTTTTTCAAAATTTACCAAGTTGGTGACTAGTATAATATATAATTTATTATAACCTGTATTATATATCTGCATAACACACGAGAATAAATGTAATATCAGTATGAAATTTGTTCATTTATTAAAAAGAGCTTCGTCTCTTTGCGCACAATGAAGTATTCAGGACCAAAAAGTGGCTTCGTACTAGTTCGTACACGAAATACTCCTGATACTAGTTGTTCCTAAAATACTAGTGTTCCTCGTGATACGCCTAGTATTTGTAATACTCGTTGGTTAAACTTTGTACCTATGTAAACTTTGTACTGTAAAATGCCGCATTGCAGGTGCGTGTAGTGACGTCATTTTTCTCTCTGCTATCTGCTGCCGGTTTGACACAGGTTAGCAGAGCCAAATTTAAGTTAGTTCCTTGCAAGACTCCGAGCGGGCATCTCGCTCAGTTCGCCAGCCGCGGCTACATAAAGTTTTCAATATTTCATAATTTAGAATGATCATCATGCGGTAATTTACTTAGGCAATCTCGGCCTCTACACACTATTTATGTACTTCAATATTTAATTCTATCTTTATTCTCCGGCATTTATGCCGCGCTAAAACTGCACGCGCCAGAAACTATGTCCTATTAATTTTCAATAAACTATTAGCTCAAGAACATATACAGTCCACTTTATTATTTCACTAATTTACCAGCACCTCAACTAGCGTTCTAAGACCAACTTAAGATTTTATCGAGAGCGTCTAAGACGCAACATTTTGGTCCTCCGCGACCGGATCACACATTTGGTCATACGGGCCGCATTTTGGTCCACTACGATTTCATAAATATTTCATTTAATGGGCCCAAACAACCTGTGGTTCAAGCTCGAATACTTTCGAACTTTAGATTGCTGGCCGTTGCATGCCTTCATTCTTCTGAAAACAAACTTCATATTCGACATCGCAAGATTCTGCAGAGCATCATAGCTGAGACGGCAAGACACTACAAGTTATCATCATTGTCGCACAGCAGCGAAATTCTAGAAATTCAAAATTAAACGGAAAGCTACAGCTTCAAGCGTCACCAGACCAGCCGAAACAGGAGTTGCGCCAACTTCTAAGGATTGCCGAACAGGATCGAACAACGGGATCGAAGCCAGCTTAAGGACGCCGGGATTCAACATCCACGTGACTATAAACTTTCATTTTTTATAATTTTTCATGTATAATTGATGGGTACAGCAAACTAAGTAATATTTTTGCGCAGATTTAATAACATTTAATATAACATTATTAATAATTTTTACATAAACAGATATTAGTGTCAAGTGGCCATAAGCTTGTATTCTTATCTAGATTTTCATATGTACTTATGTACATAAATTTTCATTTACGCAGCTGTACAGTAACGCATTATGAAACTTAAGTGATGTGATAAGACTATATGTATATTGTCAGTAGGGGGAAAATGCCGTTCCTGACTAAAGTACCGTTATTCCCCCACCACCACCGCTGGACCAGCAGCATCGACCAATCAAATTTCATGGCGCCTTTCGCGCGTCAATTTCAAATATATGCCGTCTTTCGCGAGCCTAAATCACTTTCACTTTCTACTGGACCGCGAATTTCCGCGAATAAATTTTTTTATTTTTTTTTTTTAATTTGATATTTTTATTTTTTTAATTAAATTGATTTGCATATCCGCGAATATATGCCGTCTTTCGCGAGCCTAAATCACTTTCACTTTCTACTGGACCGCGAATTTCCGCGAATAAATTTTTTTAATTTGATATTTTTATTTTTTTAATTAAATTGATTTGCATATCCGCGAATATATGCCGCCTTTCGCGACCTAGATCACTTTCACTTTCTATCAGCTGGACCCACAGCATCCCAAATGGACCACCCGCATCCGCAAATATATTTTTTATTTTTAAATAAAGCTGATTTGCATATCAGAGGTGGGTGGTGGGTGGGAGGTTCCGACTTGATGCATTATAGTGTATATATTAAATATATGATCAGGGTTACCAACCTTGCATGAGTTCAAATTTGTTGTATGTTATAATGTATATTAAATCTATATGATCAGGTTTACCAACCTATGCAGGGGTTCAAACTTGATATGTGTATTATAGTGTATATTAAAATATATGATCAGGTTTACCAATCCTGTATTATTGTGTGTATAGAACAGATCTGCCAACATTTTTCTTCGGTGGGAAATTCAAACTATATGAGCAACGCATTCGCCAGAATCTGAGACTCGAGAGAGTATGTTTGTCGTGCATGCTTTATTTTTTATTTTTAATGAAGCTGATTTGTATATCAGGGGTGGGTGATGAGTCAATTCTCCCTTTGAATGTAAATAACTATCTCTCTCTCCCTCTCTCTCTCTCTCTCTCTCTTTATGTCATCGGTTTTACATAAGCATCGTGCTACTTATGGATTATTGTAATTAGCGATACTAAAATGTAATCACCAGGAAATATATTTATCGCCTACCTCATTGCGTTCTACTTCTAATTTGGTACATGACAGTGATTGACTGCGATTTAGAAATTAATATACTGCCAAGTCTGTGTGTGGTAAAGTGTTACGCATAAAATATGAAAAAATATATATATTTAAACTAGTATTTACAAAATATGTATAAATGGTACGCCTATCTATCAAGTGAAAATGGATATTGTCTACCAGAATCTGAGACTCGAGAGAGTATGTTTGTCGTGCATGCTTTATTTTTTTTTTATTTTTAATGAAGCTGATTTGCATATCAGGGGCGGGTGATGAGTCAATTCTCCCTTTGAATGTAAATAACTATCTCTCTCCCTCCCTCTCTCTCTCTCTTTACGTCATCGGTTTTACATAAGCGTCGTGCTACTTATGGATTATTGTAATTAGCGATACTAAAATGTAATCACCAGGAAATATATTTATCGCCTACCTCATTGTGTTCTACTTCTAATTTTGGTACATGACAATCATTGACTGCGATTTAGAAATTAATATACTGTCAAGTCTGTGTGTGGTAAAGTGTTACGCATAAAATATGAAAAAATATATAATGGGTGAGGCAAAACAAAACACATACAGCCGAGTTGCAGACGCGTATTTGCAGATTCACCGTGACTGTTACTAGCGGACGCCCGATTTCTTGGTATGCCGTCGCTCGCGTAATCCGTATTTAAAGTTCGCTACTTCCAGTACACATCTCACACTACGTCTTACGTTTTACGTCTTACGTCTTACGTTTTACGTTTCACATCTTACGTCTTACGTCTTACGTCTTACGTCTTACGTTTACGTTTTACGTCTTACGTTTTACGTTTTACGTTTTACGTTTCACATCTTGGTTCAAACTTGATAGGTGCGTGTATTATAGTGTATATTAAAATATATATGATCAGGGTTACCAATCCTACATTATTGTGTGTATAGAACAGATCTGCCAACATTTTTTTTCTTCGGTGAGAAATTCAAACTATATTATAGTAAATTGTTGACGACTTCGATATCAACTCTCTCTCTCCCCTCCTCTCTCTTTGTCTCTAGACACAGTTATCGATCATGATATAAACTCTCTCTCACACTCTCTCTCGCTAGCTCTTTATGTCATCAGTTTTACATAAGCGTCGTGCTACTTATGGATTATTGTAAGTAGCGATACTAAAATGTAATCACCAGGAAATATATATATTTATCACCTACCTCGTTGCGTCCTTTTTTTGACACATGGCAGTCATTGACCACGATTTAGAAATTAATATACTGTCAAGTCTGTGTGTGTGGTAAAGTGTTACGCATAAAAAAATCTCCTTGAAATAAGGTATTTTCAAAAGTTTTGTGTACACATACACACATTATATATGTCTCTCTCTCTCTCACTGCAAACGTTGACAAGAATTCCCTTATTCAAACGATTTGTATGTGTGTACACGAACTTAAATATAGTTTACAGACGATTGTAATTTTAAAAATTCATTTTTGCATTAAATATATATATATCGTAAACAATGAAATAATAATATTTCGTCATTGTAAGATTTTAATAAAACAATTATCAGTTTAAATAATAATTTTCATGATTGTAAGATACAACCTACAAATTATTAAAATGTCTCTCTCACACACATTTCTGATTACTATACAAATAATTGCATGCATATTCGGAGGTTTATAACGAAATAAATTAAAATAAACCATAATTTGTTTTAAATAATTAAATACAGGGTTTTGATACG
Organism: Magicicada septendecula; assembly: GCA_034769895.1. NCBI lineage: Eukaryota > Metazoa > Arthropoda > Insecta > Hemiptera > Cicadidae > Magicicada > Magicicada septendecula. The sequence goes on from CM068374.1 coordinate 276,611,189, forward strand.
AGTACGTTGACCGCATTGATCGGTTCAACCAAACAAGTCTATGCACACACAACGATACTGAATTAGATATAGTTATTAGATAACTTAAACCAGAGGTCATTAACCTTGTGTACGACGTCCTACTTTCTAATTGACACCTGTCAGTCATTAGCAGCGTTGACAGTAATTAGGATTAATTATGGATTATAAACTATTTACTCTAAAAACGGACAACTCTACTTTCTAATTTGACACCTGTCAAGCATTAACATCGCTGACAGTAATTACTCTAAAAACGGACATGCAAGCTTTCTCCCACTACCAGTGTACAATATATATACGCACAGAAAATTAGCGAAAATTTCTCATTTTTACTGCTTGTGTATGTGCTGATACATCGTGAAATCTATCTCTGCGTCTTTTTTAATAGTTGAAAGACTGTTTGTGCGCATTCAGTATACGCAACTTTCATCATTAAGGGTGTGTAGACAACACACATACTAGTTTTTGGTAAGTGTACAGATTTTATTTAATTTTAATATATGTGCAGATTTTATTTAAACGTAAAAATTATTTGTATTAAAACATTATCAAGCGCATTATTGAAACATTTGAATACGTTAATAACTGAGTATAATTTTTATTGTATGTACAGATTTTATTTAAACGTAAAAATTATTTGCATTAAAACATTATCAAGCGCATTATTTATTGAATTTAATACATACGTGTGTGTGTGTGTGTGTGTGTGTATGATCAAATTACAATTTCTGAAAATATATTCTTACCGTATTTTTATAGTGGCAATTTCGCATTTGACTACCTGCGTGAAAGCTATCACTCTGCATCTTTTTTAATAGTTGAAAGACTGTTTGTGCGTCTTCAGTATACGCAACTTTCATCATTAAAGGTGTGTAGACAACACACATACTAGTTTTTGGTAAGTGTACAGATTTTATTTAATTTTAATGTATGTGCAGATTTTATTTAAACGTAAAAATTATTTGTATTAAAACATTATCAAGCGCATTATTGAAACATTTTGAATACGTTAATAACTGAGTATAATTTTTATTGTATGTACAGATTTTATTTAAACGTAAAAATTATTTGCATTAAAACATTATCAAGCGCATTATTTATTGAATTTAATACATACGTATGTGTGTGTGTGTGTGTGTGTGTGTGTGTGTGTGTGTATGATCAAATTACAATTTCTGAAAATATATTCTTACCGTATTTTTATAGTGGCAATTTCGCACTTGACTGCCTGCGTGAAAGCTATCACTGCATTTTTTTAATAGTTGAAAGACTGTTTGTGCGCATTCAGTATACACACAACTTTCATCATTAAGGGTGTATAGACAACACATACTAGTTTTTGGTAAGTGTACAGATTTTATTTAATTTTAATGTATGTGCAGATTTTATTTAAACGTAAAAATTATTTGCATTAAAACATTATTAAGCGCATTATTGAATTTAATACATGTGTGTGTGTGTGTATGTGTGTGTGTGTGTGTATGATCAAATTATTCTGTCTGTTACAATTTTTCTGAAAAATTGCTTTAAACAAACATTTTTAATGTAACAAATTTAGAAAGTAGGTCCCAGCGTATGATGACATTTATATCTCTCTAATTCTGTTGTGGACATACATACATAGCTGTAAGCAGTGACTATTTCCTTATGAAAGCGGAATGTAGACTTTCCTAAAATTATTTGCATTAAAACATTATCAAGCGCATTATTATTTATTGAATTTAATACATGTGTGTGTGTGTGTGTATGTGTGCGCGTATGTGTATGATCAAATTGTTATGCGTATACATTATGGAGTGGGTTATACAAATAATAATAATAAAGTGTGTGTAATATATACATTTATTAAAATACATACACACAGCTCCAAGATTATATTAAACAGTTTTTACAATTAAAAATACATACACAGCTCCAAGATTATATTGTTACAAGTATGAAAATATATCTAAACTAGTTTTACAATTAAAAATACATACACACACACACAGCTCCAATATTATAATGTTACAAATATGTATATTTAAAACTAGTATTTACAAAATATGTATAAAATAAGACTTAAACACGTCTATGTACTGTGTTGGACAATGGTGTATATTCTACAAGCGAATCATGTAGTATCATACAGTAGGCGGTTGTCTGTCTAGGAAAATTCATTGACGATTCAAATTCTAAACGTACATCAACTGCTGAAGACTTAAGTGTATCGTCTTGCTTGCTACAATCGAACACAAACAGCGGGGCTTTTGATTTGAATAATTCCGGTGTCAGTACTGGGCTGTCGTCTAAACTGTGGTAATACGAACTTTGAAAACTGGCGTACATATTGTACAATAATGCAAAACGGTCTTTCCCAATATCCAAGTTTAAATTATCGTAAGGATAATACTTGTCGTTTAGAAACAGTCTCGCATTGATCACGTTACAGTGATCGAATTCATCAGCGTGTGCTGTCAGTACATTTTTTCTTGCTGTCTGAAACGCTAACACAACAAAGCGTGGTTTTTCTAGCTGATTTCTTTCTATAATCAGAAAGAATATCGGTATTACCACACCTACGTTTTAACATTAAATTTCGAGTTTCATTATTTAATTTGTCGTCAGCAGGTAATTTGTAATATTCTTGAAATATAAGGAGGACATTGGAAACATCTGAATCATTTACTAATTGCAATGACGTTTATCTTTCGTATAAAGATATCCATATTCATATAAGTAACGTTTAACCTGATCCAATTGAAACTGTGTTGTGTTATCCGTTAAACATTTTGTCCATAATGTTAAAAAAAAATATTACAGATTTAAGTGGCGTCATGGTTTCCGATTGTACTTTACAATGACAAATACCAAACAACGTTGTTAATAATTATAAAAGAATATGTTATTATCCCTTCTCCTCAATATTTATAAAAAAGATTTTTAACAAAAATATGAATTAACAGGAATCGAACCTACATACTTACCTTCTTTACCTTCACATTTACCATTACTAGTCTAACCATTTAATCGATTAAGCTAATTCATATCTTATTAACGAACGATTACTCACGAAAGGAAAAACAGTTTACGTGTCAACGAACTCGGAATGTTTATGTTTACATTTTAAGTGTGCAATGTTTACGTGTCAACAAACACCGTCTGTTTATGTTTACATTTTTATGTTTGAGAGTCATTACATCGGCGGAGATGTCAACTAGAGAGCTCCCCCCTTTCAAATAGTATTCATCAAAACTTTGTAAATTAGAATCTGCACTACAGTCAAACATACGCACACACAAATAAATTAAAAATAGAAATTAATTTCATCATATGTCTGTTGGTTGCTAGTAGTATGGACCTGTATTTCCTCATATCGTCCTTATTGTATTTTTTCGATAGTTTCATAAACAAAAGTTCATACAGACCAGGTGTACCCTCGTAAATTTTTCCTTTGACATGAAAGTTGTCGTTATCATCGATTTTCACATTTGAAACACCTATCATAAATTTACCACCTCCGTATCGAACACCATACATACGATCTATAATCCGTTTACAGTCAGCCGATTCGCACAAACGCATATATTTGTTTGCTAATGAATCGTCACTGAAATGTAAAGTGTTAGGGTTCCATGCGCTATTGTCACTGAAATGAGAAGCGTTATGACTCTGCGTGCCACTTTCGTTTTCAGTTATTACATGTTGTGTAGGCTCTTCTTCTCCTCCTCCCCTCCTCCATTATATCACCACTTAACTTTCGTGAAATAGCTTCTAACGGTTCCAGAATCGGTCTGTAATTTTTTCTAAACGCCTCGTCGCTTTCTCTGATACCGTGTTGTAATGCATGATATTACAGCATTAAACTTTACAAGAAACGACATTATTAGAAGACACTAGTGAACACGTCTGTATCAAACCAGAGAGAACCAAACAATGATAGAATATTCGTCACAAAAGGACAGTAGAATGTGATAGTGGTGGTGGTGGTGGTAACGTCGATCATACACACAGACTCTGGAGAGAGGCTAAAGTTTATCGAGGTGAAAACGTCGTAGACACTTTCTTCTCGTGGTTGATGAAAGACGCCGAGGATATGATGAAGGTAGTACGACATAACGTACATTGCAACATCCAGTGAGCGTTACGTGTCGTTCTCTCTGGGTCCCTTGCGTTTGGTAGACTCTTTTCAATTTCTTAATCGCTCTCTGGACACACTCGTTACCAATCTGTCCACGTCTGGGAGCCAATTTCCTTTGCTCAGAGAGGAAATGCTTAGACGAGGTTTCGACGAACAGACTCACGTATTGTGTTTATATTTTTGTTTGTGTCCGTTGGTTGCTAGTAGTATAGACTTATATTTCCTCATATCGTCCTTATTGTATTTTTTCGGTAGTTTCATAAACAAAAGTTCATACAGTACTACAGTGCAACCACTTTTATATCATCTCTTTTCAGTCATCTACATATATGCATTTGTATTATTTGCGCATGCGCATAACAGCTTTTTTAGTACAGTTGCACACACACATCAACGCTTGCACTATATATTGTCACCGGACAAAAGGCTTGCCACATGACAACTGGCACCAATCGTACTGTTTTTTTTGGTGGTCCTAAAAAGGACCGAGTTGCGAGAACGGTGATGTTGGTAGTGCCGCGCTAAGATGTTCGGCGGCTGCGCCCGCTGTTCACGGCGTACTGCAGTCCTCCTCTTTCTGCCGGCTCAGGTTTTATTAACTAACTGGCATCGCTGATTGGCTAGCTCCGAACACGAAGTTGGTCACGTCTCGGCGGCTGCTGATGCCGGATTGGCTCGCTGTGTCCACCGTTGGTACCGGAGAGCAGATGTTCGCATACCGCTGCCATCACAATATATACCCGGTGAACTTCACAACAGCGTCTTACTTACAACTCGTTCGTGTTGCTGAACACTACTGTGCTACAAATTGTATGTTACAAATTGATATTCTAATTTACTTTGTGAGATATAAAGCGTTTAAGATACACTAACATAATACCAGCGTTATAACAGTTTCTTTGTTTTTCAGTATTCACTCTCGCGTCTGAATATTACCATGTCTGACCTTCAGCAGAATCCAGAACATCAGCAGGAACAGGGACATCCTCAACAAGGTAAAAATTTTTTTAAATACCAGTTGTCTCTCTCTATAATTATGTAGCAAACCAAATTTGTTTGATATGAATTAACATGTATAAGATAGTCTCTTGACGTTGTTTAGAAATTGATATGGCGGAGAAAATTTTTTATGTTCTGACATAGGTTTGTCACCTTCTCCCCAATGTATTGTCTCTTGACATCGTTTAGAAATTGACATGACAGAGAAAATTTTTCATGTTCCACCATAGGTATGTCACCTTCTCTCCAATGAACTAATTCAATTCCGCAACAAAAGCATTTAACTCTATCGTCTATGAATGACATACTATGTCCACAAACATCATAATTTAGTGGATAGTAGTAAAACCCGGCAAACGCTAACTCGTCGGGACTGACAAACGTCACTTCCCAATACTTGAACGATTTTCTTCTTTCACTTTCAATGCTAAAATCATGAGTAGCTGCCATCTTCACAGTTTGCAATAAACTAACGTGTACTATCTATTTATTTACCACAAACATGAATGTGTGTTATTCATCATTCCTATTAGCTAATACATGTGTTTCTATTGTTTCAGATATGACACGATTTTATATTGTGCGAAACAGTAGTATTAGAGGATGTCTCACAACTTTTAATTACCTGCCTGTGTACACAGAAGAAGAAGAAGATCAAGATATAGTACCGATAATGACCGAGGTGCGACCTTTATTGTGCAAGGATATTCTGGCAGAACAAGCACGTTTACGCAGTATCAAATGGCATATTGCGTGCAGGATACGTTTCACTAAAACTATGTTAGATGGTGACAGCGGTGAAGAAAAAGTGGTACCCAAAGACGCCGTCTTCCACGGACGTTGTCGTACGTTGCTCACGGACGACAACGACGAGTTGAACTGTCTACTCGATGAATCCTACGATAAAATCATGAATAGCATATCCAATTTTACCCGTGACGGGAGCGGATGGTCGGTGGATGCTGTACTGAAGCTGGAACTAGTTGTTGGACGGTACCAGCCTCTAGCAGCATCCTCCTACCTTCCAACCCCGCGAAAACTTGCACTCACCAAGGCAGTAGTCAACATCAAGAACCCCCAAGATGAAATGTGTTTTCTATGGTCCGTACTAGCTCACATACACCCTCAACAAAGGAATAAAGAATTTGTTACAAAATACGCCCCCTTCATAAACACAATAAATATGACCGGTATCGAGTACCCTGTTTCTATAAACTCACTTTCTAAATTTGAAACACAGAATCCCAACATTTCTATAAACGTTTTCGGCTATGATATAGAAGACAATATCAGAAACGAATCAAAAAATGAAGTTTATCCGTTAAGAATTACCCCCAATAAGGACAGATTACATCACGTTAATCTTTTACTTCTGTCCGATACAAATAGCCGAAAACACTACTGTCTTATCAGTAGCATTAATAAATTGTTATTTTCCCTAACAAAACACGGGCATAAATCATTTTACTGCGACTACTGCCTGCATCGTTTCTCCACAGAACATGGTCTGTCCGATCATCTCCCCTACTGCACACCTCACGGCGAGCAGAAAACCAAAATGCCTACAGAGGAGGAGAAGTTTATGTCATTTAAAAATTACGCGCACTGTCTTAAAGTACCCTTTACCGTCTACGCCGACTTCGAGTCCCTCATCACTCCGCTTCAATCGTGTTCACCTGGTAACAACGTCCCGACGACAGTGCACGAGTTAGGCGAATTCTACTCAGTTGATAGCAACGGTGCCCGTCAGAAAATAACTTCTCCTCCTGTATCGTCCACATTGGAGAGCTGATTGTTCAAAAGCAGCTTCATTACACACATTAAACTATGTTTGATATCATTAATATTATAATTTTGCTAGTTAAGAGAATTTTGATTTTAATATATTTTAATTGAAATATAAGAGTTTGTAACATATTTAATTAGAACAATAATTAATATATATAATCAGTATATATATATGTATTTATATACTGTTTATTTTATTTCATAACTCTGACGGGGTCCATGAAATTTTTAATTTTTAGGGAGTGGTCCGCGGACTGAAAAGTTTGGGAAACACTGCTTTTAGAATCTATTACTTTACTGTCAAACCGATTGTAGTAATTTTAATTTTCCACGGCGTTCGCCATATTCAGCTGCACGCTGCTGTACAGATAGACAACCACAGACTTGACTTCAAGACAGCCGACGTAGAGTACATTAAGCATGGTGGAACAGTTGGTAAACTACGCAGAGACGTAAACAAAAGGTGAACTCGTCCGACGTGTTACGTATGTAGGAACTGAACGGATATTATGCGTATTTGGGATTCACACAGTGTTGTGGGTGCGGTCCTTGACACACATGTGAGCGAGCACAAGAGGCCAAACAACTACAGACGACTAGACAACCGCTTCCGGGTGGTGTTTACCCTTGGTTTCCTTTCGGAGTCGATCGTCCGTCCGTCTATAATGGATTGTAAAAACCATGAGCATGCAAGAAACGGCAATTTTTTACAAATGTTTACATATGAATACTGATATGACAACAAATCGTTATTATAGTTTTTAAAATGCAAAACGAGGTTTCTCAACATAGAAACGAAGGATGAATGTAGACACGCACGCCCCCCCCCCACACACACAAGAAGTACATATATTCGTCCTGCTAGCAGGAGCGTATTTACGGGAAGGGGGGACGAATGGGACCGGAACCCCACCGGAGATCGAATAAAGTTGAGGAATTTTGTTAATCTCTTTATTTTTATTTTATTATTTTCTTCAGCTGTGTACGCTAATATAGTAGTAACTCATTTTTAAATATACAAACAGGTTTATTACACAGCATTTTCGTATCCGTTTGCATAATAAAATATAGGAAAATCAATTCAGTCAATAAGTATCTTCTAAACACTGTCTCAACAACGCGTAATTTTATTGTGTTAATCCAGTTTACTTAATTAAAATGGTTTTCGGAATGCTATTACACGTTTTTCAAACACTTTAAAGATAGTATTGTTGATTAAAGCGAAGAAATAAAAGCAAGAATAGCAGCAGGAAACAGAAGGTACTACGCATTAAAAAATATATTCCAAACCAGGACTGCATAAAAAATGTCAAAAAGAAAATATACACCACATATATATATATATATATATATATATATATATATATATATATATATATATATGAAATATCTTGGTGTTTTCGAGAGGAAACTTCCAAGAAGAATTTATGGACCAGTGTGGGACGGAGAGATGTGGAGGATAAGAAAGAATCATGAGCTAATAGACCTGTATGGAGAAGCAGACATAGTGAAGGCGCAAAGGTTGAGATGGTTGGGGCACGCGGTAAGAATGAGAAGTGATCGAGACCCACAAATGGCATTGGAAAAGAAGCCGGAGGGAGTAAGGAGGGGAGGACGTCCGAGGAGAAGTTGGTATGAAGTTGTGGAAGGGGATTTGAGGGAAATGCAAGTGGCAGGTTGGAGGAGTAAGGCTTGGACAGGGAGAATCGTTAAGGAGGCCAGGGTTCTACAGGGACCATAGTGCCAGAAGAAGAAGATGGTTGATTAATCTTAACTTGTTTTTTATTTTGTATGAAGCCGACTTGACTGGACTCTCCCCAAAGCCAAATTCTAGATACGCCACTGCCTGCTAGTTCATATTGGCTGTACTTGTTGCTGTTAAAAGAACATAGATATGCCCTATACTATCTGTAAGCACTAACGATATGAGAGAGTTTTCCATTTATTATGTCTTTACGATTATAATTCTTTGTATATTGCTTCACGCGTTTGCTAACTGGCTCTGTCATGGACGTTTTGGTGTACTTAGTTTCTTTAATCTTATTTTTATTAACAGTTAGAATATAACGTACATTCTAAAAGCTAATAGTATCCACACGAAACGTGACTGGAGAGGAAGGCATCCGGATGTCATCTATTCACAATTCTGATAAGTCATTGATCCGTTTCTTCGTTAGTAGGGGGGGGGGGCTATTTTAGAAGACCTGTTGCCTCTCATTGGGATCGTAGTACTTTTTGGTTTCTTGTGTGTACTCAGTAACATTTTTTTCTAGACATTTTCTGTTCTCTACTTGTAGAAAAAAATATAAAAATGAGAATCTATATATTTTGTATACAGAAAATGGAGAACGTCTGAAATATAAGGTCACTGGTGAAACCGAATTCTCGATTTCAGAGATGGTTTTTTGAACAACGCGAAAAACAACCGAGGAGTACTAAGCCAAAGCGGAAATTTAAATAAATGTACATTTATTCGTGTATGCGTAACACCTACAAGATATGAATAACAATGGAAACTGGTAACATTTGGGAGGAGAGCTGCAAGGCAAAAGAGAGAGATAAGTGAGGGGAGACAGACAGCGTTGAAATAAAGAGCTCCATGTTTTCTGATGTTCATTCATTATGTTATTAGTTGCATTGAATTTACTTCAAGAACTCAGACGAAAATGCTTGTTGAAAGTATTTTGAAAATGGAAATGAAACAATTGTTGACCTATATTTGCAATAACATTACTAGACAATGATTATTCTGAAGGCCAAAAGATGAGTCACTCAGTACAACACAATGTAGAGCAATGTAAAATTCTGTCGGTTTGTTTGTCTGAGTTGACCATGCCAGTCTGGCTACCGACGTTTTCCGCACAGCTCGAGACATACTATTCCTCTCCACGAGCCGTGTCTCCTCGGTGTTCGTCTTGACATTGCACTGACGCACACGTGAATTTTGTATCGAATATCGATGCCTGCAAATTTACTGTTCCTGAAGGAAGTCGACATTCGTTAGCTCTAATTTAGAGCCCCAAAACAAGAAATTTACGCTTTATTGTAGGAGTGTAAGCAATTTAAAATATTCACGGAACCTCGTCCAGCAAGTCTTCAGCTAGTGAAGATTGCGACCTCTAATAGTTGACCAGAGGCATACGCAGCGTTTAAAGGACGCATGAGAAGCACGAATAATATAACGGATACGCAGATATATGTAAAATACATTTAATACTTATTGCTTCAGTTATACTGTGTATTGAGTCTATATGACTGTCACTCTAATTCATGAGCGTTATGAAGTCTGTTATAAATAAGCCGAATGGACGGAGGGATGAGGGATGCCGAAGAAGCGTTGGAGTGACCAGTTCTAGTCTATCTGCTTGGAACTGGAACAAACCATTTTTGGTTTAATCGTTTATGAAGAAGATGATGATGATGAATAACTAAACAAGGGATGGGAGTGCTCAGTCTTAAGTTGACCTTTGGGCTTAGCCTATCTATCCATTTGGAGTATGTCTCACGATAACTTCTGAATGCATCAACTGATTCTAATAAAATGTGGCTTGTCTACAACTTTAACCACAGAGCACTATTTTTTGAAATTGAAAAATAGGGGAGTAGCAGTAGGAAGGAATATGAGAGGTAAAAATTTTGAAAAACAGGGAAAATCCATGTAGGTATCAAATTAAAGAGAGTTTTAGTCACGGTCTGAAAAAATTGTTCAATTTTCGAATTTTTGGATACCAGAGCCATTGTAAAACTCAATGTCTGTTGTCAGTCTGAACGGAATTTTAATCCAACTCTGAAAGTAGTGTTTATAGTGAAATGTTTTTTAATTTAACGGCACCATGAGCCAAAAAAGAATTCAAAATTTTGGAAAAATTATTAAACACTATGTGCTCCACATAGAAGAATTTTATTAAAAGTACGAATTTTGTATTAATAATAATCTGACAAAATTTATATCTGTCAATATTCCTTGTAAATTTTGAATCGTCTTAAAACATTTTATAAGCTATGTTTGCAAAACACTGTACATATATCAGTTACGTATATTTGTAAAAAGTATTAGATATAGGCGTAAAGAAACTATGGAAATATATGTAAATTTAATAATTTAGTCATTATTATGCTAGTAAATTTAACTAAAAAAAAAAACAAAAAACAGAACTCTGTTTGGGATTTTTAGTATTTATTGTTTCATAATAATAAATTGATAATGATTATTACTTATAATTGTTATTTTACTAAAAAGCATTGTAGAGAGTAGTTGATTGTTTCGTAATTTTTCTTTTAACTTTTTTTACTTTTAAGGTACCGGTATATGAAAAGCATGATAATCACACCTCCTCCCTGGTGTTCATCGGCTAATGCAAAGAGCCATATATTTGAAGAACTTAGTCGCAGGTATAAAGAAATACATTTTTTAAAATTTGATTTTACCTAATAATAAACGTATTTTGTTCAAAGTAGTGGACGAGGTCTGCAGCTTAGGGAGTTTACTAGGATTACCATCAAAATATAGACTACTAATGTTATAACTACCTTTGTTTTTATCTCTGACATTTCAGTGTCCTTCTGTCACAGTAATAAAGCACCTTACGTATAAAAGTTAATGTTCGCGTAAAAATTTTATAATACTATAATTACGAGGGTCATTCAATAAGTAAACAGGCAAACAGTTGTAGAAAAGAAATTAATTTTAGCAGCTGATTGAAACTTTCAGGAGTGTTACCTGGCAACGTCGTTGTGATTTTTTTTCAGCTGTTCAATAATATATTGCATAAACATAACCAATACAGTTTTATTTACGATGGCGTGTCCTCTTGAGGACAGTACTTTCGAAGAACAGCGTTCTGTTATAAGATTTTTGGATTTGGAACCACTAACTTGGATTCACTATTTTGAACCTGAGTCAAAGCGACAAAGTGGAAGCATCCCAGTTCACCCGCCAAAAAGAAATTCAAAACCCAGCCATCGGCTGGTAAGGTGATGTTAACCATCTTTTGGAGCTCCCAAGGCCCAATTTTCTGTGATTACCTACAAGACCAGCGTACCATCAATAGTCAGTACTATTCTGACATGATTGTGAACAAAGTTAAGCCAGCATTGAAGAAGAAATGTCCGGGATGGCAGAGGAAAGGTGTGATTCTTCTTCACGATAATGCCCGCCCACACACGGCAAAACTGACGCTCGAAACAATAAAAAAAAAAATAGGTTGGGAGATCCTGCCTCATCCCCCTTATAGCCCTGACCTTGCCCCATCTGACTTTTTCTTGTTTGGCCCACTCATGGAGACTTTGCATGGTGTCAAGTTCAACAGCAATGAAGAAGTGAAGGAAAAAGTCCAAAACTGTCTTCGACATCAAGGTAAAGAATATTCTTTGCTGAGGGAATAAAAAAGCTTGTAAAGAGATGGGACAAGTGCATAGACGTTGCTGGAGATTACGTTGAAAAGTAAAAAAAATTGTATTCATTGAATAAAAAGTTTTGCTCCACAGCTGTTTGTTTGTTTATTTATTGAATGACCCTCGTACAATATTTTTATGCACCCAAAGGAATTTTGTTATTTTTAACAGTAGACGTTACAAAAAAAACATAAGTGTTCTATATCGAAAAATATAAGGACCTCGTTTCCATAGATGCCAATACAACTTCCATTGATATCATTTTAAAGTGTTCCTCCAACATGTAAATCTTCTTGCTTGTATTCATTACAGCATCAGCGTCTTTATTTTAGGACTGGTAGTCATTCACATGACTTTTTTGACTAGTTTTCATTTGAGATCCCTTTAAACTAACATATTTAGTTTATTTGTGGTCTAAATATGAAATACATACATTAAATTACAAAAAAAAAAGTATAGCCGATAACCGTATAAGTTGACGATAACTTGACTACTGTTGTACCAGTCTACTGTAATTTCGATTGGTACTAATGGTTTAAGTGGCATAACCATTCGTTTGTATCTTTTACAAAAAACGGCATTATGAAATTATGCAGATAAAGTACTAGAAATACTAACACACAAATTAAAGGAAGAGAACTCGATTTACCGAAATGTTACTCAAGTGACGAGTACAACATACAATCAATGAACCGTTTAGTCTAATTAGCAAAGTGCCTAATAACAAGAGACAGGTAGAATTAAATTTCACCTATATGTAAGCAACATCTGGTTTCATTTTATTCTCATTTACATTAACAAATGTATAAACTTAAAATGCATACTGTTGCGACGGTCTCACGGATCGTCGTATGGTACAGTGGAAACAAAATACACACACCAATGAAGTCACTAATTACAAACTTTATAACTATGTCACAAATAACTATGTGAAATCAACAAAACAAGGTACTCTCATACAATAATTCAAGTTGAATTTGTCCACACCCAATAATAATGTCAACTATTAAGAGTTTCGCACTAATCACTGTAATCAAGTTCCACAATCACTTGATCCGCACTCTACAATCTCGCCATGTGTAACTAACTTCTAAGCCAACCGCTGTTGCTTGTATGGGTCCCGCAGGTGTTCCAGACTAACTTCTCATTCTTTTGGCGGCGTGCCGGCATAATTTGTGTAGTTAAGAGTGCTCTCGAACTGTGTGGAGCTACTTGTGTGCACGGCCTTGAGTGGCTACAGAGACACTGCACCTGCTCGGCTCCCCGAGAAACGTGTAGAACTGTGTGGAGCTACTTGAGTGCACGGCCTTGAGTGGCTACAGAGACACTGCACCTGCTCGGCTCCCCGAGAAACGTGTAGAACTGTGTGTGGAGCTACTTGAGTGCACGGCCTTGAGTGGCTACAGAGACACTGCACCTGCTCGGCTCCCCGAGAAACGTGTAGAACTGTGTGTGGAGCTACTTGAGTGCACGGCCTTGAGTGGCTACAGAGACACTGCACCTGCTCGGCTCCCCGAGAAACGTGTAGAACTGTGTGGAGCTACTTGAGTGCACGGCCTTGAGTGGCTACAGAGACACTGCACCTGCTCGGCTCCCCGAGAAACGTGTAGAACTGTGTGGAGCTACTTGAGTGCACGGCCTTGAGTGGCTACAGAGACACTGCACCTGCTCGGCTCCCCGAGAAACGTGTAGAACTGTGTGGAGCTACTTGAGTGCACGGCCTTGAGTGGCTACAGAGACACTGCACCTGCTCGGCTCCCCGAGAAACGTGTAGAACTGTGTGGAGCTACTTGAGTGCACGGCCTTGAGTGGCTACAGAGACACTGCACCTGCTCGGCTCCCCGAGAGCGTTACGTTATTGTCGTAGCAGTACTTTTTGCCTTTTCTGTAATTTGTGATTTAATTATGAACATTATTCCATACTAGGTCCAAACAGTATTCCATATATTCAAACTAGGTCAGTCTTAACACTGCGTTATTAGTTTTGGGAAAAATGAGATTTTCTATATTGCAACGATACAACTCAATATTTTCGCATAGGATATTGTGTGTGTCAATAAATTACGAACAAGTCTATATTGGAGGTAATGAAGAATTATTTATTAGCACACAAGAAATGATTGTTTATACGATCTATTTTAAATTACATAAATGTCATGCATAATATTATATTTGTTTATTAAATAGTCTATATAGTTCAATTTGGTTGTTTTTAACTTGAAATGACGAATTCCTTATACTCGGCGTAACGTCACTCTCTCCGCTGCTGGTCCTGCTGCGAATCTCTGCACGATGACACCGCTCTCAGCTCTCTCCGTCTCACTCTCTCTCTCTCTCTCTCTCTCTCTCTCTCTCTCTGCACTGACCGCTCTCCTCTCTCTATCTCTCTCTGCGCTGTGCTGGGTCCGTAGAAACTGATAACACTAATTACAGATGTCACATAAACTGTCACTTTCCGAACTTTGAGTTTATATCGATTGGAAATTTGTTGTTATTTTATTTAATCCAAATGGAATTAAATATCAGGGTTATAATGACTTTAATTATAAATGCGGTGTATTAGGCTTACACCTTCCGGCAACTCTTGAAGTGTTCCGTGAAATTCAGATTTACCACGGTCAGTAAATCTTCCTAAGCGGATATCTTCCACTCACGCGGATAGCACTTTATATAATATATAATATTATAATGGGGTTCAACAGCTTGGTTCTTAACGAATAACTCGAAAAGAGTTCCAAGTTTTAGCGTAACTTTAGATTCGTTCTAGTTCATACAAGAAAAACTCTTGTAGAGGAACATACGTTCACTAGGCAAATGCTTTCGATGAACTGCCCCGATGTACGCCAGACCACGTACGGATCTTACTGAAATTAGGGGCTTCTGATTGGTCAGTCAGCTGTCCACGTGGTTGATAGAAACAAAAGATAGACGGATTGCAGGCGAATCTTTGTATAAGTTGGCAAGAGCCTGCATAGATTTTTATCTGGAATTTTTATTACTCTACCATAGATAAGAAGTGAAAAGTTGCGGTTTTAACTATTAAAAAAACATATTTAACAAATAGCTGAGAACAACAGAGTATATAGAAAATGTAGCTATTTCCCTAACTAATTCACTGTCCAAGTTTCAAGCCGATGGGTTAATTAACACGGAAGATATAGCGAATAAGGTTTATCACACGCGAACGCGCGCACATATTCACACACAATGTACATGACATAAAAGAACAAAATTTTAAAAAGAATATGATATATCATAAGTCCTTATCCATTACTAAATACAAAAATTATAGCTAATTGACAAAAAATTGTATAAATCCATCTAAAACCTGTTAATGTCCGTTATCCATGCTCTGATATACTTAATATAGCTCATCATCCTGTGTTTTGTTGCAATATACATACAAGTTAATCGATTTTAAAAGTATGTCTAGGGTATAAAGGGTACATATTATTCTAATCTTCCATGGACGTGGACGAAAGTGTACTAAGTACAGTCTCTGTATTTCTGGCAGTAACTATCAACACACTTTCAATTTTACTTGGTCTGTTTTGATTGTCGTAGCAGTAACTACGAACAACTTACAATCTTACTTATCCTCATTTGTTTTGATTGTCTTAGGTCAGTCAGGGCATCGATAGTAATTTAACCTTCCGATTTCCTCTTTGCGTTCACACGTCAGTAGAACGATGACACCTGAAAATATCTGGAGTAACCTTGACTTAGAGTGGAGTGAATTTGTTTTTGAACCGCCACGTCCTTTGTCGAATTAATTTGAGGACGTCAGTCTTGTGAAAATTGTTTGTCAGCTAGACAAGTTGAAGCGGTGTAGAGTTACTGGTAGTTCGTTGACTAACCGAGATAATCAACATGTTTACTGGCAGGTAGCGGATTTGACGGTAAGGCGCGGGCCAAACTGTTCCGGCTAATTACTTCGACCTTTACGGCTCACTTAACCGAGAGGAAATAAAAAAATCACCTCTTTTTGTTTTATGTTTAACTTGTATTTAGTTTTCATCGGTAATCACACTATACACAATTCTGTACTTACTGTTCTACTCAAATCAAAAGCTTTGCTAGAGATGGGATTTAACTAAATAAATAGAAAATTTTAATTTTGATTATAAATTTGTAGATTGTGTAGATTTATAAAAATATTGTAACAGAAAAATCGAGAGCCTTTAAATTGAAGAACACTGCAATAACATAAAATATCTCTGAAAGTTTTTAGAAGGTGTCTTTATGTACAAAGATTTTGTTCATTTAATTATATTCGAAGTTTATTACTTATACTCTACTTAACCTTTATTCTTCTTTATTTTTTACATGTCCTATAGCTTCGTCTATCTGAGATGTCGAGCTATGGTTCTTTTCTATTCTTTCCTATTACTCGATGTCTGTAATGCTTGTCCACTTGAACCTCTCTCTCCTTAAATTTATTAGGCACCTCATTGTTATAAGATTTCCTTTCTTTAGTTGTTCGTATTACCTGTTCCCTTTACTTACTTTTCTCTTGCCGTTCTTTCTTCCGTTTTCTCATCACCCTGAATCAACTAAGCTGTTGTATCTGATTTTTTTGAAACATGCTTCTCACCTGTAAATTTAATTGTACAACTCTTTCAGTATTCCTCAACATTTTAATTTCATACGATTTTGTTCCCTTTTATAGATAATCTGTTAACACTTTGATTTTCAAAGCGAGGAGTTAGAGATTCTATAACGAGATGAAGGAGAAACCTGCAGATGTCGGGTTGGGAACCAGTGTGGAGAAAACTAAGGCGATGGAAATTAAAACGAGGGGAGACGGGATCAAAACTGGATTATCGGAGGACACAGCAATGGGGTTTCTCGAGACCTTAACTACCTGGGTAATAAAGTAAACGGTAACAATGAAATGGCGCAGATGATAAGAAATAGAATTTTGAAGGGTAGCCGGATACTCTACTTTAAATCCTGCACTGGTTTCAAGGTACTCAAACGAAAACCTAAACGTATGATATACAAGACAGCAGTACGACCTGTCGACACATGTGGATAGTAAATGTGGACGCTTGCGAATAGAATTCAAGAGATATTGACTATATCTGTGCGCAGAGTGTTGAGGAATTTTTTTTTGGTCCAGTTAGGGGCAATGATGGACGGCGGATCAGGTACAATTACGAACTACAACAACTGCAAAAAGTACCCACCAACGTAAGTTGCATCAGGCTACAACGGCTAAGAGATGGGTGGACATATTGAACAACTGAGTGATACCAGAATATCCAAGAAAATAATGAAGGGACAGACGCTGGGCACCAGAAGAATGGGAAGACAAAGGTGAGGAATTAGTGAGGGTCGAGAGATCGAGATTGTTCGAGGAAATCGAGATCCATTTTGGGCTGTAGCGCCACGGGAGGGAGTTCGAATTTACAGTCGAACAGGTGTACCAGAACTAGAACTGACTATCTTCGTTTCTTTAGTTACTTATTCCTGTCGAAAAATATAATGTTTTATACGCCGCTGAAATTTGCAAATTCCAATTTCCTATTACCTAATTCTCTTTCTTATTTCCAATTCAAATTTTTCCATTTCTGCATTATCGTTTTTAAGTATTTCATTTGTAAGGAATCCTCGAGGAATATTGTATCCTGGATTTTCTTGGGTTGTATAACTATCTCCGCTTGAGTGTGGTCAATAAATATGTTATAACGAGGAAGTTAATAAACACGAGTTAAAGTACAGATCGAGGTAAATGTTTAAATTTCACCTCCGTTACATTTGAATAATGAACATGAGCTTACTCCACTGAAGGAAACAAACAACTTGTAAGTGGAAGTGATGATTGATTTACCTTGGGACTTCATTTCTCTACCTGTGAATAGGATCATCGATAATTATGAATAACGGTATTAAATATAAACTAATGTTGTCTGAGATTTCTGTAGTTTGGGTAACAGCATAGTACATGTTTAGTCTTACAAACTTTACAGTAGCAGTAATGGTATCAGATTTAGCGTATAGTAACAGTAACTGTAAAAACACGCAGTAACTGCAGTAGCTGAAGGAGTAAAAACATAAAATTAAATTAATAAACTCATTAGTTAATTCATTGAAATTATTGGTTATACGAGTATTGTGTTTGTAGTAGTTTTTATTATACAAACATACGAGCATTGGTTTAGAGTTAAAATGCCGACTCCAGTACCTATTTTAATTTTCGTATTCACGAAAACTGAGATCTGTTCTAAGACTCTAATTTCAGCGTTTTATTGTTAAAGACGACCGAGATGTGAATCTTTGCTAAAGCACATTTCGTGCGTCTTTATGATATAGAAAAAGTTGTTTTACAAGTAAGACGGTACGCGGGCCGGCACAGTGGTTCCGTTTGCGACTCACAATCGCAACGGTTGTGCTGGGGCAGTGAGATCGACTTGATTTGCCTGGTACAATAATACAGCTGTCTTATCTGGCACACCAAGACCAGATAATTAACAATGGCACACTTACATTACAAATGCACAATTATAGAATTATGTGTACAAGCTTATCCGGTAGCAATGGCATATATTGTAATAAAATACTTAACACGGATATTAAAAGTTAATTGCTTTATAAAATCAATGAAAAGGAGACACAGGTAACAAGGAATAAAAGTGGAGAGGAAGTATAAACACTGGGAAACTGAATGTTGGGACATTCGAGTTTGAACAACAAAACTTTGTGGTGGTAATTGTTGGAAGGAATGACAGGAAAAGAGAGGAATATAGCCTGACCAGTGTCTGTAAAGATTTGTTAAAAAGCAAGAAGTTAATAATTTACAGGGGTATAATAAAACCGGTCCTGATGTATGCTGTTGAAACAATATGTCTTAGGCATACAAACAGAGATTAAGAGGAACTGAATAGGTTCGAAACGAAGATAGAAGAGTATACATTATGATATAAAGAAAGCAGTAGAAAAGTAAAGAAGTTTAATGCATACTAAAACAGACCAAATATTAAATAATGAAAACAAGAGGTATTTTTAAAGTACAATAAATGAGGTAATTTGGGTATATCTGTGAAGACAGGTGAAGAGACTAAAAATATCATGGATTGAAAATTAGAGGGCGTGCCGAGAAGGTAAGGTGGAAGGATCAAGTTATGGAAGATATAAAGAAGGTCAGAATTGAAGAATGGAGAGAAAAACGTCAGACAGGATAAAATGATGAAATATCGCATACAGCCGAAAATGACACACCAATCTATAGAAGAAGAGGGAAGACAACGGACAGATACCCTGCAAAAATGTATCTGAAGAGCTTTTACAGAGAGGCTAAAACTCCACAAATAGGATGTCAAGTCTACTGTAAATTCTTTCTACAGCTGAATGCTGTAACTCTTCTTCTTTAGCCCTTGGACCTTACAGACCGTTGCGCACTCATGGATCTGACCACCTTCCTCTGTCTTCCCATGTTGCAATTTCTCCTGGAAAGATAAAACATTATAATTTTCTTGGTAGTCTGTCCTGATGCACCCTTTACACATGGTCTGTCTAACCCTATCTGTACTGCTTGATCTTGTTAATCAGGTTGTAACGTCCAAGGGCATTCCGTATGTCATCTTTCCGTAGCCGTTCTCTCCGGGACACTCCAAGTACACATCTTAAAACCCTTATCTCTCTAGCCTGTAGTCGACTGCGTGTCCCTGCGTACAGTGTCACGTCTCACTACCATAAAGACCGCATGTCACTGTCATCACTTTGTAAAATTTTAACGGTGTTCTGATAGTTCTACACATGTGGTTAAACTTCTCTACTTTTTGTAAGCATCTACTTCACCCGCGTAAGGCAAGTCATATCCAAGGAATCTAAATAAATGAACCTGCTCAATTAGTCGCTCGTTCACAACCAGCTTATACCCTATCACCCAATACAACACAAACTAGCTGCCTTCAGAACTGTGACACACAGACTAAACAACATCCCACTAGGTGAAACAGACGAACTAAACACGATAAAATATCTAGCAGAATCCAACGGATACAACAGAACAATAGTCACTAAACTCCTACACAAAACACAAAACAAACAACTGACAAAGACAGAAAACAACAAATTCATAACACTAACATACAACAATAACCACACAGAAAAAATAGCCTACAAATTTATAAAAGCAGGATGCAGAATCGCATACAAAACTACAACTAAAACAGAACACAAACTATCAAAACACACGCACATAAAACAAAACAAATTTGATCTACCTGGTGTTTACAAACTAAATTGCTCAGATTGCAACAAATTCTACATAGGCCAGACAAGACGTTGCTTCAAACAGAGATACATTGAAGACACAAAGGCACTACACTCCACTACCGAATCCACTTTTGCAAACCACCTCATTGAAGCAAACCACACACACACAAACATTAACCAAACATGGATATTCTACACGTACACACAAAAGGCCGAAAACTAAACACTCTTGAGCAACTAGAAATACACAAACACATAAAAACGACCTATTAAACGAACAGACACAATTCAAATCACACATATTATTCGAACATATCACACCCCATATACACAACATCGATCTTTCAAAAGACGGCACCGTCGCCAAGAACAAGACGGACAGTGCTCCCAGTGGCAGCCTCTGACGAAGCTTATAATAAGCGAAAACTGGTTCAGGCTATAAGGTAAAAATTTTACATTTTTACCAATATAAAACTCTGTGTTCCGAGTCGGTAGTGTTATACTTATAATTAACAAAAACCTTAATGTAGCCAATAAACACCATATGTGTTTCAAAATTAAATTCTCTTTTTTCCCTATCAACGTTAACGTAAATACATTATCAGGGCACGATCTTCCTTTCCTTAATACTGACTGTTCTGCAAGATGGTATTTACAACAGGGTTTAATCTATTGTTAACAATTTTGGCATACATTTTATATGCTGCATTAAGAAAGCTAATACCCCTGTAGTTTTGCAGCATGTTCATGTCTCTTTTTTGAAAACATGGACTACCAGAGCCTTTCTGCAGTCTAATGTCATTAGTGCTTTTAACACTGATTAACAATGTCCATATAGACTTTGGACATTTTACATAGCGATGTTTACACGTTCCACTATTCCCAATCTCTTGGTCTTCAAACGTTTAGCCACAGTCGATACCCTATTGTCCATCCAGTCCTTTCTATTGAGTTTGTTAGTAAGAACATCTCCCTCTGCTGGGTTACAAGCGCTGCGCGGGGAAAGGCGGGTGATGGGACTGCCTCCTCGCTGCTTCCGACCTCGCAGGATTTGTGTAGGGTTTTCTCCCCTAGACGAACTGGAGTCTCATCCACTCAGACAAAGACTATGAAAGGATATTTACGAAAGGCACTGATAGGTAGGGGCTTGGGTAAAGACATGGGTTATTACATATAAATATTCACTTTACTTTCTCTTCTTCTTCTTCTCCTCAACTCAGAGGATGGTGCGATTACAATTTCCTCCTTTCCGCAGACAGTCTCTTGATCATCACATGCCTTCTTCCTTCTTTTACTGCATCCGTGTACTCCTGCTTGTGTCTGTCCCTCCTACTACGCCCCTCGATCATTCCCACATTCAGGATGCTGAAACAGTTTGAATGGCATAGCATGTGACCAACCATACTGCTCCTCCTTTCCACGATGCTTCCAGTCAGCATTCTTCTGTAATCACTCTCTTCAAAACCTCATCACTGGGTACGCTTTCCTTCCACGATATTCTTACGGTCCTCTTCCAGTATCAAAGCTTAACAGCTTCAATGTAGCTCCTCTCCAAAGTCCAGGTTTCCGAGCCATATGCTCCAAACGAGATTCTATAAATTCTTTCTGGTTTCTAGGGGCACGTTTAAGGGCTGCTGGAAGAGATGTTTTCTTCAAAAATGCTCCTCTAGCTTGTTTGGTTCTACTTTTTTTATTTTACCTTAACTGTATATAAAAATTTATTTTACATCAGAAGGGAAGTTATATTTCGTGAATAGTATAAACATTACGCTTCTGATGAGTAAGGATTTAACACGTTAAAATATGCAGTGGGTATAAAAAATATGCCTCGACTTAGAAAACGTAAACCAATTGTACTTTCGAAAAAAAAAAAATTCACTTGAAGTAAAACGTGAGTTTTCATTGACACATGCGTTTATGTTCAAGAATTTTTTTTTAACTTCTGCTAACTGTGTTTTCTAAGAGAAGTTGATCGTAAGTGATTTCAACGGAGAGATAACCGGTCACTCGTACACAGGCTGCAGTAAAAGTGTTAACTGAGGAATTAATTATGTTGCATGTTATTACGCTTATGGTCATGACACACATAGTAGCATGTCTGCGAGCCAGCTAATAAATTAAACCTTACTCTGTACTTGGGATGGTGAACTTATACCTTAAGAAAGATTATGTAACTTTAACAACTCTAAAATTATATATAAGGTTTTATCAAAAAAGTAAAACCAATACACAAAATTCTGTAACTTTATAAGTATAACGGTTGAAGTCTTTTAAACATTATATTGGTAATTCATAATCTGCTGTAACATTAAATGTCATTAGTTAAATTTACTGGTGAAATTGACATGTGGGAGGCACCATCCAGCGACGACATTCAATTAGTTGGAAGAATGGAGAATATGGCTGAAGGTGGCACACCGTTTTAGTGTCTAGAAAAATATCCGATTTGCCACACCGTAAAGTAGATAGAAGAAGAATCAGATCGCAAAGGATGAACGTAAGTAAACTGCCACACCACAACCGCGCTGGGAGGTAAATGACCTTGAGAACTGGTATGTGTTGACCATTAATAAAGCAAAAACCTTTTTCGTAAGAGTTGTTTCATTTGATTTCCCACTGCAGAATTTCTGAGGATACATGTTTGATAAGTAATGACGGACATTTGCTGAAATTTGATAAAAAGAATATTGTTGCATTAAAAGTTTCATTTGTAATCATATCTGCAAAAGAAATGTTCAGTGCACCAAACAAATTAAAGACTAAACTTTGACAATGTGTTTTATTTTTTGTTAGGTTAGGTTTAAAGTTTTTAAAAATTTGAATAATTTATAAAATAATAATCAACTTTACAGACTTTTGGATACGAGAAATAATATTTTGTGTGTGTGTACAGAAATTATTTATAATCGAATATTTGTAAAATTATATGGTAAGAATCCTGAATTTCTCTTGAAGAACTCTATCCTTGAAGCCAGTCTTTTCTCTCCCTCCCCCCCCAACCTGGAACAGATCGTAGTTACGCCACTGTGTTTAATACCAAATACTGTTTTTTTACGAATATTACTTAGTCTGACTTTGTGTTTAAGTTATTGAAAAATATTTTCAATAACGTTTATAGGCTACTTTCCTTACAACCTTAAGCGTAGTGCAAAACTTACTACACAAACAGGAATGACCTTTTCAAATATTTCACAGTCTAAAATGGTAATTTTGAAATCTTTCCGAAAGAATACGTTGGCACTATTATCTTTTGATGCTTACTTTGTGAAAATGTATGCGAGTCATGAAACCGAAAGAAACGTTTTAGCAGGACAGAGTTATTTTAATGTCTAAAAATATATCAGGTGATAACTCTTTTGAACGGAACTTAACGGACGTATAAAGCAAACAACAGTCAAGCAGTCCTGCGCGGTGGTGGTGTGACAGTTTGCTTACGTTCATCCTTTGCGATCTGCTTCTTTTCCTATCTGCTTTAAGGTGTGGTAATCCGGATATTTTTCTAGACACTAAAACGTTGTGGCAATTACCCCCATGCGGAGACTATATTCAATTAGTCGATGGCTAATGATTCTTCAGACATCGAGGAGGCCTGGCACCACGTTTTCTTATATAAAGTGATTCGTGTTGCAGGGAACTTTCTGTGACGCACCGTTGGTTATCGTCAGCAACAGGTGGAATATTTAGATTTTCACGAATGGTTTAGTTGGTGACGTACCACAGCGCGTCCACAACACTGAGTTTGTTGAAGACTGTTGATATTGTTTTCGGCAGCAAATCCCCAGCACATAAATTACTCACATCTAAGTAGTTTTCAGAAAGGTCTTATAGACAAGAATTGGAATTTTGTTTTTAATGGACGGTCAATATCTACGACCAAGAAACTAGACAAGTTGCTATTGCTTGATTCAGATATTTGAGGCCAAGCAAGGTGCTAATCGAGAGGTAGACCAAGATGTTTGCCTTCGAAACGTAGAAATGTGGCAGAGACGTACTAAACTAGAGTAACGCTAGCGAATGTTCGTAGGGATGTACAACAAGAAAGTGTTATTATATTCAACTTTGAAAACGAAGGCGTAAAATCGAAATCTCAAGCAACTTATCACGAGAATTAAAAGGTACTCAGATTCCAGCCTTATCTTTTAGGAGAACCTTTGCATTATATGCTACTAAAATAACTGACCATTTTAGTAGAAATGAATAAAGAAATAAAGCTTCGAATACCTATATTTCGGAGCTAACTTTCTTCTAGATTACTGTTTTCTTAGTTTTATAAAATTCAATATATGTACATTAATATTAATTACTTTTAACACTTAGCATTGTTTGCTTTTTTCTACTTTAGGAAAACACAAAAGCATCTGGTACCCCGAACAAGTTTTTTTTTTTTTAATTAAGCCTTAAAACGATATAAGGGATATAACGCAATTTCTGCGATGATAAAATGTATTTTTTCTTCGTTTCAAAGAAAAATCATGGTAGATACTGGGAAACAGTACTAGCCTTCCGAACACAGGAGAAGATAGCGGTTTGCAGTGTAGTAATTATTACGTCCAATAAATCAAGTAATAGTTTAACAGCATCTGTTTGGTTTCTTCAAACAAATGTTGGCATGCTATTCGTATATATGTGTGGGTATCATTTGATACAATGTATGCGTACTGACCAGTCATTAGCAGTTGTTTTATTCCTACACAACACTAGCGAGGCGCTATCCTCAATGCTAGTGAGGATGCTAACGAGAGGAATTTTTGTTCGTTGTCCACTAAGAATAAAGAGCGTGTCACATATGACTAAAAGTTCAAATGAAATTTAACCTCTTACTGTATATGGTTTTCAATAAAGTTTAAGTAATAAGAACAAGAAGAAATCTGATTCTACAAGGCCGATTCGATTAAGGCTGTAACCGTGTACGGTTTAACGAAAATATCTAGTTTCCAGGAAGCACCGGGTAACGTGACAAAAACAAGACACAAACTATCATCCAATAATATCAAACCATATTTTAATAAAAAAACATGAACAGTCTCTGAGAGTTATGTCTACACTATTTTTGTTGTTGTTGGAATCATACTACAGAATACAAGATATTAGCTAAAATGATTTTGCTTCGTGAAAGTGATTCTGCCAGGTTTGTGTTCAAACTGCACGAATCGCGATGCTTACAGACCGTTCTTCTCAATCTGGTTTGTTTGGTTTCCTTCTAATGACACTTTCTCTGACGGCAACGCCGTTTACCGAGAGCAAACACATTCACGCGCGTACCAACACGCGCACGCGACGAACAACATTCTTGTTCACAGTCACAAGGATACAAACTTGCGAGTAGAACACACGAATACGTTTCAAGTATTTTACGCTAGCTTCTAACCTTGTAAGATAATTTTGTTATAGCTTCATAACTTCCCTAGCCTAACCCATTACCTCAATTATTGACTTTTTCTTCTTATTCATGGCTCCTGGGTTTAGACGTGTTGTTCGTTCGGATTCAAACGTCTTTCCGCAACTTCTGTAATCTTTCCATATTTCTTCGACCATGTGGTCCGTAAGTCATCACTTGTTTGGGAAGCCCATTGTAGGGCATTGTTCCTATACATTCCTTTCATTGACTTCTATAATTTTTATTGTTTCCATTGTTTTATGTTTCCTTTATTCCTACCCTTACGGCGTGGTTTCCTATTCTGTCTACCAAATTACATCATTTATCACTTCTCGTTAATTTCAAGTCGGAAGACCCTTTTCTCTGTTTTGTTTTCCCATCAAGTCCATAAATTACTAACGTAAAGTAGTGGCAGCCGTACAAGGATTATGTTGGGTACCACTATAGTTAAAAAAAAGATTTTTGTTTCAGCTCTCGTCTGATTTTTCAGTCGATCATTTGGCTGACAATCAGTCGATATCCAAAGGCACGGGCATCATAGTTATTTCCAGTCTTTTTGTAAAGGATCTCAACTGAATTTATTAAATGTTGTGGATACGCTCTTCTATCATT
This sequence comes from Magicicada septendecula, assembly GCA_034769895.1. NCBI lineage: Eukaryota > Metazoa > Arthropoda > Insecta > Hemiptera > Cicadidae > Magicicada > Magicicada septendecula. Next base: position 276,637,720 of record CM068374.1, read on the forward strand.
AATATTCCATAGTTTCTGACGATCTACATTATCAAATGCTTTTCCTATATCATCAAAAGCGATATGCATGTACTGGTTATATTCCTGTCTTTTTTCTATTATCTATCGTCGTACAAACAATGGATCTTCAGTTGGCCTAATCTTTCTAGAACCCATCTGCTCTTCAAGAAGTAATGTATCCGTAATAACTCTTAATCTCTGGTTATTCTTATTTACATTTTGGATGTTGACGTGAGCAAGGTTATTTCTCTGTAATTTTATGCGTCTGTTCTGTACCCTTTTTTATACAACGAAATCACGTTTGCCCGTATCCATTCTTCTCGAATTTGTTTTTATCAACACGATATTTTTAAAATGTAGAATTCGTAAATGCAATATTGTGCCACCATATTTTATTAACTCAACATTTATTCCGTTAAGTCTTGGTGTCTTTCTATTTTTCATTCAACTCCTTGCTTGCTTGAGTTCTATTTTCATCTTATCTAGACCTTTCCCACTTAGCTTACTTATATATTCGTTATCATTTTCTATTTCGTTGTCAAAATATAAATTCCTATAATGGTTTGTCCATTCTTCTTCCTCAATCATATTAACATGAAGCTCTTTTTCAGAGCTATTCAATGTTTTCATCACTTTCTATGACACAGTCTGTGTATCATACAAATCGTGCTCCGTGGTAGGTGTGAAGCGTTCCCACGACTTTTTATGGGCTTGTCTAACAATTATTTTGTTTCATTCTTATTCTATTGTATGCTTCTTTTGACTCTTTTGTGGGATGTGATACATATCTCCTAAGGCTGTCATTTTTCTTCTTTATAGCAGTATCTAGTTCTGCTGTCCAAATTCTCAGACCCTTCTTTCGTCTATACATCATTTTGCAGCCTACTGCTTCCTTAATTGCTTGTTTTGTTTTTGCGTACGAGCCAGTGTGGACTACATTTGGTTCAACTGGTTCCTCTCTTCTTCTCCTCTTTCTTCCTCCTCTCCCACCTTAGCTGCTTGTATTATTATTTTCTTGATTTTACTCCATTACAACAATGTTTTCACTAGTAGATATTACTGCAGTGTACTGATTTACTCTGCTCTGAGAAAACTTTCAGTTCTTTCACTCTCCAATCCACAAACTTTAAAAACTTGTTCACTACATTTTTTTATTGAAAAGAATTATTTTACTTTTGCACTGACTATGTAACTGCATATTTGATGTCAAAAGAAAATGATCCGAAAAATGTCATAACCCGTACAGCCTCTTGTATTTTCAACTTGTGATGCTCGTTTCTTATTATCTATTATGTAGTCTATAATTGATCTAGAATCACTGGCCGAATATTTATGAATATTCTTTTTCCTAAAAAATTCGTTTGTTATCCTTAAGTTATTGTGAGTTACAAATTCCCTTAATTTTGCACCACTTGTGTGGAATGTTGGCTCTCCATATGGCCCTATAAGTTTTTGAATAGGATTACTGCCGACTCTAGTATTTAAATAACCAACAAGAATTACACTGTATTTGTAAGTATTTGTAATTACAATTGTCACGTATTTTTTATAGTGTTTCACAGAACAAAGATGTTTCCTTTTCTTCCCTCCTCCTAGAGCATAAAAACCTGTAGTGACAATGTAACCTCTTTCATACTTAGGCCTAAGAGTCATGGTTATTATTCTTTCATTCATAAAAGTAAAGTCTTTAAACTTTTTTATCCATCTTTTATCCATACATATGTATATAATATATATATTATAACGATTCATATAGTCGACCTATCAGATCGTTATATGAAAGTGTCACACTGTGCTAGTCTAGCGGCATAAGCAAGAGAGAGAGGGAATAATCACAGACATCTCTGTCTAACCTCGCCACTGCTACTACTGACGCGTGCACAGACATGAAATTTTATTCAATTAATTTTATTTATTAAAACTGCAATATCTTCAAAACTAATAAATATACGGTAATTCTGAAACCTGCATAGTGTTCAGCAATTAAAGCTCTATAAGTAGCCAAAATATCAACTAATATAATTAACATTTAAAGAAGTTATACAGAAGAAGAACGCCAAGAGATATAACTAGAGAATTAGGCTAGGTACAAATTAGGGTGTTTTCATACACATACAGAGAAAGACCAAAGCAATAATATTCTGTGGTCAGATCTTTGAAAACACGTTTGCAAATACCTGTAATCAAACGATTTGCAAACAGCGGAAGTATGAAATTAGCCAGAAATTCTCTACCATCTCAAACTTATTAAGGAGAGTTTGACCGACCTGGTCGATATTGTTTCAACTGGAAAACACATGATTTATTTGGAACAACCAATCACAACCCTGTATTAAGAGTAGACGCTAACTCAGAATGAGGGAATTGATCACTCTTCGTTCGGGCATTAAATAAGCAAGACGTGTGTTAAATACGATCTCAATTGCACAAACAACGCAAAGTATTTATTTAAATAAACAGTTCGCGAAGTTGTCCGCAGTAGTAGAGGAACTAGTAAAGTTCAATAAATAATCTCGCTGCGTAATAACTAATTAATTAATTAATTAACAGTGAAGTGACCTGTGCACCAGAGTAGCTACAGCATCTGTAATTGTCTAGGATCATCAGTCAACGTTATTGGTCAACATCATTTCTTCTGAGACGAACCATCAAAAGGAGTATCTCTACTGATTACTATCTACGGTCGACGCATCAATCAGATAAGAAACATATTCATTGATCAATGAACATAAAATAACAAAATAAATAATTAAATCAATAAACATTTTTAAAAGACACTATATACATTCAAATTTTGTATTTAATTATTAAGATTAGATATAATAGTCCAGTCACCCTGTACTTAAAATTGGGGTTACCTGGAAAAAGGTCCGAAGTTAATGATCTTTTAATGTGTTGTATGTGGGTAGTCTGTGGTGTAGAATTCAAGTTTTCCAATTCGAGAACACTGTGCGAACTTCAGAGCAGCCGAAAAACCTCGAAATTTTCGGACTTTTTTCAGTTTTGTTCTTATAACTCCTAAACGACGCGTTCTAGCCGAAAACACTCCATTACAAAAGTTAAAGAGTATTAAATTTCCTACAATTTTCACTGGTTAAACGTTTTTTTAAACCAAATACGTACCAAGATATAGCGCTTCAAAGTTTCGAAAAAATTTTCAAAATATCGAAAAACTGCGAAAAATGCAGGGTTTTCCCTAGTAACTTTCATCTTTCAACATTTCTATATGGATAATAATGGTAGTAATGGTAGGTGTCTCTAAATTGATAAATTTAGGAGGAGAGTGTGGAGACCTTTGGAGACCGGTCGGTCGGTGAGTCACTCTCCCTTCCTGCCTGGGCTATTTTTAGCCGTTGACAATGACGGTGCGGTATAGAGACGGGAGCAGTTTGGAAGGGAACTCAAGGAAGGAAAGAAGCAGTTGTGTTGTAGCCACTGAAGGCGTCTAATGCTCGTGCATTCGTTCTGTTCGTGAGAGTGCCGTAAAATAATAATATAACCGGATATAATAATATTATATTATAATGTAACCACAACGCGTTCGTGTGTGACTTATGATTCGTGTGTTCGCTCTATTCGTGAGAGTGCCGTAAAATAATAATATAACCGGATATAATAATACAGTATTATATTATAATGTAACCACAACGCGTTCGTGTGTGACTTACGATTACGTAGTGTTACTATGGCATCTTCCACAGAGGCAGGACTGTGTTTCATCTGCCAAAATAGTTTGGCAGAAGGTGAAGCAAATGTAGTTAAAACGAAAGGTGTTGCCAGACTTCTCGAATCTAGTATCAAACGGAAAAAGTCTGCAGATGAACAGTTCCTGAAAAGGGTGGAGCAAGTGACAGTTCACAGTGCTTGTCAAAAAACGTACAATAATGAGGGAATGATTAAGGCTTCATTACGTCGCGGACATGACGCTCCTGGGCCCTCCCCTAGACCGACCCGATCAGAAAGGCCGCAATTTGACTTCAACAATAAGTGCTTTTTATGTGAGGATGTGATTACTGAAGAATACAGGAAAAGACAGGCCAAGTTGGCATTCAACAGGCGCAATTGTGCAGTTAAAGTGACGCTTTGTGATGTAGCAAACACGATTTTGGCGTATGCAAGAAAGCGAGGCGATGAGTGGGGACAAAACATTGAAGACCGCGTTTCCCAGTTGGATAATCTGAACACAGATTTAATAGCAGTTAATGCAGAATACCACCAAAAGTGTCTTCAAACATTTTATCAATTACCTTCACGTGTCCAAAAAAGGGGACACCGTCCAGCTACCCACGTCGACGAAGCCATGGAAATTATATACAAGTTTCTCGAAGACAGTAGTGAGGAATGCCAGTTTTCCGTTGGGCAGTTGCTTGATCTGGTACCTGAAGACTGTCGTCCACATCCAAAAACTCTGAAAAGACGTCTGGAGGGAAAATACGAAGAGGACATAATCATCTCTGATTCACCCAACAGAGAGAGTATCATCTGTTTCAAGAACACTGGCCACAAAATTTTGTCAGACAACTAGTACGTGAACGAAAAAGAAGAAGACCCAAAAGAAGAAAGGCTCCGGGTTGTTAAAACAGCTGGAAAAATTATTTTAGAGGATATTCGCTCCAAAATGTTCAGCACTGTCGCTTACCCTCCGATCGATAATTTTTTGGGTGATTCCCATTCTGTTGTACCTGAAACTCTGCTTCTCCTACTGCACACTATTATTTTGACAAACAAACGGAACTCCCTGAATTCATGGAAGATTAAATGCCTTGCTCTAGCGCACGCCATAATGATAGCCGTGAGGCCAATATCTTTCTTATCTTCCATAATGATAGCAGTAGCCACATTCATCTACAAAAAGTTTGGATCCAGGCATTTGCTGAACCTTCTAGCCACTTTAAGATTGTCAGCTCCTTACACGGAAGCTGCTAGGCTTGAAGGATCCTACGTTCTGCAGGCTGAGAAGACCAAAATCGAAGAGTCAGCCAGTCCATTCAGTCAGTTTATCTTCGACAATGCTGACTTTAATGTGAACACATTGGATGGGCATGGCACCTTCCACGCCATGGGAGGAATTATGGCAGTGACCCCTCGAGAAGCAGTAACCTGCGAAAGAGATGTAGCTCGCTTGAAAGCGCATGTATCAGTATCCGACTTGATCGACAAAGCTGGCATTGTGAGAGTAAAGTCGTATCACAGACCAACCAATGGAGGATTAAAAACCGTCAAAGTGAAGGACATCAACATCAGCTGTTTACAGGATGTTGTGCCGTCTGCGTCTGATGTCGCCTGGCTTTATGGCAAGAACTCATCGTACTCATCATCAGTACCAGGCTGGAATGGTTTCATGGAGCTGGGGACACATGGTGAGAAATATGAATGTTCTAAAATAGTATGCCTCCCTTTCACAAACGCACCTCCTAGCGAGTACGCAACAGTATATACATCCATGCTGGCTGCAATTGATGAATGTAAGGTACTGAATCAGAAAACATGTGTCGTCACTTATGACCAGCCTCTGTATTGGAAGGGCCGGGATGTGGTAGCAAATGACTCTATTCCAGAGCTAAGCAGCGTCGTTGTGAGGCTTGGAGGCTTCCACCTGTTAATGTCATTTATGGGTGCGATGGGGACGATTATGGCTGGGAGTGGATTGAAAGAGCTGTTTTGCATGGTTTACGCTGAAAATAGTGTTGATAAGATCCTGTCTGGACATGCGTATGCCAGGGCTGTTCGAGCGCACACCCTCACTCATGCTGCTTTGGCTGGTTTAATTATTGGATTTGACACTGGAAGAAGTGTCTGCATTGGATACAGTTATCAATTCTCCTGAAAGATCCATTATTCTGAGGGCACATGATGATCCGGTGTTCCATGCAGTGACTGTCAAATTTTCAGCAATGCTGAAGAAAATTGAGAATAGTGGCCCAACAGCTACGCTATGGATTCAATACTTCCGTGTGTGTACCCTAATGAAAAATTTCATTAAAGCTGAACGCATGGGGGACTGGAACCTGCACCTCGAATGTGTCGGAGATATGATACCCTACTTCCATGCAGCAGGTCATTTGCATTATGCCAAGAGTGCACACCTCTACCTCCAAGACATGGTCAGCTTGGAAAACAAAATGGATCCTGATGAATATCACAAGTTCACCACTGGAGGCTACTTCACTATTCGTCGAACTGATAAATTCTGGTCTGGCATATGGTCGGACATGACCATAGAGCAGGTTATAATTAGAGCGATGAAGAGTTATGGCGGGCTAACTCATGGCGCGACGTAACTGACAGTGAGCTTTCTCGATGGATTGTTGGTATGCTGTGTCTCCAACACATATGTCAACAGATAGAGATGTTCACCGAAGTACGTTCAGGAACATCTGAACAACATGTGGATATACGGCCTTCCCGTGTAACCAGGGATAATGTTGATATTGAGAAGCTGAGTGGTTGGTTTGCTGAACATCCACCATTCCTTGAAATTGAGGAGCTTGTGTCACTCTGCACAGGAGCTATTGCTCATGAAGGGGTGAACTGTCACTTGGCGCGAGGAATCGGCATCAGCTGCATGAAGAGAATGGTGGGAGAAAATTTTGAAGAAGTGAAGTTGAAACGGAAGAATAAGGTGTTAACTCTAGCCTCAGTTTCCAGTGCTCTGAAAATTAAAAACAAAAAATTTACAGTCGACCCTCTAACTCTCTTTCAACGAGTTTGCATTACCAAACAGTCTGATGATGACCTCAAAGACTTATTCAGATTCGAGCTTGCACCCTTCCCCATGTCCCTCTTCAGTAAGGAAGGTATGCGCAAGGGCAAAAAGTCAGCGTTGTACGAAGCATTCACTCCTGTAGAGGAAGAAGACCTTGGCAGCAGAAAATGTGCAGTAATTGACGGTGGGTACTTGCTGCATAAGGTTGTGTGGTGTAAGACTACATCACCCACGTTTGAGTCAGTGTGCAAGACCTATGTGGACTACGTACAGAAACACTTTGGGTGTAATGCCATAGTAGTATTCGATGGATACCCTAGTGACGTCGCTTATCAGAGCACCAAAGCAGCTGAACGATATCGCCGGGCTTTGCTGCAATCGTCCACAAAATTTGTATTTTCGTTAACAACGGCCGTTACACTGTCACAAGAAAACTTTCTGTCCAACGACATCAACAAGAGAAACTTTATTTCAGTGCTGATGACAGCATTTTTGCTGAAATGGCAGCAAAGGGTATCGAGGTTAAGCAGGCAATAGAAGATGCTGATGTCATGATAGTGAAAACTGCAATATCTAAGGCTGCTGACGTCGATAGTGTTACTATCACAGGTGAAGACGTCGATCTCTTAGTATTGCTGACTGCGTTAGGCTCTTCTCAAAAGAACGTTTATTTCCAAAAGAGTGGGAGAGGTAATGCCCCCAGTGTTTTGTATTCGTCAGCTTCGTGCAAATATAATACTCAGGATATTCTTTTCCTTCATGCAGCAAGCGGGTGTGACATTGCATCGAACCCATTTGGACAAGGAAAGAAGAAAGTTTTCACTATTTATGAGAAAAACCGTTCTCTGTCTAACATTGTTAGTGTTTTCAAAGATGACGAAGCAACACCACGCCAAATTTCGGAAGCAGGGGAAAAGTTTCTTGTAACACTGTACGGTGGAAACATGGACACAGATACTCTGGACGATCTTCGCTACCGAATATTTTCCAACTCCGTGGTAAAATCCAAATTCCACCTTGCCAGATTGCCCCCTACACGAGACGCTGCCCGGTACCATTCTTTTCGTACCTATCTGCAAGTGCAGACGTGGCTAAGCTACGAAAAGTTACCGTCAGTTTGGGGCTGGACTTTAACGAAACGAGGGCTGATTCCCATAACAACGACCATGGATGCAGCTCCAGAAAAGTTGCTGCACATGATACAATGCTAGTGCACGACAGGGTGTAGCACCGGGGCTTGCAGCTGCAAAAAAGCAGGACTCCGGTGCTCAGCCATCTGCAAGAATTGTGCAGGAAATGCTTGCGAGAATTCGCCTGAGACCGACCTCAACGAGGAAGACACAGACATTGAGTGCGACGAGGAGGAGGACGTCATCGATGAGATCATTGCTCAGGAGGAAGAGGAATTACTGAGAGATGATGCCGACTTGCCATCAGGACCAAAGAGGTCAAGGCTTCTATGAATTAATATTAATGGCTAATTTGTAATAATTTAAATATTTTCTACTTAGTTAATATACCCACATTTCATTACATGTAGTATAAATTGTTATAAAATACGTTTTTTATACATCGATAATTATTGTGTTCTTTATTCTGAAATGAACATCTCATTAAGGGTGGGGTTTCTATTGTTTAGGTTATTGAACGTTGTTCATATAGAAATGTCAAAAGATGAAAGTTACTAGGAAAAAACCTGCATTTTTCGCAGTTTTTCGATATTTTGAAAATTTTTTCGAAACTTTGAAGCGCTATATCTCGGTACGTATTTGGTTTAAAAAAACATTTAACCAGTGAACATTGTAGGAAATTTAATGCTCTTTAACTTTTGTAATGGAGAGTTTTCGGCTAGAACGCGTCGTTTAGGAGGTATAAGAAATAAACTGAAAAAAGTCCGAAAATTTCGAGGTTTTTCGGCTGCCCTGAAGTTCGCACAGGGTTCTCGAATTGGAAAACTTGGATTCTACACCACAGAATACCCACATACAACATGTTAAAAGATCATTAACTTCGGACCTTTTTCCAGGTAAAATGTACATGGTGACTGGACTATAAAGTAATATAGGAATGTTGAATGGAGAGTGAGGTGTAGTATTGAACGTGCAAATTATTGCAGACCCGTTCTTTAGCACTGGTTTGGGTGATATATAAATCCCTAAATCAACCAGATAAGAGCAATTGGTCGTTTGGACGTTTTAATCTTCACTTTTCAAGCACACTCATTAACCAATAAGGTTTATGTTAGCAATAAGTCATTAAATTAACTTTTACAGAAATTAATTCAATAACAAAGTCATTAATTAAACAAATTTCAACATTATTTAAAAGTTATTTGTAACGATTCCCCTTAAATATTCCACTCACTGAAAGAATCCTGAGATAGTGTGTCTCTGTGCTCTGAGCTAAGCTGAATCCGTGTCATTTGTATCTGGGATTTGTTCTGGCCCCCCAGGTAAAGTAAAAAAGTCACGGGTAAGTAAGATTTGTTCTATCATTATATACAGAAAATAAATAGATAGACAAAAGGTCTTTATAATATATATATATATATATATATATATATATATATATTATAACGAGAAAAGTGTGTATGGTGTGTTTTTAAAATAATAATAATAACACTTCTTATATCATATCGACTTTGTAAAAATCATTCAAAATTTTATTAAATAAAATTTTCAAAAATTACGAATTAAAATTTCGTCATTATTATTCGCATAATATTTTTCTTTTGTGTGTGCTCATCATACACACAATTATTGTCACTATACAAATAACATTACACAAATATTCATAAATATAATAACACAAGATATAAATTGACATGTATAAATAGAAATTTTTATAATATATAATGTGCTCTCGACTTGCTCAGATTGTATTTCTTTTTAAATTCCATATTTTTTTTATATTATTACTACTTTGCTTTGTGTGCCTACATATGAATATCGTATTCATGAAATATCAGTCGATTTTAGAATTACTTAAACATTTATGCTACGTTATAATTTCAAAAATAATTTCATAAATGTTTAATATCATTATAAATTACTACAGCTTTATAGTTTTAAATTACTAGTTGTAATATAGTTGTAAATTATAGTTGTAAATTACTAGCTTTGTAGTAACTTACTACAATTAGATTTTACAATTATTATTTACACTATTAAAGTTTATCATTGTCTCCCTACTCTTTTCTTTTTAATGTCTTTTATGACTCGTTGGTTGACGAGTAAAAAATGGTTTCATGTCACCTCATTGCTGTGCGGTGATACCATCAGGATCGTCATGATCCTGAGTCCTGTGTCCTGTGTCGATCCTCCGTTGTCATCTGATCCTCCTGAAGTCCGTCGTCCGGTCCTCCTGGTCCACTCAGCATTCAGATGACTTGTACGGTGCTATCTCCATACTGCTGGGATATCGACCTTGGATGCTCCACCGTCGGGCATAGCCTTCGGCTGCAGATGTGTTCCAGTGAATGAAGGTCGAGGCTGGTGCTCCTCGCTTATTTACTGTCGGGCGCAAAAATCATGTTTCAACCATTCTGTGCACGATTTACAGTATTTTGTTATAGTTTGTCGAGCGTCCCTTTACAGATTCGTTTATTTTTCGTTTCTATTTTAATTTTATTCGTAACATGCGAAATCTTTTGTTTATTACTCGATGTTCATACGATCGGTAATTTTTTTTATGTATAATTGTATGTTAACAGTTTTTCTATACTTTAATTGTTCTTGGTTCTATTCACTTTTATTTACACTGCATTAATATGTATTATATGTTTCGCACTAGATTTTGCACGTGTGCGCGTCTTTATATTATTAATAACGTGGCGTAATTTTTGTCATATCTTACGCGCACTTACTAAAATTTAAATAAATTACTTATTTAATTCACATTTATTCAGGGGTGACGCTATGCCGGTTTCTACTGGCTCACACACACACACACACACACACACACACACACACACACACACACACACACACACACACACACACACACACACACACACACACACACACACACACACACACACACACACACACACACACACACACACACACACACACACACACACACACACCACTTACATTGTACACAGTCTTAGCTTGAGTGTGGCGTGATATGCCAGTACCGTCATGCACATTCGGTGTTCCCCTTCGCTGGATACTTACAGCTTTCAATACGCATTTTTTTAAATATTGACAATATTAATTATTTATTCTAATTTAGAAGTATTTAACAGTAGCATAACTAACTGCGACAATGCACAGTAACGTACGCAGACGTACTGCTGCAATATATATAGCCACGTCTTTACTTTCCTCGAATCTTGTATAAAACACTGCATAATTCCCTGCATACGCAGATACTGTCAATTCTGTTTTGTTTCAGTTAAACAGTTATAATAGAAACTCTTATGTTAACATTTTTTCTTCAAATACTTTTGCTATTTCTAATTCTTTGCCACTGATTCCTCTAGCATTCTATGTAGCTATCTTTAATTTTTCCGCAATCCATTACTCAAATCCATATCCTTTTTCTGGGTCCTATTGCCACAGTTTCCAATCCTTATACCGAATCTGCTTTGGGTACTGTAAGTATCAAACAGTTTCACATGAACAAGTTGTCTCCCATCCTGGCTGGTAGTAATTACTCCTGACGCTTTTTAATTGGTTTAAGTACTATTCCTCTGCCAAGTGCAAACTATTTTTATAACGTGCTGTAAATAGTCCGTCTCCGTAGGATATTTCACCCGACTGATAAGTTGAAGAATCTGAATAAGAATACATTCTCCATTACAAGCTATTACTCTGTAGATGAGATAGTCACATCACTCTGTCGCAGTGTAACATTTTTCGTAGTGTTGGAGTGTACATAAATACGAGTACATATTAACTTTAATTTATTTTTAGGTTCGTTAAATTAACTTTAATCTTCAAAAGCAAGTCAGCGATTGATTTATAGTCTGGCACGTGAAGTTTAATTAACAAGGAATTGCACAAATTTTCGTTAATTAAAATTAACATTATTATTTTTATTACTTTGGTAACAAGGGTGTTATGAAAATCTGAATATATTTTTTGTTTTTTAAAGTAATCGTTCTAACAATGATTTATTGCTTAAAAGCAATTAATGGCGTATTATAATTAACGTTTAATTACACCGAGTCCAGTAATTGAACTACCATGGGTTATGATCTCAATTCAATTCTGAAAAGCAATTACATCGAACAACTGTTAGCTTGTATTGATTCACGTCATTACAAACATGGAAAGTTACCGTTAGAAATCAGTTACTTTATAGAATACCACCAATGTTTATAAATATATTTGGGAAATTCATAATGTGTTATGTATGTAGTAACATGACAGTAGGTAATACTATTGCTATTTCATTATCGAATTTTAAAAATATTCCAGAGATAAAACGGAAGTAGAGACTACCATAACAAGGCTATCCGTTTGATAGTAGTTGTTCCTATTTCATTATTTGAATGTTTCTGAATTTAAATGACTTTTGACAATATCAAAGAGCTGGCGGTGGAACACCGAATCAAAAAAAGCTTTGCTGTATTTTTCATATAAATTTGTACAAAATTTGTCATATTAGGAGTCGGGCATCAACAATTTGTCATCATGCACACGCATGTTAAAACTAACAAAACTTAAAAAAAAATTGGTTAAACAATGACAGGTAAGAATTTAAGGTACAGTACTTTTAATAAGATACAGGGCAGGGTTGATGGATACTTTTATTGTAGACAATTCACAATTGAAACGTGATACTATTTTAAAGGCTTGAATACTTTCAAAGGTTTGTACTTTCAAAGGTTTGTACATTCAAAGGTTTGTTTTGGTGTCTCATTTAAGCTTCTAAAGAAATGTACAGTTTTAATTTAAAATATTAGATGTTCAACTTATTAGTAACGAATATAATACAGTATTTAAATGAAAACGAACGATGTGGTCGTAGGAAATGATGTGTCACAGTACACCCACACATACTGGGAACTGTTCTCAGTCTGTAGTTTGTTCATGTGTAAACTTTTTATCCAAGAGCTAATTACAGTATTGCATAATGTCGTTTTTTTCTCCAGGAATAAGTGTTCTTAATATGATCATGTTACTACGAACATCCGAGAGATCACACGTGTTTTTTATTAACGCGTAATAAATTGAAAGAGTCTTGTCCAAGGAACGGATGACAAATGTTTCGCCTACTTGACATTGGAACTCAACGACCTTAAACGTCATAAGCAGAAGACAATAATATCCCGCTCGTGGACACACACACACACACACACACACACACACAACGCAGCCTTCCGCACTCAATTGGAGAAATAAAAATTTCATCTCAGGTTTCATTCGCTTGTGTTGTGTTCACATTTAGAATATGACTTCTTTGTTTGTATGGATGCAATGAGTTAAGACCGTTTACTTTCCTGTGTACGACACGGATCATTTATCTCTAGTGTACTTGCAGCCAGTACTAGCTTGAACAGTTTATCAATAAGTGTATGATAAACACCTCTGAGGTCTACTCTACTCATTTTGTGGAAGTACCTGGGCGACTATCCTGGAGTAAATACGAGCGGCTAAAGCTACACTATCTTACATTATGGCTCAAGTAGAGCTCAGTATGCCCTCATCAGTAGTAGGCCTATGGCTCAGTATTACATTGTAGCCTACCTGTCAGCTTCTTTTAAGTTTATTTTATGTCCTGAAGATAGACTACTCATATGATCACGCATTCTCTTCGTTGAAATCGGAATGAATGAATTTTCTACGTTCCAGTTATTTATATATGAATTTTGGATTTTCTCACTTGACTATATTTATGTCTTATTTAGTTCTGAGTATACATCTGTGTTCCATACTTTGACGGGAAAAATTATTTCTTCAGAATCGACCCAACATCATATTTGGGAATAATTAGTATAATTTACTCATACCGAGTGATTTGATTTTTATAATTGTGCGAAATAAGTTTATGGCTATCACGATTTGTTTGATTAGCAATTTGGTTACTGTTTTTTGATTCTTGGACGACGAGTCCTGCTGTCTTTACGTCTAATCTGTTGGTAAATGATAACGGATATTTTAGTTTAGAGGATCCTAACTTTAATTCAGATTTGAAAATTAAGTTTTTATTAATAGTCAACAGATACCCTTTAAGTCAACCAAAATCACTAATTCTAACATTTGTTTACTCATACAGTCTTTCTGTTTTCTGTAATAAAATGTTCTTTATCGTAGTACAAATTTTCTTGTATTTAACTCCAGAATATTTTCTAAAGAAATAATAGATTATAATTTTTACGGGGCCTAAGTAAACCATTTAAAATATATTTTTTAATTAACGCATCTGAGTCCTGCCCGAATGGGAAAATCTTTAGTTTGTCAAGAATAAAATAGTACCCCAACTCACATACTTGGATACACCCCCTCCAAAGAAACAACGGGGTATGTTCACATAGGTACACAAATGTTTGTAAAATCCGATAAGGGGTCGCAGGTAGTCAAGTGAGAGAAAAATTTTTATTGGCCCTATTTGTTTCAGTTGGTACAACTAATGCAAATCTGGACAGAATTTAAATCCGGATATTGTATATGTATTATTTTGTGTGTGTGGGAGCGCGCGCGTGAGAGAGAAAAGCCGTTTTAAGTATCAAGTAAAAAATTACTTAAAATAATTATTGTACCTATGAATGTAATTATTATAATTACAATTAAATCTGTAATTACTGCAATGTAATTTGGGCTATGGAGTTTAGTGAGAATGTAATACCAGAATAACCAAGTATTTGAAGACAAAAAAAGTTTGAAATTCTCTACCACGTGGCAAACTATTCCAAATAACACTTCTTTATAACAGAAGTAATAGTTCTTTTCGTAACGTAAACAATATACCCCATTGTGTAGCCAATGCTGACTCACAGCAGATTTCTAGTGTGATACACAGTAACGAAACAAAGTCAGATTTCATCTTTGTCAAACAAGTGTTGGTGCTTTATTCTCAACAGACTCGGTCTTTGTGTTTGAGAAGCTCTTGGAAGGTCAGTGGTTCATGTCAATGTTAACTGCTGAGTATTTATCAAATGTCAGTTTGTCGGATGTAATCACTAACTACAATACATACAAGGGTCATGTTTTATCCAGGCGATGGGCTGAGGAACCCTAGCCGACTGACAATTTAGATAAATTTCAAAAAAATATTTTTTTTTAGCGATTTACTAGTAAATAGAATAATAGTGTCTTTTTGTGCTACCCAAAATAGTGTATTTAAACCAAGGCAGGTTGTCCACATAAGCGGATCAAGAAGGTTAAATGTTTCATATTTGATTTGCTATGAATCTCACAAACTGTAGTACTGTTAGTTGTCACAACCGCATTGTCATAATTCACAAATGCTATGTGCGAGACGATATCACAGATGAAAATAGCGAATGGGGAAATTGAACAAGTGACAGTTTTTAAATATCTGGGATGTTTAGTTAGAGAGGAAATGCTTTGCAGTCAAGAGATGAAATGCTGAATTTCCTTAGATAAGGAAGCTCTTAATAGAAAAAAGAGATTATTATGAGGGCCATTAGACATAAGGTGGTCTTAGATGAAAGAGAATGGTGAAGTGTTTTGATTGAAGCGTGCTCCCATACTATACTTTGCTTCTATTTGAGATTTAATTTTAGTGGTGATGTAAATTCTCTTATATTAAGATATTCTTCGACTAAAAATTTGGCCGGTTCACTATTATTTGGTCTTCCTTACATGTATCAATGATCTGAATCATAATACACAAAGAACCTTACTAAGTGGACGGATCGTTTGATATTTCAACATCTATTGCGTTTATCGTATCCATATTCTTCGTGTTTTACGTTTTTAAATGACACGACTATGATGAAAGTCAACTCGACAAAGAGAAGATCGTAACTTTTCTAACAAATTTTTTTATTCGCTTCGAGTGTAGCCTACCTTATGTAGTCATTAACCCTAAAATTACTAAAGTCTTTTCATAATACGTAGCAGAAAAATGTTTTAAATTCGGAAGTGTAATCTTCTACTTTCTACGCAGATCTTTTAGAAGTTAAGTAAACTCGAGAACAGTCCACGACGGTGCGCTTCCAGGAACGAAGCAGCTGCAAACGATTTTGAGCGGGTAAGCGTATATTATTAACGGTAATCAAGAAAGTGTTGTTGTTTGTAAACACGGACATACGCGCAAACACAACCATACCAAAAGGTATGTATTATACATGAAAGATTAATGGGGAGAATGTTGAAGCAAGGACTCGCTCGCTACTCTGACCTAAATACGACTCTGGCTGTAACCAACGGCCGGCTGTAAACTTGTTTTGCATAACCTCAGTCTCAAGCTTGAACTGCTTTCGTTCAGCGCGCGTTTGATTTTTCCTTATTTCAAAAACTGCACTCGAAGAAGTGGGAATTTCCCTGTCGAACCTGGTCGCTTCACAACAAAGACTTCACACGAGGAGACGCTTATTCGCAGAAGTTACAAAGCAGGTGTTCGGGGTTCCATTTCACCTTAAGGTGTCAGCGCCGTTTGACTTCTCCCACATCAAGTTAGTTTCTTTTTAATTACTGCAGAATGTAAGATATAGACAAAATTAAAACAACAATGAAATACTTTAAAACTTACGTTAAAGTCAGTCAGAGCCTAAAATGGAATGATTTTTTTCTTATTTCTAATTTTTTTTTTCCTTTTTGCTACTACTGCTGCTGCTGCTCCCCATACTACTACTACTACTACTACTACTACTACTACTATACAGAATGTTTTTTTCTAACCTCTTTCAGCCGTCTGTATAGAACTCTGGTCAACGCAGATGAGGGAGGGATTACGTCGTAATAACTTAAATGGGATCTGAACCAGCAGTCACTGTACCTTGGGGTTCACTGAAGTACGCATTTCGGTTCTTAATTATTTCTTCACATTTTGTAATTTGAGGGCTGACGCGAGGCCAGATTAAGATGACGTAGTCAGATTCATATTGCTGTAATATCGACGATAAAAGTTGAAAAATATATTGAAGAATCGAGACTCAGAAGGCTGAGCCTCCTTACTATCTTTTTTTAATTTTTTATGTAGTTTTCAGTTGTTGAACTCATGTGACTTTCCGTCGTATAATTGTAAGATTTTTAAAGACTCTAATTAGCCGCTGTCTCAGTGATAAAAAAGGCGTTTTCTTTTTTTGCTGAATCTTATTAAACTGGAACAAACTCTAATTATTATAACATTATCAAGATTGCGAAGACCTCACTATTTGAAAATCAAAGGTCGTGGGTTGATTGTATGTAAGAGAAAAAACAACAACAGAAGAATAATGCCCTCGTAAACCAAACAGTCATAACTTAGTTTTTTCTTATATTTTTGTTTTTTGTTTGTTTATCAATATTTCTTATGACTAAGCAAAGTGTGAATGCTTACTGTCAGAGACAGAATATTTTGATTAAGAACAAGAGAGATCTACCCTTCCTAAACAGAAGAGCAGAATAACCGATTGATACCGTGTAAAACTGAATAAATTAAAAACAGCTGTGTTTGAAAAAGAATTTAAATGTTCTGTTAAGACATAAAATTAATAATATGTTGTCTAGGGTTCGTCGATTTAATTTTATTATACATGGGTACTCAGTGTCTCGCAGTCCAAAACAAATTGAATATCACTTATTTACAAAAATTCATGCATTATTTTTGAGGTACAGAGTCATAAACAAGTATAGAAACATTTATAGCAAGCAAACACAACTTCAACCTGCGTAATCGGATTTAATCATTGCTCAAAGTGGATCATGTAGTTTAAATTAAATACTTGGGTACAATAAAGGCCTCATATAGCTCAGACTTTTTGCCCTTCAAACGATTTGTTTTATTCGTCATGACATTGGAGTACAGCAGTCAAAATTTTGCAGCCGTGTGTTAAAAATGATGAGCTACTGGAATTTTTAAAAGCCCAAGTTTTATATAAGGGGGTTTTATACAAGATTTTTATAAGATGTTTTGAAAATCCTAGTATAGTAATGTTTGGTTACAATTTAGGCGAGAAAAGCAAAAATTTGATATGTGCATATTTTGTTTCATTTTAGCAGTCAATCGAATGGTGTCTGCTTCAGTGGTATTAATTTTTAATTTTTTATGGCTACCAATGTGGCTTCTAAAATCTGTTTAGTTTCTTTTATAAGACGCTCGCGTTGATGATGAGTTACGTCATGATTTGTCAAAATCGGTGCTGTCGTTTCGAACTTACGAGTAAATATATAAACGTACATTAATAATCTCCTATTAAGCCGGGCTAAACAAATATACGCACTTCATTTTACTATCTTATTTCCATTGCAGTTAAATTCTTTACTAGCGATTAATATGGATTGTTTACTGTAAACAACCATTATTTATGGGATACAGAATTCGTGATTCAAATTTCAAATCGACTTTGGTGCTGACTAGTAGAAAAGGTCACTCGATATAAATGTAAAGAACGTACCTTGAAATACCAAGTTGTTTTGTTTTCACGGCTTTCAACAGTCAGTTTGTCAACCGCTCAGTATTCTTGCTTCTTAAATCAGTCACACGTTTTAGTTCGCATAGAATAACTGCACTACCTTTGGTATTATTGAACGTTACGTTGCTTTTGAAGAAATATTACAAGAACTGAAATGGAAATCTCTGAGTTCGTCCTGGAGAAAAATGTTGCAACTTTGAAGGACACCTTGCAGTTAGTGCTACATATGCCAAGTGAAACATTACACAAACTGCCATCGGCTTTGACAGAACGATACAAAACAGCGATAAAGCTACAGTCAAAGCGATAGAGAATTACCACAGACTCACGAAGAGAACTCACCGTTATTAATTAAGGAAGAATATTTTATCGGTAAAACGCAGTCAGTTGTGGTTCACGAAGAGGTAGGATGTAAAACTTGTATAACCAGAATTTAAAATAAAGATATTTTTCACAAGTTCTTCTACAACATTGTTAGATTTTTTAGATTATGATCCATTTATAGAAACACGTTGTTATTAAAGAAGGTAATTTATTTTTTCAACTACATTCTAAGTATTGCTAAAAATCAAGGAAAATTAACTGGACAGTTCAATACAATTAGTAGGTACTATGTGTTTAGTACGTTCCACTTACTTTTGTAATATTTTAATGTTATTATAAATATTATCTAGATTTATTAAATTTTATTTTTGTTGTTGTAAAGTGTTCGACATACTTTGTCAAACTCGGCAGTTCTTTGATGGACTTCTTATTCGTCGTTGTCGTTAGTTTCTATGATAAATAATGTTATTTGTGCTGCTAAAAACTTCAAAAAAATCATTTTTAAATTTTTAATATTTTGTATCAAGTAGTTTTTTCTGAGTTATTTGCTACAAAAATTATTGGAAAATGAGCTTTTTTAGGAAATTTATGCGGTAAAAACCAAAGCAATGCATTTGACAATTTTCGAGTATTTTCGGAAGTTTCAATAGATAGTTTGGAATATATTTTTTTCATAGCTTATTTTCGCTTTTTCTATTCCCTCATTTGTAAAATATTTTGTTTAGCACAACAAAATATATCTGTGTGTATAGCAAAATATATTTTATACAAACAGCTGGTTTCAATGTGTTATGCAGCAATCAGCTGTTACTGGTACCTATTGTTGCTTATGTTGATTTCAAGTGTAGTTGTGAAGATTTGGATAGTGAAATATGGATAGAAAAGGTGCAAATAGAACAAAGAAGAGAAAGTTCCATGGTAATAGATTTACTAAAAAGAAAGACACTAATAATAAAAGTACCTCAGGTAAGAAATTAAAACTAACCAAGGAAGATGTGTCACCTAACCTCAAAGACTCATTTAGACTCGGTCCTGGTGCAGTAAATAATAGGCCTACAGGCTATAGACTTATCGATTTAGATATGTTATCCCAAGGTTTGAACAGTGTAGCCTGTAAAGTGTGTGGAGGGAACATTTATCTGTCTGAAACTCGTGTTCGGGGATTAGGATCAAAGATTTTGATTAAGTGTAAAAAATGTAATCCAAGTGATGATGCCTATTTTCATACAAGCAAAGTGATTGAATACCAGCTGCACTTATGAGGTGAACAGAAGAATGGTTTATGCTATGAGATCTATTGGGCAAGGCCTAAATGGAATGAAGAAATTCTGTGGAATAATGAATTTACCGGCACCTGTCGCTCTGCCTACCTATAACCTTATCAATGACCACATTTTAGAAGCAACTAGAAATGCTTCAAAAGAAAGTATGCAACAGGCTGCTCTTGAAGAAGTGCAGGAAACGGGTACAGATCCAAATACTGATATAACTGTATCTGGTGATGGTACATGGATGAAGAGGGGACATACGTCTCTTCATGGTGTGTGTGCTGTAATTGGTGCGAACACTGGGAAAATTATTGCTACTGCGGTTCTATCATCTTTTTGCCATGGCTGTAGCAGTTGGAGAGGTCACTAAAAAGGGTGATGGTTATTATGATAAGTGGAATGAAGAACATAAGAAAAGTGAAAATTGCAAAAGAAATCACTTTGGGTCAGCTGGAAGTATGGAAGTAGAAGGAATAAAGAAAATATTTCATAGATCGGAAAATCTGTATGGGGTACGTTACACTAACTATATAGGGGATGGTGATACATCAACTTTTCTCAATATATCTAACAGCAAGCCTTATGGACCTGATGTGTCCATAACAAAAGAAGAGTGTGTTGGGCATGTGCAAAAAAGATTGTCCACAAGGCTCCGGAAATTAAAATCAAAAAACAAAGGTGTAATTTTGCGTGATGGTAAACCTATAGGAGGCAAAAACCGATTAACAGATGCTGTTATTGATCAGCTGGCTGTGTATTATGGAAATGCTATAAGTGGAAATAGTAACGATTTGGCAAGTATGAGGATGGCTATATGGGCAGTATGGAACCACAAGGCTAGCTCAGATGAAAAACCCCTACATCATTTTTGTCCTAAAGGACTGGATTCTTGGTGCAAGTACCAAAAAGCACTAGCTAACAATACAGCTGAGACTTTTTCACACAAAAACACAATACCTATACCAATAATGGAACTCATTAAGCCTGTATTCTCAGACCTGTCAACACCTGAACTATTAAGAAGATGTTTGAAAGGGAAAACTCAGAATGCAAACGAGTCTTTCAATAGCGTACTGTGGGCTTTGTGTCCTAAAAGGGGCTTTGCTGGGACAAAAGTGGTAGAAATTGCTGCAAATGAAGCTACTCTTCTGTATAATGAAGGCTGTCAGTCGAAAATGAGAGTCCTTAAATATTTAGATATTGTCCCTGGAGAGCACACAGAAGACGCTCTGAAGAAATTTGATGTGAGGAGGTTGTGCGATGCAGAAAAGCGGTTTCGCAGGGCAAGCCTAGAAGACAGAAGAGCTAGAAGAAGGCTCAGACTTGAAAAAGAACAGATTATAATTGATAAGGAAGGAATAACTTATGCTGCTGGGGAGTTTTAAAGGTAATGACACTGTTACTTTTCTGTAAAATTGTGCAACAAAACTTTAACCTTGAATTTCCAAAAATTGTGTTTTTTTTTACATTTTACAAAATATCTTAAACAGTATGTGGACTAAACCTACAAGATTTTTGAGGCTTGTTTACTAATACCTTTGTCTATAGTTTGAACTACAATAAGGTAATTGAGTGGAATATTTTTTAAGTTATAACATTTTTTGTGTAAAAAATTAAATTTTTTATAAATGTGTTACAAAAATTTTTTTAAATCAAACACTTATTTTACTAGAACAATTTCCATATTCACACCATAGACACAGAGGTTATAATATTTTAAAATGGTATGTCGTGTTTGTCGTGTTGTTCGTGTTGTTATATGTCGGGCGTTACACTCCGCGCACTTTTTATTACTTACTGATGACTGGATCCTCTGCGATGATGTCGTCCTGCAAAACAACTTAAGCTACTATGCGTTTGTGGGCGCCACTTGGAATCTTTTGTTCCAAGAAATTGTTATTAAAATTAAAATTTTGATTTCTTAGCAGTTAGTTTAATTCTATGAAAAAATGTGAACAAGACAGTTTGAGTTTGAAAAAATAACGTATGTTTTAATGAATCTTAAAAAATCGTCTGAAGGACTAACATTAGTAAAAAAATAAAATTGCAGAGTTACAAAAATTAAATTATTATTGACAAGTTTTTTCTCCAATCAAGTATCGGCTAACAAATATTTTATTTTACTCAGTTGAAAAGCATGAGTTTAATGTATGAAAAATCTGTATACTCAGGACGTGACTCCTTTGAACTACCAAGACAGATCAATAAGATGCTTTACAAAAATTAAGTGATTTGAAGGTGTGTGGCATGTGTAGTCCAACTGTGTGACAAATGTTACCAGGTAAAAATGACTTTAACTTTGAACAACTCACGTTCCGATGGGTAATTATTTCTCGCACTGGACACTTCTCTCGGGTACGTTTTCAATCTCGCCTCTTCGTGTTGACGTTCCTTGTGCACTGATTTTATTTGAAAGTCAAAATACGGTTTTTAAAACTTCCGCACTTTTTGAAAAAAGTTTCGCAGTGAATTTACGCTTGAATGTTGCCGGCGAAAATCAGCTGTCCGCGTGGTTTCTCAATTAGCCGCCACAGCGCTGATTCCCTCACAGTTGATGAAAAGGCTTTGTGTACGTAACGTTATTGGAATTTTTTGTCAAAGTCAGTTTGTCGTAGCGAATACCAGCAGAATTGATTCTCTATTAAAATTTTAGTCCTTCCTGGGCCGCTGATATTCTGGCTGCGTGCGTTCTATTAAATGTGTCGTGTTGCTGCTCTATTTCAGCAACACATTGGCGTATACTCTTGTAGAGGTTAAGTCAGTCTTTTGTCAATGTACGGGAAAAGCCTTTCTGCGTTCTCACGTCGACTTCTCGTTCTTCGGTTTCGCCTCGGGTGTGATGATCAGTTTCGTGGGTGATGTGTCTCTTCTGGATTCAAAGCATAAAGTGTTCTTTGGTCGAATTTCGTCTTCCTTTTATACTCTGTAAGGCTCATTGTTTTAACTTTTTGACATGAACTTCCGGTGTATTTGTGTAAAAAGTCCTTCTAGAACGTTCGAGAATAATCAAATTGAACATCATGGAACAAATTTGACTTCCGTAGAAGCTTTAGAACAAAAATTTCTTATTCTTCACACTAAGGATATTACAAAAATTATTCTGGTATTTGTCAAACAATTTTACATAACTACTTACAATCTGCATGCCCTTACTATATTTGGATTCTCTGCTTTCAACTGAATCTAATGATACTAATTACGATTGGTTTTTGAATAAATTAACTATAATAAAATAACACAAAATACAACTCTTACCTTGGAATGTTTCCATAAAAATTCATTTTTTAACTAAAAAATTGTTGTGAAGTTGTTTGGTTCCTTCTACAACATTAATACATAATATTATCATCTTTCTATAACAAAATAAATAAAGTTTAACACATATAATATATAAATAAGTTCAGTTTTACATGGTCCATGCCTATGGCCTAAGTTGTTGTCACTGTTAAAATACAATAATTAGTCTTTTTTCCTTATTATATATGGGATTTTTCGAGTATGCACTGAGTTTATTATATTGTCTATCTTTTGTGATACCTGGTTTATCCTGATACATATTATTTTTATTGTAAGCTTACTTAGCATCATATTGGTTTGCATAAGTGATTCTTTTCTTGGTGTGACAAATTTCACTCTCATAAGTCAAATTCTTTAATAATTGAGCTTATTTTCAACTGAGTATGTTTGTTTTCATAGTACACTATAGTATTGTACCCTTTTCTTTTATTTTTGCTAACATTTTGCAATCATTAAGTCAAAATGACTGTTTTTTTGTGATGGGTCCTTGGCTTTAGCCAGATGTGGTATAGGTAAATAGTTTCCTAACTCGACTATTCAAGTGTTTAAGTTAGTCAAATATATTAGTATAGTCACATTATATTGTATTTCAACTTTATAATGCAATTTGGTTGCATTTTGTCAACACTAAATTCATAAATATTACAATATTATGGGTCTACTACATGTTTTCAGTTAACACTGTTTTTGGCTATTTTAACTGATTTTTATTCACTTTACAGCTTTCTTTATTTAAGATAAATTGTTCATCTTTGTCTACTTGAGAATTACATATAGTTTTTATCTCAATTCCATAATAATTAATTTTTACATAAAATCTGAGTGATTGGACTCAGCTCCTAAACATATATTTTTGTCATAACATTTATATATTTTTTTATTTTAACTTAGGTCCTTTCTAATAATGTATTCAAATCATTTAATACATTTATTTTATTTACATTACATAGTATAATAATGGATCTTGTCCATTAATTCACAATAAATAGTTTTTTATACCCTATTCAGAGTTACATATCTTAATAATTAATGACCTCATTTCGGTTGTTTCTGATATTATCTGTCTCTCTTATAGTATATTATTGGTTTTACACGGTTCTTCACTTAAATAATATATATGGGGTTTTAGTCTTAGTCATAGTCTGGTCGTTTTTTCATGTTAATGATATTAATTATTAGACAATATTACAAAATTTTTAGGATTACTTGGGTTCGATACTGTTCACCTCACTTTCCTCTTATGATAAATGGCTATGCAAATAATTTCCTTTATGGAACGTTCTGTGACGTTACAAGGTATAAAAGAGCGAGACATATCATTTATTAAAATATGTCAAAAGGTAAAAGAGAAATCATGTAAAAAGTTGTAACGAAACAAAATGTTACAAAAGAATAGTAAATAATAGTGAATCCGATCCAGAGAGGAAACAAGAAATAATAATTGAAAGCAAATTAAAGGAAACCTAGTTGGTTTGATTTATTTAATATCAAGAAACCCAGAAATAACCCTGTAGAATAGGGCAGTAAACAGACAAAAATTAAATAAATAAACCTAGTAAGCCTAATAATCAACTTACCCTGAATAACAACCAAACCCAATAAAGAGTACCTAATCATAAATTAAAATTGTATTAACAAAATTGTATAGGCACATTTTTAAGGATAGAAAAAGGGACACAAACCTTTACAGTGATGAGTGATATAATATAAATAGTGACACAGACTACCGTTAAACAGTGTTATTTATTATTTATAAAAAGTGTTTTATTATTATCATACAGACAATAGTTTAAAAGTATGAAATAATTAAAGTTGTTAAAAACAAGTATTATTATTAAGAGTTTTTGTTGTATGTTATAAGATTTTATGTTACCAGTTAATTTATGTAAATATATTTATCTCAGGGATTCAAAATAGAAATTACAATCAACCATAACAAATTGTTCCACCACATATCATAGAAATTCAAATTAATAAGGTTTTACAGTTATAAACTGAGGCATGTTTAGTATCAAATTGTTTATAATTATATAATTAATGATCTTGTAAACATTGCATGTATCATTAGAGTATAATAATAAAATTATCTATTAAAGGTAATTTAAAAAATTTAAAGTAATTAATGGGTGTTGATCCTATAACACTTAACCTGTACATAAATGGCCAATCAAAATTTAAGAAGTTTGTATGAGTTAGGTAACTAAAAAAAAGAAGAAATAACACTTAATTGTTAATTGTGATGGAAAACAGTTGAATAGTGCGTGTCTAGATGTAAAAAATAAAAATATAAAAATAGATAACCCGTTTGTGAAAGAAGATCTGAATGACCATCATCGAAGATAATAATCCCTCCACTACAATTTTCATGAACAAGTAACACACACAAGCAAGAAATTATCTAGAATAAACCAGGAAACCTTCAGCAATATCGTCTAGATGTGTAAAGTATAATTTGATAATATTTTTATCCAACAAGGAACAACCACTAGACAATATAACAATTTACACTAACACTAATCACTAGTAAACATTTTAAGTGAAAACAAATTCAATATCTAAGCGAACAGTGATTACAAGGAAACATTTATTTGGACACATTAATAAACTTCATTATTTTCTGAGACGGACAATATAGTAGCCATGATGTTGACATCACTCTAACCTACATGCTTTTTACGAAGCATTGAATCTCGTCAACTTTGTATGTTACTTAATATATAATTTTTGTAATTTTTTAGATTATAAGTAATATTGTTTGTAAAGGTACTCTATATTATTAATTATCATGTAAAGGAACTTTTCGTAGCAGCCACAAGAATTCCCACGAAATATATTAAAATTATTTAATTATTAAATCCTGAGATAAATATCGATTGTGACAACCGTATGTATCGAATGGAATTTTCCAATAATTTGAATTTATGTTACAGAGATTAAACCATTATGCTATTAAATCATATCCATGCGTTATTATTTCAGGAACGTAATATATTATCAGCAGTTATTTTATAATTAACCAGGATAAGAAGAATTCGGGGAGTCATTGGAAGTACGCAAATTGCAAAACCAAGATTAACCTCAAATAATAGGTTAAAGCCTAATATCGAAGGTGACTTGAAAATTTTGGGATGACTCGACCGCTGTTTTTTGAATTGATTTTGGAGTTCTAACTACTGAACTGGAATAATTATAATTCTGATTCAGCAACCAAGGCAGAATAATTCGATTCTTTTACTTATATATTTAAATCACATTCGTAAACACACAACATAAATATTCCACGATCAGCTGATACACTATTTACAACTAGTTATTACAAATTAACATATACAAGGAATAAAACGGGCAAATCATTATACCATTAAGATACTACGGGTACACGAGTCGTATTATAAAGTAAAGAAATATATTCATTTTTTATTTTTTTTTAAATTATTTATATTTTCAAAACTAACTTTCATACAGTATTGACTTTTGTACAAAGCTTGGACAAGACAAATTTAACTAACTGTCCAAATTGCATTTGATTAACTTTACAAATAAAGTCACCAGAAATTACTGAACATTTACTACCAAAAATGATTGCGCGAGCTATATCAGCCCCCAAATGTGACAAAAATAAAAAGACATTTAATAACGTGAAGAGAAATGTATTCAAATGATGCATATATGTCAAATTTAATGGGATGAAACAAATTGTTATGAAATAACATTGAATTGTGGTGTTATCAACATAGTATTGCTACACTGTTAGCAACCTGTACGATCACAAAAGTGCCACTCCATACTCATATTTTTAATTTATATTTTTGAATACTACAAACCACATGTGATTCTTGATTAAGAAATTTTAAATTTTTTAAAAAGATTTTAATAAACTCGTTCGAAATTAAAGATTTTATTTGATTGTTTGTTTTTGTCTGTGTTTTGGATGTAGGCTTTAGCTGAAGTGATTTTAAATTAAAGTCCGCAATTTACCTTCTTTACTTTATTTAACGATTTTAATTTTATGGGGGTGCTCACTGTCACCTTCTCTGTTTAATTTATGTATAAACGATGTCATACAAAATTGGCAGATGAACCTTCCAGAACATTTTATGATTGCAATTGACACATTTTACGATTGCTGTCCTAGAAATTGATGACATTTCTCTGTAGGTCTGATAATCGGACTTTAACGAAATCCCAGGCGAGTCGCCAGTCGTATTCAAGCGGCGGCAATGAGATTTCTCAGGCACGTGGCAGGACATAAGCTTCGATATAGCAAAAGAAGTGTAAATATACGGCAGGAACTAAATATTATGAGTATACTTGATATGATTGCATAATATCTGCTAAAATGGTTAAACATCTTAACCCAGCGGACGACTGCCGCATCCCCAAACAAATATTGAATTATTAACCGAAAGGACGGAGAGGTGTGGGGCATTCGAAGAAGCGTTGGCGTGACCAGCTCTAGTCTACCTGCATGGGAACGGAACAAACTATTTTTGCTTTAATACTTTCTGTTTATGATTGTGATTTTAATTTTTGAGAAAAGTTGTTAAAGCTTGATCGTTTTTTAAAAAAGAGATACATACAATCCTGGTACACTTCAAGATAAATGAACGTTTCTACATACTTCGACTAAATTGCTACAACGTCATTACTGACAATTATTCTTTTAATTCGACATCCGATCGCTTCTCTTTCGGAAGCGTAGTATGTGTTCTGTATGCCAAATGCTGGAATTAAAGACATTACTTTGCAGAAACTAAAACTTAGATTTGTATAGACAAACCAAAGGAATAGGACGTCTTGCTAGATAGCTTGAAAACTAAAGTCACTGTTATATATAGGTAACAATACTTGTATATAACAAGACAAATTACAAATGTCTTAACTTCTAGTACGAGTGTTTATCTAGATGGACATTTGAAGAACATTTTTCGTTGCACTCGACACTTTTGTTTGCATAGTGGATAACATTTTTATTCGGATAACTATGTGAATTCTACGGGATATGGCGTGGACACAATTTATGGAAAACTGTAGTGTTGATAATTCTTCTAAGAGATTCGAGATGTGACCAAGATTTATTTGATTTTATTTCATAGATGTGATTAGTAACTTGAAACCCTTTACCCTTTCCATTAGTGCATAATTTTAGCTGAAGTACATAATATGTTTATATCCCAATCGTCAACATATTTGCGATTTATTTTTCAGAATGTTACTAGCAATAAGAAATCGTCGCAATCTACGTATACTCGAAATATATGTTTTGTCTTCGTTACACATTTGTTTAAACACTTTTCTAATTAGTTCCCTATTTTAAATTTGTCCCTTTCCGGTTTTATTGACAATGCTGCAGTTACAAAAATGTTCCATCGCTTTCTGTTCTCAACAAATTTGTGATCTCAACACAAGGCGTATCCAACATATTTAAGGAATGACACACACACACACACACACACACACACACACACACACACACACACACACACACACACACACACACACACACACACACACACACACACACACACACACACACACACACACACACACACACACACACACACACACACACACACACACACACACACACACACACACACACACACACACACACACACACACACACACACACACACACACACACACACACACACACACACACACACACACACACACACACACACAAAACTGTGTTTAATAGTGATACTCTCAAACTCTTCTGTTCGTTGCCTTCCTCTATTAATGTTTCGAACTTACCATCATGTGTGCTCGAATCTCTTACACCTACTAAATTTATAAGGTTTCTATTGTTAAAGGAAAATTCTATTTTCAGTTTTTATAAGTACCCCGAAATGTTTAAAAAATTTTACACTCTTTGTTTTTGTTTTTTACATATTCAAAACCTACACTTAATTGCGAAACAATTATATGAAGTTTGTTTACTTTCAATAATTAAACGTAAACACAGCAAATAAGAAACATACACAGTATTGAGGTGAGCTCTATTATTTTTAGGGTGGAAACTTCTAGTTTCTGTTTTTCACACAAAATAGATAATTTTTGTACGTAAGGTCAAGAAAAATTAAAAGAAAATGACAAGAAAAAAAGAAGAACTGAGAAGAAGACCCACAACTTGATGCAGGGCTGTTTTAAAATGACTTTTGTAACTATGGTCTCACTGACGATGTAAATTTTCAAAAAGATTTACGAAAATCAGTTTAGCCATTTCTAAAAAAATTGCCGTACTCTAGTACTGGCCTTGTTCTGTCCCAGTACCAATTTAACTTTAAATGCTGTGAGAACACCGCGGAACCATGGCATTAAAAAAATACTCGTAGAAGAAGATTCATTAAAATTGACCCAGCCGTTCCTATATCATCGCCAGTATTACTGGCTTTCTAATTGACCAGTACTGGCCCAGTACTTGACCACCACGAAATCATGACCTTTAAAAAATAAAAGAGGATTATTAATCTTGAAAAGTCACTTCATGTCATATTCGAACGCCTATTATTGAATTTTCAAAGCACGAATGTAAGTATACAACACAGTATTCTGCTAATACTGGCTCTGTACTGGCCCAGTACCAATTTTAAATACTGAAGGACCACCGCAGGCACATGTCATTTCAAATAACAAATGATTTATTGAAATAGGTCCAGCCATTCTCCAATAATCGGCGACCATAATGAAAAATATGTAGGGACGAATATAGAACCTCCTCTTTTTTCACGTCGGTTAAAAAATAACTTTTTATTAATTTAATGTAGACATTAAATTTTGTAAATGTATATTTAAATGTAATTTTTTTGTAATGTAGACATAAATGTTCTTGTAAAAGATAAAAAGACATCAATAATCAATATAGTCGTTTTCAAGTTGTGGATCTAATTACATTGTATCTATTACACCTCAAAAGCATCATAACCATTAATACAAAATAAGAAAGAATTAATAAATTAAAAAAATATATTTTTATTTTACAAAAAATTAAAAAATGTAATTCAATAAAAAATAACTATTTCAGTTCAGTTGGTTAAAATAAACTTCTAAGATATGCTGATCAAAACTCAAGTTTGTATTTTGAATGTTTTTTTTTTGCAAAAAAGGACACAAATTTGACTAACCTGACTAAAGAAACACAGGCAAATACACGCCTTATGGTTGCCTTCAGGTTGGATATTCACTAATTGTTTGTAAAAACTCAACTTCTGTTGTTATTTCACCTATTCAGAAGTGTTCAGCATTTACCGGTAACACCAACATCTCATGACTGTTCAGCCTTTCCTCCTCTATTTCAATACTCGACATTTTATAACCGTAATGTAACCCGGTCTACGTTAAAATATTTATATAGGTTTCCTTATTTACGACTAAATTCGTAGTTGTTAATAGAATCTGTAGCGTACTAACATCTGCACAACTTCACTGAGTGAAATTAAACAACAGGCTTCATTCTCTGGTCCAGTGTAAACTTATAATTCATTTAATATTACGGACTTTTTTTAGTTCAAATTTAGACTAATTCTCATCGTTAAGGTATACTTGAAATTAATCTGTTCTGTAACATTTTGATTCCTTTAACAAACAGAGCGTAGTAACCCCATTAGTGATTTAGCAGGCGATATTTTAACCGGCATTTACTTGTGAAGTCTTCAAGTAATGTTAAGATTTACATACATTATGTAATCAATCCTTTATAAAAGACTCAAGAGTGTACATGTTTCACGCGAATCGTTTTGTGATAATTTTTATACGTTTCATTTTATTTAATGATTTGTGTTTGTCTACTGAAGTAACCGACATTTTGGTAGACGCTACATTTTTTAACAAGTCAAAAATGATGGAACACCGAATTCTGTTGCTTTCTCTACCATTCTGTATGAACCTACCATTGAAATTTGAGTTTAGGTTATGAAAATGTTGCATTAGTTGAGTGACGTAGGCCTACTCGACACCTGTTTCTGGCGGAACTCATGCCAAGTTGCCTGTAGATACAGCTTGTGTCTTGTCGCTCCACTGTACTGTATGCAACTTGCCCTACTTACTGTACCGTAACGTGGCCTTCACTTTCCTATGTCTAACGATAGCGTTTTACTAAAAATTGACGGCGAGATAAACGTCTCTTTCAACCTTAACCTTTCGTTTATATTTCGTTTTGGTCCACATATTGTTGGGGCAAAACTTTCCATTTCAAAGTTAAAGAAGACAGAGGCAGTGAGTTACTTGCAAACGATAAATGAACAGACGTCTGATAAATGGATGTACGTAACGCACTCACGTGTTCTTTATCGTTCGTCTGACTACCAGTTTTTCCCCTCACTTCGTCAGTCACTTTCAGTTTTTCCTGCTTATATCAATTGTATTGAACATACGCCTGTAACAGTTAAGATTTGAACATTTTTCCTCATGCAGGTAGAAGTAGGTCGCAATTTTTCCTAGAGACTGTGTAATTTATTTGAAAAATTTAAGGTTACATACACAATAAATAATACAGTTGAATCAAACTTATGCCTAAATATACTTGTCTAAATTCACAGATAAGATTCTTCAAAGATAATAATAATCTTTAAGGAAAGTTTAATGTAAAAACATCGTAATGTTACAAACTAGTACAAAATCAAATACAGAAACTGTTTCTGGTACTGTACGGGCAGCTTTGACTGAATATGAGGTTCTGTAACAGTATGTGATTTATGCAAGCTTTTAGTATCAAAATGTTTTGATATCAGTGTTTCCTGAATATGTACCTAAACGTGGCTGAGAAATGCGCATTAACGAAGTAAGTAATTACATAATCCTTCATCAAAACAAAACAAATGCTAAACAGGCCTAATACCCAACCATTACATCTGACTCGTCTCTTTTCCTTTACCGATCGACGTGAAAAACAAGAGTTACTACTACTACGAACTGATCGCAACGAACAATCAGTTGGACGACATATCAAATCAATTTTACGGTTATACGCGTTTTAATACATTGGCGGAATCTACTGGTATCGCTTTGAGATAGAGGCAAGAACCGTCAGAAATTATTGCACAATACATAATAAAAATATTAAAACACTCCTCAATCGTGTGCGCTTTGTCTTGTATAAGACAAATTATAAACATTAATAATAATAATAATAATAATAATAATAAGAAGAAGAAGAAGAAGAAGAAGAAGAAGAAGAAGAAGAAGAAGAAGAAGAAACATGGCTCCTTTTAGTACCACCGAAGTAGTGGCCTATATGTAATAGATAGGGTGGGCTGCTGCTTGTAGCCGTTCGGCTCAAAAGGAAGGTAGGGTGGATAGTACTACGCTCGGTGGATAGTACTATTATCCCCGAAACTCATTTCTACATGATGGACTATCCTAGAGGCTGAAAAACGCACCTAAATTTAATGGTGAGCCCGGTTTGGTTCACCAATATAAAGTAGGCCTATATATAATGGTACTGTAAGACATTGTATGCGTCGTGAATATTCCTCTCGTTAATCATGACAATTCAAAATACTATATTCCTTGGGTCTTTATTATTAATTAGTGCACACATATTATTTGCGTTACGCTTATTAAAACGATTTGTATGTTTATGTACTGTTGTTTGTCCCCGTTTTTCATTTGAACGGATAGCAATTGAAGACGTGTCTGTCCACGGATACGGGTGTGCGGTTCGCTTGTAAACCGAGCTTTACATGCGTGACTACAAACCACACGGCGTCTCGGGGGTCGGACACCTCCACTAGTAATGATAAATATTCGATTCCGTTCTTTTCGAAAGATTACTTCTAATAATATGTGTAGATCGACTAGGATAAAATCATTTCGGAGGTCAAGATGGAAAATATTTTAACACTGCCCAACAAATTCTAATGTAAAGTAATAATAGCCTTGGAATTACTACTATATTCACACTATGGTCTGAGTACAGTGAATACTCACTTTACATTCCGGTATGACGTCGTGTACGTTGTATTACGTCTATTTGCACCAGCCCTCGTTATAAAGTTGCAGGGTTTCGTTACAACATCGCCATCTTCCAACTCTTCAATATTATTCAAATATTCAATGGCAGGTTATCGGGAACCCGATGCAGAAGATACCAAAGAAGCGCTTGATTCTCATGAGAAAGAGCTAATGAGGATCTATTAGAACTGTCAAAATATGATGATGATGATGAAGAAACGATAAGGAAGAAGACGAACCAGAAGCTACATTTAACAGTAGAAGGGCTGTCAAATGCATTTCAGATTGTTGAAGAAGAGCTGCATGTTTTGGACGATGAAGTCACGGCCCGTGAATGCTTATTGAAATCAGCACACGTGAACATTGTAATAAGCGCAAATGTTGCTTGAGGCGATATCAGTAAATCTGCAAGGAAAGTAAAGGAATGCAAAAAACTGAATTTCCTCTCTAAGGCAGAGGATGACTGAACTAAACAACTGAGTATGGTGCGATTCCGCTTGTTTCCGAGTGTGACACGTCAGACCCCTTGTCAAGATTGGCAAGAATTATGCAGCTTGGAGTAACCAACAAAGTACCATAAACCTAAGTGAAGAATTTCTGTATTACTTTAACCATAATATACGAAACAGTTTACATGCAAAAGTCCTGTTGTGGGATACTTAATTACAAATTTCGTGTTTTAGGACCTAACTTTTTCATTTCGTTTAGCTACTGTTTCTTATGGAAAAACGGTCTCGCTTTACGCTGTGTTAGTAAATGTCGTGAAGTTAAAGAAGGTAACATTAACCTTAACCTGAGAAGTTACTGTAGTACTGCTTTCTGAAGCATGTTTATAAACACCTTATTTCAACTAATTGATTATACAGCTTTCTACGGCAAATCGGATGTAACTGAATAACTTTAATAACGAGTACTGATCTCATCTGTATCGCTTCGAACAATCTCAGATGGGCCACAGACCACGTCTCTTAGTATAGCCCCAGACTTTCAAAACATAAAAGTCGGTGTTCAAGAATTTTTAAACCTTTGTTTGAAGTGTCATCTGGATGTGAGTTTGGAAGCTAACTTGAGCACTTTGTTGCCTCCATTAACGTAGAACACTCTCCTTTTGATACTTTACATTCATTCATAAGAAATTAAGACTGTTACAGTGGATAAAGTATTAATTTTACTCCTGAGACTGATACCAGTACTCTAATTAGAGCCAATATTTGTATGTAATTAGAACTTGAAGTATTATAATATTAATTATAAATAGTAATTATACTATATGTATATAATTACTTGTATGTAATTATACCACAACATTAAGGATCCATGTTGGATATCCCTAGTAGAGCAAATGGTATGGCCCTCTATGTAAAATGTTCCGGAGGTAAAGTATTCCCTCAGTCGAATCTCCGGGAGGGGAATGCACCGAGGAAAAATACCAAATGCAGTAGAGATAACACAGAACTAGGAAGTGTTGAAAAGGCGAAAGATGCCAGTTGGCCAAATGTTATGTGTGAAGCATTGCTTTATATGGAGCAGAGACATAGACACTGAGGAACGAGGATAAGAAAAGATTAGAAGCATTTGGGATATGGGTTGGGCGAGCAATGGAAAAAGTGAGGTGGGTTGATTAAGTAAGGAATGATGAAGTTTTAAGAAGAATAGGGAAGAGAGAAGAATCCTGAAGGTAATAGAAAATGGGAAAAGGAATTGGTTAGGTCATTGTCTAAGAAGAGACTGCTTGCTTACAACTGTCATGGAGGGTGTCATAGAAGGAGAAAAAAAAGAGGGCGTAGAAGAAAATGGATATTTAAGAAAATAGCTCTTAAAAATAATTGTAGGATATCTCAACAAATATCTGACGATCAAGGTGAGGCAGGGCTGCAGTATATCCATTTTTTAACATTTATAATTTCCCAACTTTGTCGTGTTTACTTGCTGAACTGGTACTTGTCATGTTTCGGACGACGCCTTTCTGATTGCATTAAAACCAGAGGGTATTACGAAAAAACGAAAAGACTGGCATGCGACAGGACAGCTTGGAGAGCTTTTACGATCTGAAGACCTGCCTTAGGGCAGTACTTGAAGTATACATTTTAGTTAAACATATAAAACTCAAAGAAATCGATTATAGAAATTAAAAAATAGTTAAAATTCTGTTTCCGTATAAATATTTGTATTTTTTTATGTATTGCCATCTCACTTTTCAGTAAGTAAACCCAGATATATAAGTAAAGAAAAGAATTTAGATTTCATAAAATAGATAAGAAATTGTTGAGTTTTCCTTGGATAAACAAACTTGATCGGTAACAGATTTTTGTAGATCATTATATATTCATAGTTATGTAATGAAATTTCCCTAAATTCAGTAAGATTCTTCCACGTAATTGATAATATTATTTTTCACTTTCCCATTTAAAAAAATTATAACATTCGATGCATACTTCATCGACGCTATAGTCTTAATATAAAAGATTGCAGTACATTTTTATAATAATTATTGCAACCGCATATTTCCTTCACCAATGTTTAGGATTTTATATATGACTAACGAGTTTTAAATTGTTTCCATTGAATTGTAATTAGTATGTGTCGAATGACGTCGATAAGCGCGAACGTTTCCTGAATAACCAACTGCTGGAATGATACATTTTCTTTAATGTTATCAAATCAATGCTCCATAAAATATTCCGATACAATGAGGTTAATCATTTCGAATTATTATCGAAAACCGATAACATTTAGTAGCTTTTTTTCAATAATTCAATTTTTTCTTCTATGTCGCCACCACAACTTACAACAGACTTAAAATCTAATAATGCAAATAATACTATTATAATATAAATTAGGCCTATATAGTTAAAATACGCACTTATAATAATAATAAAATAATAATATAATAATGACTTTTACGTAAATTTAGACATTCTAATTTATATATTTACTTCATAGACTAGGTTTCGGATTTTGGCGTAAGACAATGCGAACGAATGGAGAGGGTCGGAACTAGTATTGTGTAAAACACGGATTGTTTACGTAAGATTTAGCGTAACCGTAGCGTAAGACAGTGGAAAGCAGTGTAGACTGTCAGTGTTGACGGAAAGGATAAAGTATGTCACTACTGACAATGCTACTTACGGTCAAGGCTGGCAATGTCATTGTCGACAGGCAATCTCGCAGCTGTGAGGATTGCATTCCAAACGTAATGATTAACGCCAAACGAGATATGGGTATACTATAACGTTCAGTCTGATCAAACAGTATCTGGGTACAAATGAAAAATTTATCTTTAGTATTTTGAAATCTTACCTGTGTAGTTATAAACGTGCATATACTTGCTAGTTTGCTTAGTTATTAAGAGCAGTGTCTCGTTTTCTTGAAGCTATGTTGATTTGGGCCAATTATTTTTTGTAGTCCCGTAATTATAATATTTCTTGGACTTCTGCCTGGCTTCTTTATCGCCTACTGAGGTGAGGCTGTCTTTCCTTCTTTTTTGGGCCACCGATTTTATCCAGTTTCTTAAATGAGTTTTGTTTTCTTTTCTTATCTCCCAAGTGTCACAGCAAGTAAACATGTACTTTTTACGTGTTTTGATCAATAAGATCATACAATTTTTTGTTTATTTAACAAATTATGTCTTTATTCATCTATATTCATATAGTCAGTAACAAGCAATTTTCAAAGTATTTTTTGGTCGTCAAAACAATCCTGGAATGCCGGATACATGACATACATTGTCCTTTAATACCGATTCATTTTTGGAAGGAAGAAAAGGCTGCATACTTGACGAATACGGCGGTTGTGGTATCATTACTTTTTTATCTAAACTTCTCGAGCAAACAGTGCCATGTGTTTGCTTTCGTATTGTAGGAGTGCACTTTTCACGAATCGGGCTGTTTTCTGTGAATTGCTTCAAGAAAATAGCGTAAAATTCCTGAATTGTGTTGTTTATTGATCATAGCATCTACTGATACAATGTAATGTAATTTATCTAATACAATGTAATTCATCTTACTATCACGATTTTCAGTTCACATTCACGATTCACTAGAAGCTATTGGTTATTTGTAAACAGCTCGTTCAAACATAGCAGACTCGCCAGACTTGCCTTCTGCGACACGTTCGTCACGTTAGGGCAGTTTATTTCATTCGTTAAACAAAATTTATTGTAAGCTCTTGAATTGAAGAATGTTAAAAAATTACCTAATACGCGGAAACACTTTTTCTCAGTTGGCTGCCATATCTAAAAAGTGCATTCAATTGTTTAAAAAGTAAAACAGCTGTTACAGACAGGTGTACAAACATCTAAATAAAATAGTTTTCAATTAGCAATTTTGGAGTAGTAAATTAAAAAAATTGAATGGATTTTCTGAACTACGTATATGATGATTTCTTTTGATTATTAAAGGTATCATTCCATCGTATAGTATTTAGCTGCCATTAAACTATTTCTCCTCGGCTAATTTTGTGTGATACATCGATGCACTTCAGAAAGAACGAAGATCTACAGCAGAACCGGTCAAAACAGTCTCACGTTTTGTGAAAGTATCTTGAACCACTTGTAGAGTTGCATAGACGGAACGTTCAGAAACAACACTTTTTCCGGCCGACAGCCAGGTTTTATTAATATTACTGTGAACGCGAAACCTTTCGCCCATTCTACCATATGGCATCCTCAGTGGCATCTTCGTTCTCAGCTTTATCACCGAAAATGCAATATCAGGAATGGACGAAACTCTTTTGAGTGCTAACAACGAAATCAATGGTTGTCAAGAAACAAAAAGTTGGTTAGTTGCTTGGTAAGTTAGTTGTTCTTTCTGTTTGAACCAACTTACATTTTATTCAACTACTAGCTGGATACCCGTGCTTCGCTACGGTGATTATCAGAAAAAAACGGAATGTGAAATCAGAAAAAAGAAATAGGTTATTTGTGAAGCTTAGATACCGGTATTTTGAAACTAAGAGAAACTATTTAAGCTCGACC
This sequence comes from Magicicada septendecula, assembly GCA_034769895.1. Lineage (NCBI taxonomy): Eukaryota > Metazoa > Arthropoda > Insecta > Hemiptera > Cicadidae > Magicicada > Magicicada septendecula. The sequence continues at coordinate 276,675,777 of CM068374.1, forward strand.
AATCAACTATTAAAGCTTGAAAATTAATGAGTTATCAAAAATGACGCCGTATTATTTAGTTAAAGAGGGTAAGCTAAGTTTCTGTTACAGATTAAGACAGTCCTTTATTGTAACTCTAACAACAATAAAATAGATGGGCTAAGCCCTTTGATCCCACCACCACCCCTGGTTTTTGGTCTACGTAGCCAGGCTAATAACTTACTTAGCATATAGCCTACTTTCAGTTGCTCCCTCAGATTAAGTGCTCAGGACCTCCCTGTAAACAACACTCCTGGTTTTGCTCTCTGGCTGTAGGATGACCAGGCTGTCAGGTGAACTGACTCTGGAGCACGCCACGTACAACTGGCCATGGGAGAAACAGTCACTCCTCAGATCCACACCAGCTACTATCAAACTCTGCCCCTGTGCCTTATTGATGGTCATGACGTAGCACACCTTAACGGGAAACTGCAGACGTTTGAACTGAAAGTGGTAGTCTGATGGGATCAGAGGAATTCGGGGGATGAAGACGGTTTCTCCCTTACCGACGCCTGTGAAAATCGTGGCTTCGGTGACATGTTTGTGCAGAGTGTTCACCTGAAGCCTGGTGCCATTGCACAGTTTGGGAGGGTTTAGATTGCGCAACAGCATGATTGGAGCGCCAATCTTGAGGAAGAGGACGTGAGGTGGTACTCCTGGTGGGTCGAGAGTATGCAAGAACTCCACAGAGTAATGTACAGCATCCTCGACCTCCACCACAGAGTCCACAGACTCATACCTCATATGCTCAGTCGGCAACTTCTCCAACAGAAAGTTGTTGATGCTGTTGGCTGAGTCGTTTGTTGGAGTGAGAATAGCTCTTTTCCTCAGCCATGAAGTGCAATCCTCTCTAGCCTGATGAATGTTGGGGGTATATTCTGTCACTTAAGCTGATCAGATCTCCCACAACATTGCAAAGGTTACCGGGAATATTTATTCTTCCCTTCTCTTCCAAAAGCTTGCCATCACCAATATCAAGCAATAAGTTAGAAAACTCCTCTGGCCTCAAGTCACGTTGGAGGTGGACACGCATGTTAACTCTTAAGGACAGGACTTTGACATTAGGCCATAAGAGGGATGATTTGAGACAGGCCTTGACTTCAGCTGTACGTATCCCCCGTGGCACAACAGGCAAGGTCTGTCTGAAGTCACCAGCCAAAAGCACCGTAACTCCACCCATAAGACGGTTGCGGCCCCTAATGTCCTAGAGCGTCCTGCTCAGAGCCTCAATACCTCCCTGTGGGCCATGGTGCACTCATCCCACACGATAACTTTGGCTTCTCGAAGCACCTGAGCCATGTCACTCTGCTTAGAGATGTTACAAAGTGCAGATTCAGAATGATTCATGTTGAGAGGTAACTTGAAGGCAGAGTGAGCCGACTTGGCTCCGTCGATCAAGATAGCTGCAATACCTGAGGAAGCAACGGCAACGGCGATGTTCCTTTCGCCCCTAATTGTGGCTAGCAATAGAGTGATCAAGAACGTTTGCCAGTGCCACCAGGAGCGTCAAGAAAGAACAACTGCCCAGAATCAGAAGCAATGATGTGAATGATTTCATCGTAGGATTTTCTCTGTTCTTGATTTAATTTTGGAACATTCACAGCAACTGTTTTAGACAGCTGAACGGTATCATAAGACAGTTCCCTCAGGTATTCACGGTTGGCGACAACGGCTCCTTGCGCTCGTGAAGGTGGTGGAAGTCCGAACTGTAGGAGTGTTTTACCCGACATGGAAATGACAATATCCTCAAGAAGGATGAGGCATTGGTTGTAAACAATGTGAAAGACCAGTTGGGCATCTCCGTGCTCTCTCTCTATTTGCCGTCTAACATCTTCCGCAAGACTGTCTCGGTGTTTCTCCCACAATTTTATAGGATCTCCTACTTGGCAGAAAACCAGCATGATGGCAAACAGCTCACGGATTTTGTTAGGAGAGTCAGAGATGGAGGCTTCTTCCAGAGTGCGGTCCCAGTGAGCATCGTCCTCCAGCAAGCCAAGTGCTCTGCACGCCGCGTGGAATGTCGGGTGGACTACCCCTGCCACAGTTTTTAGGGCAGTAAATGACATAGGACCACGGACCTCGTGCAAAAGGAGGCGTAGGTAGTAGCATTCAGCATTACCGGGATGGACGGGGTACACTCTGTCCAAAACCTGATCTTTCTTCACCCCCGGATAACCTGGCACAGGCTTCCCTTGTTTCCTCCTGCAGAACGTTTCCTGCCTTTCAGTACGTAATAAGACGGAACTTCGCAATATAAAAGGGTCCTTGCGAAAGCATCGACTATGCACAGCTTGAAAAAGGCCAGAAGTGTTATTTTCGAAGGGTTATTGATCCTCTCAACGACATTTTCCTCAGTAAAATAAACTCTTTGGCCGTTTTCGAGATGTACGGCAAGGTGTATAACAGGAGGAAACCTTTCGTGAATAGGGAAGCAGAGAATGCGCCAGGCTGCCTCAGAGCTGCTGATGTATCGTCCTGCCTCGTACCTCGTCACCTCGTCCAGATCTTCAACGATGAACGCTGCCTGGTGAGACCCTTTGTTAACGTACTTGTAGATGTATTTTACAGAAGTGCAATACTCAACATTAATATGGACCGAGAAGGTGCGAGACAGGACAGGGTTGTATGGCACCACCCAGCGATTGTCAAGATCGACTCCACTGATGTTGGTCTGCCGGGTACCGCCTGCGATACTGAGGATAACCATCCTCTCCGGTTTGAGTTTCCTTGAAAAGGGACCGGGGGTAGCAGGCTCCATTTGTTGGTACAGGCTCCATCCACCATGCAGAGTGAGTTCCTGTTGAGGGGTCCACATAGGCCGTGGATCATAGTCGTCTAGACAATCTCATGGAGGGCTGGGTCTAGGTCGGGATAAGGTATTTCAGCGCTTATAACTTTGTCAATGGACTCTGGACTTATTTTCTCTTCTAGCCACAGGAGAATATGAAAGTGGGGTAGTCCACGTTTCTGCCATTCCACGGAGTACATGTGAGACCTGGTAGGGCCAAATATGCAACCATTAGTGAGGAGCTTTATTATATGCTTCACTTTCACGTGAAAAACCTCGCTACTATGTCATGTCTATCGTGAGACTTTTGGCCTTGTTTCAAGAGCTCTACGATTTCTGGCCATTTCGGATTGCAGGTAAATGTAATAAACAGATCCGGCCGTCCGAAATGGCGTACGTACATCATAGCATCTTGAGTTCGCTCATGCATGTAGCGGGGTCCTCCAGTAAAAGAGGTCGGCAACACAACCATCTTGCCAAGCTCTGATAACTGCCCGTCAGTTCTTGATGGCGTCCTTCAGGTGCACATACTCCTCACTTCTCAGCTTTTTCTGGTTGTTACGAATCCAACTGAGTCTTTCAGTCTCAATTTTCGCATACATATCAACCAGAAATCGATTGAGAAGGTTGCGGAACAGCAGTAGGTAGCATTCTTCCCCATCACGCTCCATTATCCTGTAGCTGTAAAACAGCAGCAGACACAGTCTTCTTGAGAGGAGCCTTGGTCTTCTGGTCGCGCTAAGGTATATTGATGTAATAGCCATCTTCTCTACGGCAGAACATCAGAGGGTACTGGAGAGCGTCATAGGCACGGTGCGTCTAACTGATTCGTACCAATCTGTTGTCTTTGCTGTGGAGAACGATGTCCCTCTTCTCAGAATCCTGACCGACAATGAGAACTGCCACTTCTGTAGTCGTGGGGGCATTGAAACGACCTCGGTGCTCTCCACAAGGCTTCCTATCGACGTTAATCACCACTTGGAAGTTCTTCTGGCCCTTAGGAACAGAATCAACAGCAGCCTTAAAGTCGAGAATATACTTGTTGTGTTCATGCAGCAACTTCTGCAGTTGGCTAACCAATACTGGCTTAACCCCAGGGTAGATATCACAACGGATGTCCCTCTCATTGTCATCGTCACCAACAAAGTATATCTGAAGAAATGAACGCTGCTGCTGAGGCTCCGGCATGAGGCTCCCTATCCTGTGGTAGACCTGCCCCTGCACTTTGAATGTTTGCATAAAGTTGCCCTCCTTCACCTCTCTGGCTCCAAAAGACGTCATTTGGAAGCATCCATTGTACTTCCGGACAGCAGAAAGAAAGTGCTCTGCCATTGGATGCTGGTGGGTGAGGAGGCTGTGTATTGATTCAGGGTAGGGCTCAAGGGCAGGGAGCTGGACTTTACCGCCACTGCAGCACATTCCGGGAGTCTCATCCTTCCACTCAGGGCACGGCACCAGGTACAGGGTGACTGAGGTCCGAGGTCAACAACCTTGTCCCTGGAATAATCACTCTGAGGTTCATATTTAAAACCAGACAAAAACTTATTGGTCCAAGGCAATAATCTGATTTGTAATCTCTTTTCATTGTAATTAGCTGTAGCTGCCTGATTAACGTGGGGGTTGTTAGATGCATACTTTTTTGCAGCTTCTCTATGTACCTCAGGATTAGTTTTTCTGAATTTTTCAACAGCTTTCCTATGTACCTCGGGATTTATTTTTCTATATTTGTAGACAGCTTTCATAATTATCTCGGGATGAGTATTGTGGTATTTTTTTACAGCCTCTTTGTTGACTTCGGGATGACTTTGACTATACTTTTTTGCAGCTAATCTGTTTACGTCGGGGTTGTTTTTTGCATATTTTGAAGCAGCTTCCCTAACTTGTTTTTTTCTAATCGCATCTGTAAACCTTTTCCTGCGTTTTTCCCTCTTTTCCCTTTTAATGGTGTTGTAGTAGAAGCAACAGATTCGTCTGAACTGAGTAGGTCAGTGTACGGAGTGAGTTGGGGCTGGAACACGATGCAGGACAAATTCGGTTCACATTCCGTTGGCTCACTGGTGGTTGGTGGTTGTTGGGCATTATCAGGGTTAGTTAATTGAACATTATCAGGATTTGTTGGTTCGGCCAATGGAATTAGAACATCAAAGTGCCCTTCCTTGAAATCTCCTGTGAACCGGATTCTTTTGACTCCCTGTAGTGCCTCCCCAAAGGTAGCAAAAAGGATGCCACCTTGGAACACCTGAAACTCATAAGGGAATATCTCTCCCGCCGCCTTGATTTCACAAGTTGTTCCATAGGTGTAAGGCTAGACGTTTCCGTGAGGTACCAAAGTTTAGTACTGTAAGGAGCCCCAGACCGGTTCTGAGTGAAGGGCTTAAACCTCTGCCAGTTGTTGGACACGTGACGCACAATGTCAGCCCGAATTTGAGCAGCCATTGAGACGTCTCCGTGCATCAGGTAGGACAGGGAGGAGAATAGGCACGCACCGTTACCACGGATCTTTACTATTCGGTGAGGGACCTGTATTTCGTTAACTACAATAATTTCCTCATCCATAATAGTAAGCTTTATTTTCAAATCGATAAAATAAATATGAACTAAAGAAAAGATACTTAAATAAAGAAACGTTTCTTCTAGATTTACTTTAAAAGAAAATTAAATAAAACTTTTCTCTAGAACAAAATGAAATGCTAGTAAAATTTACTTAAAGTAGAACGAAAACTAAAAACTGTAAGGGGTTTCTTTAAAATCCTAGTAAAACATATCACAAATGCTTGACGTTCGAACTAAGTGGCGTACAGTTGCGAAAATTAGTCTACACATTAAGTAGACTAAGGCTTTCTGAAAATGCTTAAAAATAGAATACGTTTGATAGATGAAATGTCGAAAGAAATTAAATGGTAGGAAACTAAACGTAAACTATGAACTAAAAGTGTTAGTGGGTTCTCTGCCCAGATTATCTAGGGGTAAACGGGAATGAAAAATGAAAAGCAATGGCTTGGTGGAAAAAGAAAATGAGATGCTGTAAAACTACTGAACTGAAATAAGACTTCTTGAAATTGAAATAAATTTCTTCCTGATTGAATTCAACTAAAGGTTAACAACAACACTAACCTTTAGCTAAAGGTTAATAACAATTGTATTAAAAATCATCAACACAATGATACACTGTTATACTTAGCATGTGATTTTATTTATTTAACACAAACACTGAGTAGAAATACATTGACAATACGAGTGAGCTGGCACGAGCAGCACTGACTCACCACGCGATGCTCCTCCGCTCCCGCCTTCAACAGCGTTAACGCTTCAGTGCAGTGCTGCCAGGTCAATCAGGCCTCTTTTCCCCACATGGGTACACAAAATTTCCCCACTTTGCCATCGAAATCCTCACTGCCACAAATTCGTGTACTTTATGCAGAGTGTCTCATCTTATAGAGTCTGAGTATATTCTAAATATTTAAATACTATTGCGATAAAAGAGAATATTCTCACCTGCTGAGGTCAGTTTCAGTAGGCCTACTATTTGAAATCCTTTTTATGCACTTAGTTCCTTATAGGATTGAGTCAATATTCACACATTACACTATGTTTAAAAAGTTTCCAATAGTTTAATTTACAAAAACAATTTACACTCATTCACACCGGTTTTTAGTTCGTATAGGCCTACATATAGGTGCTGTGTTTCACCAGCATTGAATCATTTGTAGTACAATCGAAACAGGATTTATTTTGTTTGCTGGAACGTTTTTCGTATGCAACTGTCCAAACAGCGTCTCTGCACCCAATTTATTTCTGATTTTGTTTTTATTAACATTGATTACACTAAAAAACCTTTCAACACACCCACTACTAAACTAGTAAATAGATAAGCCAGAAAATTATTTAAGTTGGAAAAGCTTCAGTATCATTCGCGTTCTTTGTATTTTTAAATTCTCTCTAAAAGCTTAATAAACTTTCATCTGTACCGGTGTTCATATTTGTATTCCTAAGAACTCTCTCTATTCCTTGTCTAGATTTATCATCTTTATTACAATACTCTTCTCAAAGGCTGCTGCTGCTGCTGAAGGCAGTGACCGAATATCATTAATTTTTTCCTGTCTGGAAATTCTACATATTTTAGGCTTTTAACTGTTAAAAGGAAGGCTTTTAACTGTTGGTATGCACATTCAACATAGAAATTTAAGCAATTTACTCTGATATTTTGTATTTCTTCAAGTGAGAGATTTTGACTTTTACTTACCAGTGGACTTATACACCTACATAAATATTTTGTAGTTCTGTAAACTTCGCAGGATTTCTCTACTGCAGTTTGGTCACATCTGCATTATTTGAAATTATAATAATTTGAAATCACCAACAATTCGCCACATTTACACAAAACCCCACCGTTTCCTCACTTGCCATTTTTTGTCTAAAGCAAAGTAAAAAAATAAACATTAGACTTCCAGGAAGCGTACAGTTGAAAAAAAGCTGCATTATCGGTGTCACGGTTTTTTAGCGGTTTTTTGCGGTTAGGCGTTAAAGTTTTCAAAACCCTTTCTTAACGGGCTCCCAGAAGCCAAGAGGAACATACGTGCCGAATTTCAAGTTTCTAGGCTTTATAGTTATGGAGATTTTGTGATGAGTGAGTGTAAGAATAAGTGAGTGGTATTTCGCTTTTATATATTGTAAAGTAACTAAGTCGTACTTTTTCTTACTCCTCACGCTGGCGATGTCTGTCGCGAGCGCACGAATAACCAGTAGTAACCAGTAGTTCACGAGTAATAGAATAATAGAATAGACTAGACTGACAAACAAATAACTATGACCCAACCCCAGAGATTGGCCAGATAAAGGCAATAAAACAATTAAAGGTAAACTAATGATAAAAAACACAAATAGTAAATCAAAAGTAGTAACGAGCATTATATAAAGTTATGTAAAATGAAGTACACTAACCATAATAAATAAGTGAAACAATTGTTAATAGATTATGTGTGTTATTAATAGCCTTATAGTGATATAAAAAAGTAAAACATAAAATGTTGAAAGACTGACTATAAAATTATATTTTAAAAACCAATAAAAACCAAGAGTGAGAGATAGGTAGGAAGTGGTAATGATAAACAGTGAAAGTGATAGAGGTGATAAGAAGAAATTAATATAAACAATTTATAATATTCAGAAAAGAAATAAACAATGGTAATAAACCAGAACAATGATCAAAAGGTTGATAGACAACTAATTACATGGTGTTAGCAAGTAAGAAATAGAGTAGTGGTGAGCGCAATAATAAGAAAACATCCTGTATTACTAGAATAAACACAAGGATGATTATCACAATAGAATAGATGGTATCAAGACACTATTCACCAAAGTTGTTATTTGTTTAGTTAAAAGAGTTGTGTTTATAAGAAGGAATATGCTGGATAATGAACAGACTATAAACCTATTTTTATGTTATGTTTTTATAGTAGTATTAAGTGCTAAAAAAATGTGTAAGAAATAGTAGTAGGTATAAGTAATGGTGTAAATTTAACAATCACAATATTAATCATCAGAGTAAAGACAGAAAAAAAAGAATATCAGACAAGGATGATTTTGTCAAATTATAATAACATTCATTTATTGTAAAACAGTCCAAAGTAATTCAAAAGTAAATAAGTAATAAGTGACAGCAAGCAGAACATATGGAAATAATAAATAATCTTTAAATTGTGTAAAATAAGAAGTTATAGACAGTTACAGCTTAGGCCTATAAAATGCCTAACTGTCAAAATTCAAAATAAACTATTTATAAGCAATTAACTATTGTATTTAAAAATTAAGAACAAGTAACTTATGCATTACAATTAACTAACCATAATAGTATGTCAGAAATAGAATAAACAGAAAAAATAAGTGATATATGTAATAACATGACATTAGCAATTTTGTCAAAACATTAATACATGACCAAGCCCAGCTTTGTGGGATATCAAACTAATCTTTGAAAGAAAACAGAGACATATGTGTTAATATTTCATACATTGGTAATAACACCAAGGAATAAAAGTAATTATAAAATATTTATTCATTTTGAACAAAAACCCAGGATTTATAACAATAGATACAAATGTATACAACCAATAAGGTTGGAGATGGTTACCATAACAGCGAAACGTTATTAGATATAAAACGAGAGTCCATTATTAATGATCAAGAGAGGCAGATGCCAAGCTGAATTCGTCTCAATTAATAGTTAAAAAAGAGAGAAATACAATCAATATTAAAATAAGATGAACCCAAGAAGTGGAACATATATCCATTAAACCAAGGAGAAACTATAAACCAAATTTTAATAATTAAAAATTAATAAAAACTCTGATTAATGGAAATAGAAGCCATAAGAAGAAGGAAAACCAAATGATGAAAAATTAATGAACGTAACAACCCAATCTGGAAGAAATACCTGTGACTCATCACAAGAAACGACAAGGTCTCGTTAAGTATAATTGAATTACCAGTAATTGCGAACTAAACTAATTAACGTTTTTCACAAAACAATAACTCTCACTGCGAACTTGGTAACTTAAATTCTTTCAAGGATTGATCTATAATATTTATTAAACTTGTATGTAAATATAGCTTAACCTATGTACGAAGTCTAAAAGATTAACACACACTTTTTAACACTAAGAAACGAATTGTATGTAAACCTTCATAGTAATTAAGTACCATTAATGTAATATTGTGTACTTTAATAACATCTTGTTTTAATTTTTTCGTAATCAAAAGAACTCGTTGATTGAATGAATTGTGTAAAATAAATAATATCGGCAGCCCATACTGGTTTAGTTAAACTGTTCAATCAACATAGCCAACCCCTGAGGCATAATTTGTTTATAGCCGGAGCAAAACTTTTTTATAATAATCTCTTTTGTATTTGAATGATAAATAATTAACGATTTTGAACACTAATAAACTAGTACTGATCATTAATAACCGTCCTGTGTTTTATTTGAAATATATTATAACATTTGTGCACTTTAGGTGTGAATAAAATTCTTTACCAGACGTGGATGTTGGCAACACGACGAACGACACGCGAGATTTGAATTCCCGCCAGTCCGTGTGGGTAAGTTGAGTTTATCACCGTACAGAAGACAACATTGATTGAAACTTTTAATTGTTTTAATAAAACAATTTGGCGCCTATCGGGAAATAAATACATCGATTAAGGACAGGTAAGGATTAAACAATAGAAAGATCTACTGGTTATTCTACTCCCCACTTATTTATTATTCTTGTCTACAAGATTTCTTTTTATTCTCTCAATACCATTTTATATTTTTGATCATTATTATTTAAATTAGTTTACTTTTTTCATCTATATAATATTTGTGGATCCCCTATAGGGTCTGAGTTCTGCAACGTTATAATATGTAGATATAGATAGGCCTACATATAGGTGCTGTGTTTCACCAGCATTGAACCATTTGTAGTACAATCGAAACAGGATTTTTTGGTTTGCTTTAACGTTTTTCATATGCAACTTGCCAAACTCCGTACCCTGTTCGAAATATATGTGCCAAACTTAGAACTCAAAATAAACCCTCAACGCCACATAGCCAGGAATAGGGGGACAGGTTCAACTGTGTCGCGATTATTTTCGCGCCTCCTCATGGTTATAGCTTAGATGAAAAAAATACTGTTTTAGTAACTCCCCAAAACCCTAAAGGAAAGTAAAAAAATAAACATTAAACTTCCAGGAAGCGTACAGTTGAAAAAAGCTGCATTATCGGTGTCACGGTTTTTTCGCGGTTAGGCGTTAAAGTTTTCAAACCCCTTTCTTAGCAGCACCTAGAAGCCAAGAGGAACATACGTGCCGAATTTCAAGTTTGTAGGCTTTATAGTTATGGAGATTTCGCAATGAGTGAGTGGATGAATCAGTCAGTGATATTCTTTTATATATATATATATATATATATATATATATATATATATATATAGATTCTCGTCAGAAGCAAAATAATCCGGAATAAATTGTTCCCAGCTTACAACATTCCGTAATGACGTGCCGATCACGATAATTACTACACCACTAACAAATAATTGCATAATATTACGTAACTCAGCGTCCACACGCTGTACTATTATACCAAACACACTGTTGACTAAATACCCCTGTCATAAGCCGTCACAATCTAAGTTATTAGAAGTGGAAGAACTTGTCGTTAATAGGACGTTTCTGAAAGAGCCCGTTTTTATATACGGTCAGTAATAGTTATTCTGCACATCTGATCTTTCTGATCTGATCTTAATCCGACTGTGTCATCTTCAGATAAGTTACGGAAAATATGCTTAAAGACGTATTTTAATATTCGTTTAATTTAAATATTCGGTTTATTTTTGTTATCTTAAACCGCTCTTAAATTTGCCATGGTAGTAGACTCTAACTACCTAATAGGATTAAATAATCGTTCTACCAAAACGATTTCAGACTTCACATTTCATTGATGTGTTACTACGGTGTGTAGGTAAAACACGTATACATGCACACGTGCGCGCACAAATTTATTTACAAACTATACGTGAATATAGTTCCACTTATTCAAGTGTAATCAAGGTAAAAAGGTAAGGAACCTTTTCGGGGTTCTCAGGGGCCAGGCAGTGACATCGAACTAATAACGCAAGCTGTTTGCCAGTCTGTACTACGTAGAATCACATTTATGTAGGGGAGGGGATTTCATGTTGTTCGTAACGTTACGTGGGTGACGGTTACTTTACCAAGTTCAAAAACTTTCGAAGCACTTACCTTGTTTTTTTTTTTTTTTAATTCTACCTTAACCCTCACTTGTATGTCAGATCGTAGGAATTTTTCTAGCTGGCTTATTCAGTTATGGCAAAAACGAAAAAGCGTGCATTAAAAGTATAAATGCATACATTACTAATTAATCAGTTATATAACTATAAATTAATGATAAAATCAAACTATGAAACCCCAAAATCCAATGTATTACGGTCACTGGAGGGAGTAAATATTGACACTTGGACATTTCTGTTGCTTTTTGCAGCAATCGGATATAGAAATTTTTCAAGATATTTTTTAATAGTGAAGTTATTTTTTCATACGTGTATTAAAGGAACCTCAAGTTTCTAAAGAAAACTTGCACGCATGCAGATTAGGCTAGTATGCAGAGTACATTAAACATCTTGTTTGACAACATTTGAGGAAAAAACATTAAATTTTGTTTTTTGTAACACGTGAAAAAAATTAGTTAAAGAAATTCTGTCGTGGCCAGTTTCTGACGTAAAGCACCAAGCGAATAACCTAATACCAATTGAATAACTTTTACAATTTCATTCTTGGAGTTTTTTGCCAATAATATTATTTCAAAAGTTACTGGCGGAAACTCAGTTGTCAATTCCTTGCCAACACAGTTACATCTAAAGACTTGAGTAATAAGTAAGTTTTATTAAAATAAGAATTTTTATAAAATATAATTATGTTTAAATACAAACTCGAAGGTAGGTCACACCTAATAATACCTTCCTTGATACTCAGTTTCTTAGCTAATTTGAACGTACCGCTATTATAAATGTTCTTAAAATACCATGAAAATGCAGTGTCGCTAATGTTATTATAAAAAGAAATTATTTATTTTAAGTGAAAATAACTATTTCCACAGTTCGTATCATCATTAAAAACATCGTTCTCAACATTATTTTATATTACTAGACACAATAGTAGCCTATTATTTGTGAAAATATTCTGTAAAATACCAGTATTTGTAAAATACTTCTGTCGATTTGATTGGCAGTGTATGTAAAGAGATTTTTAAACAGTTTATGAAAGGATGTGTTTAATACTTTTACAACATTCCGATTATGAAATAACCACAAAAAACAACACAAGAAGATTAACGTATTTATCATCTGTATTAAACACTGTAACTCAACTAAGAGATAGGAGCTGGTAATTTACTTTTCACTGACAGTTTGATACCAACCAACAAAGAATTCAGTCGTATTAACCTTTGCTGTTAGTTTAGTAATAAAGTTTGCGAAGTGTGAACAATGGATTTTGTAACGTATTAAACATACAAAGAGCTAATACAAACTTAAAGTTATTAACTTAACGTTAAGAGATTATTAACTTAACGCTACATAACCTAACGTAAAATGATGCAACCAACGTAATACAAAACGTTTGTAGTAAACAAAACGCTTATTTTCTTTGTGCCTTAGAAAGTAGGGATGCAAGTGTCAGGTCTTGCGCGTTAACAGATAACGTAAGCATTATCCCTTGTCTCTTCCACCGTTATCGTTATGTCACAATATGATATTTCTTAAAATACGAACTACGTAATAAAAAGCATAGTGTACGTATCGGTCATCTGTACGTCACATTTGACTAGACTATACTTCGCCTTACTTCTTGTCTTCAATGGCTGAAGAAACCGATGATGCAGTCTGCGTCTATGAAATAGAATCTGGATCTGTTAAAGTTTCAACTGTTATTAACAACTGAGGCCAGGTGGCAGATCTGTGTAATACGTTTACTGATTTTCTAGCTGTATATTCCTTAAAACTTAAAATCGTAGGCACTATCTGCTCCTCAAATTGTAGGGCCACACAATTAGTGTCACTTGATCACTTCAGATCGTTTCCAAACTCTTGATACTGACTGCTGATGTACTAATACCACATCACTATTATCTAATGGTGTGGACAAAGTCCTAATTGGTCTGTTCCGGAACTCATCTCTGCCTCGGTCTACCGACAACTCTTTTATCGATTGACTTGTTTTTTAAAGCTGCTACTGGTAGTCGTATTGGCTGGCATTTGTATCGAATGTTCATAACGTATCCTCTATAGGCCTACTTCTTATTTTCCTCATTGAAATATTATATTCCTAACTTCCGTCTGACTTTTTCGGTTTGTCTTATCTAGGTGAAGACACTTCTCAGAATCCCCATCATAGCAGGCTGAATGTTTTTTCCTCCTTACTGCTGAGAATCCATGTTCCACTGACATAAAGAAATGTCGGTACAGCTTACGTTTCATAAAACTTCGTACGAGTGTTCTTTCTAGTTTTATTCCTCATGTTACTGTTAGCTGTCTCGTGGATATTCTAACGTGATAGTAACTACAATTGTCATATTTAAAATGACAGTAATGTTTAAACCCTGATTGTTCACTTCCACTAGTGGCGTTCGATAGTTTTTTCTGCTATCCTTTCCTAAGACACTGTCAACTTTCTCCGTTTGTTCCGGCTTTTTCACGTTTGAAATGAGCATCGTACAACCATTCGCTCGTACGTTGCGGTCACGAGACGTTCAAATTGTATTAAGCAAGTCAAATTACGTAATCTGTGTACTGTAAATAGTAATACTGTTTACAAATTCTTGAATTAAATAGAAAACTGTAGTTATCCTTAAAATACATTCAATTTAAAAAGGAATCTATAAAATAAATGATTTATTTTCTCATGTGCTACAACGTTGAAACTATTATTCTGAGTTTCTTGCTAGTAACAATATTTTGATCGTTGGATGCTACAGTGTTATTCGTGTTAGGTGTTTTGTTAGCTGATTTGCTCAAGTTGAGCATTTCCGCTATTTCTGCAGCATATCAGGCCAGTAATTAAGTACAATTCATGCAAAAATGTTTGTACAGTATATATATAGGTCTCTCAGCTTTCACTTTCAATAACTTTGTTTTTGTGTACCAGATTTTCTGTGCGTGCTCATAACTACAGTGGTACAGTTATCCCGATGCTTGTATGCTATACATCCAGAAATTTAAATTTACAATATTCACTTTACGGTATCACGCCGGAGCGGCTTATGTTTTTAAATAAGTCTAGTTTTTTCAGAATTATTTATAGTATCAAGTTCTATTGCTTAATAAGCTTTCGCGTCTGTGAGCTATGACCTATACTGCTATTCGGCACTGCTATTACTGAATCAGAAATTTAACATGCATAGACAATAATTAAGGATATTGATTTGATGGACGTTATTAAACTAAATTTTAATAGTTTATTAAAAATGAACGGTACAGACGAATACTTGGAAAATAAAAAGAATATAAATAGTATTGTTTTTTTGTTATGTAACTACTGTGTTGAATGGTCAGCTTGTCTTCTTTTTGAAGGGATATAAAAATCATAGAATACTGCTGCTCTTTTTAAATTTGTTTACTGGTGATAGCAGAATTAGGAGAAAACGTGATAAAATAGTGTACAAATTTGCTTGCTAATACGAAAGGAACAACAACGAAATGAAAAATATTAGTCGAGGCTAAAAGATTAGAACTTTTTAAATCGAGTTATTGTGACGTTAAAGTGAGAATTAAATTAACTGTGTCCAAAGACGGTTATCTCTTCGGGACTCAACGATAATGACAGAATTGTTATGGAGAAAACACTTCAGAAGTTGATCACTTGTTTGCTGAGTATGACTGCACAGACTCAGTAGTTAGGCTCTAATATCGTTTCGTGAAATATGTAGACCACTAAAAATATAGATTAATTGTTTCAAAGAAGTGTTCAATTTTATACGGCAATCAACGTAAATTGATTATCTGGAAGAAGCGAAATGGCGAACTTTATGAAGATGGAGAGGGAGGCTCCAAGCAATTTTAGCGAGGGGGCCCAGAAACCGTAGATCGTAACAGTTCAGATACCCACTTCGGAACGATCGAACTACTTTCTCTTGATTTTGGTGTTCTAATATTTTTTTTTGCATTACGGTTGTTTTTTAATACATTATATGAGATGCAAAAAATTTCTTAAAATTCATCTGATACGTTTCACCAAAATTGATAAAGTAGGTTACATACGCGTCTTCTTTTGTACACAAAATTAAGCATTTGTTACACGTAGGCCTAGATAGAATTTAGTAATGTGTTTTTAATTCGTTAAAAAACAATATCATTCTAGAAGCATCGTGCCTTAGACTTCCAAAATTGCAAAAATATGTCTTGAACATACAGAATATTCTAATTTCGAAATCATACATAGTGGGACCGCATGACGATTCTACTCTATTGTCGTTATTAGGGTATAAGGTGTATGTGTATACAGATGCAGCCTAGTAGATTACACAGTGTAGTGTAAATTAATGTAAATAGATATAATGAGTAATTATAATTTAACATTATTTACCATTGGTTTTTACACCATCCACCCAGCTTAGTCAACTTTGTTGTAAAGTAATTTTATAATTTAAAATTATATTAATTTCTGGCACATGGTAACAAGAATCTAACAATTTCAACAACATATTGTTAATGAAACTTTAAAATATGGTTGTAAGTATATCGGTATGGAATGACTGGACTTGTGTCGTTGTTATACGGATAGAGATTAACAAATTATTTCTATGCAACGTTGTCGTTCATACAGACAATGCATAATCCGAATAATGCATTAATCCGTTGCTTATGACATGATTGTGTTCACGGGAACGCTACTTCTTGACACGCGACAAAGCCGCTACTTCAGTACAAAGTCTGCGTTGAAAATTATTATTTTTTTTACCGGTTACAATAAGACCGACAAGCCTGTTGCTTGGCTATGGCATACACTTGTGGCCACAAAATCCGGAAACGGATTAAAAATAGACACAATGTCTTAATGGTTTTCTGTTGCTTCATAGATGTGACATCATCACTACAGTAAACTTCGACATAGAGTGTTCTATGAAAATAGCGAAGAGATTATAATTTTAAATATTTTGGTCTATTATGTGAGGCGTGACAAAAGAGCCTATCTGCCGATTTTGAGTTAGTCTCCATGTTATTTTTTGATTTCTTTTGCTATCGCTTCCTAAAAGGTTCTAGAACAAAGTTAAGGAACAAAGTTTAGCCCGCTTTCACCCCCTAAAGAGTTGGAAACTACCCCTAAAGGGTTGAAAACTACCCCTAAAGGGTCGAAAATATGAAACTACGCGAGGATGCATTTTAAAACCCTGAAATTAGGTACTTGTAGGTTTTTGGGATTGATGATTACGATTCTGACGTCCAAAATCCCAGCTTTGTGGGATATCAAACTAATCTTTGAAAGAAAACAGAGACATATGTGTTAATATTTCATACATTGGTAATAACACCAAGGAATAAAAGTAATTATAAAATATTTATTCATTTTGAACGAAAACCCAGGATTTATAACAATAGATACAAATGTATACAACCAATAAGGTTGGAGATGGTTACCATAACAACGAAACGTTATTAGATATAAAACGAGAGTCCATTATTAATGATCAAGAGAGGCAGATGCCAAGCTGAATTCGTCTCAATTAATAGTTAAAAAAGAGAGAAATACAATCAATATTAAAATAAGATGAACCCAAGAAGTGGAACATATATCCATTAAACCAAGGAGAAACTATAAACCAAATTTTAATAATTAAAAATTAATAAAAACTCTGATTAATGGAAATAGAAGCCATAAGAAGAAGGAAAACCAAATGATGAAAAATTAATGAACGTAACAACCCAATCTGGAAGAAATACCTGTGACTCATCACAAGAAACGACAAGGTCTCGTTAAGTATAATTGAATTACCAGTAATTGCGAACTAAACTAATTAACGTTTTTCACAAAACAATAACTCTCACTGCGAACTTGGTAACTTAAATTCTTTCAAGGATTGATCTATAATATTTATTAAACTTGTATGTAAATATAGCTTAACCTATGTACGAAGTCTAAAAGATTAACACACACTTTTTAACACTAAGAAACGAATTGTATGTAAACCTTCATAGTAATTAAGTACCATTAATGTAATATTGTGTACTTTAATAACATCTTGTTTTAATTTTTTCGTAATCAAAAGAACTCGTTGATTGAATGAATTGTGTAAAATAAATAATATCGGCAGCCCATACTGGTTTAGTTAAACTGTTCAATCAACATAGCCAACCCCTGAGGCATAATTTGTTTATAGCCGGAGCAAAACTTTTTTATAATAATCTCTTTTGTATTTGAATGATAAATAATTAACGATTTTGAACACTAATAAACTAGTACTGATCATTAATAACCGTCCTGTGTTTTATTTGAAATATATTATAACATTTGTGCACTTTAGGTGTGAATAAAATTCTTTACCAGACGTGGATGTTGGCAACACGACGAACGACACGCGAGATTTGAATTCCCGCCAGTCCGTGTGGGTAAGTTGAGTTTATCACCGTACAGAAGACAACATTGATTGAAACTTTTAATTGTTTTAATAAAACAATTTGGCGCCTATCGGGAAATAAATACATCGATTAAGGACAGGTAAGGATTAAACAATAGAAAGATCTAACTGGTTATTCTACTCCCCACTTATTTATTATTCTTGTCTACAAGATTTCTTTTTATTCTCTCAATACCATTTTATATTTTTGATCATTATTCTTTAAATTAGTTTACTTTTTTCATCTATATAATATTTGTGGATCCCCTATAGGGTCTGAGTTCTGCAACGTTATAATATGTAGATATAGATAGGCCTACATATAGGTGCTGTGTTTCACCAGCATTGAACCATTTGTAGTACAATCGAAACAGGATTTTTTGGTTTGCTTTAACGTTTTTCATATGCAACTTGCCAAAGAGTGTCTCCGTACCCTGTTCGAAATATATGTGCCAAACTTAGAACTCAAAATAAACCCTCAACGCCACATAGCCAGGAATAGGGGGACAGGTTCAACTGTGTCGCGATTATTTTCGCGCCTCCTCATGGTTATAGCTTAGATGAAAGAAATACTGTTTTAGTAACTCCCCAAAACCCTAAAGGAAAGTAAAAAAATAAACATTAAACTTCCAGGAAGCGTACAGTTGAAAAAAGCTGCATTATCGGTGTCACGGTTCTTAGCGTTTTTTCGCGGTTAGGCGTTAAAGTTTTCAAACCCCTTTCTTAGCGAGCACCTAGAAGCCAAGAGGAACATACGTGCCGAATTTCAAGTTTGTAGGCTTTATAGTTATGGAGATTTCGTAATGAGTGAGTGGATGAATCAGTCAGTGATATTCTTTTATATATATATATAGATTCTCGTCAGAAGCAAAATAATCCGGAATAAATTGTTCCCAGCTTACAACATTCCGTAATGACGTGCCGATCACGATAATTACTACACCACTAACAAATAATTGCATAATATTACGTAGCTCAGCGTCCACACGCTGTACTATTATACCAAACACACTGTTGACTAAATACCCCTGTCATAAGCCGTCACAATCTAAGTTATTAGAAGTGGAAGAGCTTGTCGTTAATAGGACGTTTCTGAAAGAGCCCGTTTTTATATACGGTCAGTAATAGTTATTCTGCACATCTGATCTTTCTGATCTGATCTTAATCCGACTGTGTCATCTTCAGATAAGTTACGGAAAATATGCTTAAAGACGTATTTTAATATTCGTTTAATTTAAATATTCGGTTTATTTTTGTTATCTTAAACCGCTCTTAAATTTGCCATGGTAGTAGACTCTAACTACCTAATAGGATTAAATAATCGTTCTACCAAAACGATTTCAGACTTCACATTTCATTGATGTGTTACTACGGTGTGTAGGTAAAACACGTATACATGCACACGCGCGCGCACAAATTTATTTACAAACTATACGTGAATATAGTTCCACTTATTCAAGTGTAATCAAGGTAAAAAGGTAAGGAACCTTTTCGGGGTTCTCAGGGGCCAGGCAGTGACATCGAACTAATAACGCAAGCTGTTTGCCAGTCTGTACTACGTAGAATCACATTTATGTAGGGGAGGGGATTTCATGTTGTTCGTAACGTTACGTGGGTGACGGTTACTTTACCAAGTTCAAAAACTTTCGAAGCACTTACCTTGTTTTTTTTTTTTTTTAATTCTACCTTAACCCTCACTTGTATGTCAGATCGTAGGAATTTTTCTAGCTGGCTTATTCAGTTATGGCAAAAACGAAAAAGCGTGCATTAAAAGTATAAATGCATACATTACTAATTAATCAGTTATATAACTATAAATTAATGATAAAATCAAACTATGAAACCCCAAAATCCAATGTATTACGGTCACTGGAGGGAGTGAATATTGACACTTGGACATTTCTGTTGCTTTTTGCAGCAATCGGATATAGAAATTTTTCAAGATATTTTTTAATAGTGAAGTTATTTTTTCATACGTGTATTAAAGGAACCTCGAGTTTCTAAAGAAAACTTGCACGCATGCAGATTAGGCTAGTATGCAGAGTACATTAAACATCTTGTTTGACAACATTTGAGGAAAAAACATTAAATTTTGTTTTTTGTAACACGTGAAAAAAATTAGTTAAAGAAATTCTGTCGTGGCCAGTTTCTGACGTAAAGCACCAAGCGAATAACCTAATACCAATTGAATAACTTTTACAATTTCATTCTTGGAGTTTTTTGCCAATAATATTATTTCAAAAGTTACTGGCGGAAACTCAGTTGTCAATTCCTTGCCAACACAGTTACATCTAAAGACTTGAGTAATAAGTAAGTTTTATTAAAATAAGAATTTTTATAAAATATAATTATGTTTAAATACAAACTCGAAGGTAGGTCACACCTAATAATACCTTCCTTGATACTCAGTTTCTTAGCTAATTTGAACGTACCGCTATTATAAATGTTCTTAAAATACCATGAAAATGCAGTGTCGCTAATGTTATTATAAAAAGAAATTATTTATTTTAAGTGAAAATAACTATTTCCACAGTTCGTATCATCATTAAAAACATCGTTCTCAACATTATTTTATATTACTAGACACAATAGTAGCCTATTATTTGTGAAAATATTCTGTAAAATACCAGTATTTGTAAAATACTTCTGTCGATTTGATTGGCAGTGTATGTAAAGAGATTTTTAAACAGTTTATGAAAGGATGTGTTTAATACTTTTACAACATTCCGATTATGAAATAACCACAAAAAACAACACAAGAAGATTAACGTATTTATCATCTGTATTAAACACTGTAACTCAACTAAGAGATAGGAGCTGGTAATTTACTTTTCACTGACAGTTTGATACCAACCAACAAAGAATTCAGTCGTATTAACCTTTGCTGTTAGTTTAGTAATAAAGTTTGCGAAGTGTGAACAATGGATTTTGTAACGTATTAAACATACAAAGAGCTAATACAAACTTAAAGTTATTAACTTAACGTTAAGAGATTATTAACTTAACGCTACATAACCTAACGTAAAATGATGCAACCAACGTAATACAAAACGTTTGTAGTAAACAAAACGCTTATTTTCTTTGTGCCTTAGAAAGTAGGGATGCAAGTGTCAGGTCTTGCGCGTTAACAGATAACGTAAGCATTATCCCTTGTCTCTTCCACCGTTATCGTTATGTCACAATATGATATTTCTTAAAATACGAACTACGTAATAAAAAGCATAGTGTACGTATCGGTCATCTGTACGTCACATTTGACTAGACTATACTTCGCCTTACTTCTTGTCTTCAATGGCTGAAGAAACCGATGATGCAGTCTGCGTCTATGAAATAGAATCTGGATCTGTTAAAGTTTCAACTGTTATTAACAACTGAGGCCAGGTGGCAGATCTGTGTAATACGTTTACTGATTTTCTAGCTGTATATTCCTTAAAACTTAAAATCGTAGGCACTATCTGCTCCTCAAATTGTAGGGCCACACAATTAGTGTCACTTGATCACTTCAGATCGTTTCCAAACTCTTGATACTGACTGCTGATGTACTAATACCACATCACTATTATCTAATGGTGTGGACAAAGTCCTAATTGGTCTGTTCCGGAACTCATCTCTGCCTCGGTCTACCGACAACTCTTTTATCGATTGACTTGTTTTTTAAAGCTGCTACTGGTAGTCGTATTGGCTGGCATTTGTATCGAATGTTCATAACGTATCCTCTATAGGCCTACTTCTTATTTTCCTCATTGAAATATTATATTCCTAACTTCCGTCTGACTTTTTCGGTTTGTCTTATCTAGGTGAAGACACTTCTCAGAATCCCCATCATAGCAGGCTGAATGTTTTTTCCTCCTTACTGCTGAGAATCCATGTTCCACTGACATAAAGAAATGTCGGTACAGCTTACGTTTCATAAAACTTCGTACGAGTGTTCTTTCTAGTTTTATTCCTCATGTTACTGTTAGCTGTCTCGTGGATATTCTAACGTGATAGTAACTACAATTGTCATATTTAAAATGACAGTAATGTTTAAACCCTGATTGTTCACTTCCACTAGTGGCGTTCGATAGTTTTTTCTGCTATCCTTTCCTAAGACACTGTCAACTTTCTCCGTTTGTTCCGGCTTTTTCACGTTTGAAATGAGCATCGTACAACCATTCGCTCGTACGTTGCGGTCACGAGACGTTCAAATTGTATTAAGCAAGTCAAATTACGTAATCTGTGTACTGTAAATAGTAATACTGTTTACAAATTCTTGAATTAAATAGAAAACTGTAGTTATCCTTAAAATACATTCAATTTAAAAAGGAATCTATAAAATAAATGATTTATTTTCTCATGTGCTACAACGTTGAAACTATTATTCTGAGTTTCTTGCTAGTAACAATATTTTGATCGTTGGATGCTACAGTGTTATTCGTGTTAGGTGTTTTGTTAGCTGATTTGCTCAAGTTGAGCATTTCCGCTATTTCTGCAGCATATCAGGCCAGTAATTAAGTACAATTCATGCAAAAATGTTTGTACAGTATATATATAGGTCTCTCAGCTTTCACTTTCAATAACTTTGTTTTTGTGTACCAGATTTTCTGTGCGTGCTCATAACTACAGTGGTACAGTTATCCCGATGCTTGTATGCTATACATCCAGAAATTTAAATTTACAATATTCACTTTACGGTATCACGCCGGAGCGGCTTATGTTTTTAAATAAGTCTAGTTTTTTCAGAATTATTTATAGTATCAAGTTCTATTGCTTAATAAGCTTTCGCGTCTGTGAGCTATGACCTATACTGCTATTCGGCACTGCTATTACTGAATCAGAAATTTAACATGCATAGACAATAATTAAGGATATTGATTTGATGGACGTTATTAAACTAAATTTTAATAGTTTATTAAAAATGAACGGTACAGACGAATACTTGGAAAATAAAAAGAATATAAATAGTATTGTTTTTTTGTTATGTAACTACTGTGTTGAATGGTCAGCTTGTCTTCTTTTTGAAGGGATATAAAAATCATAGAATACTGCTGCTCTTTTTAAATTTGTTTACTGGTGATAGCAGAATTAGGAGAAAACGTGATAAAATAGTGTACAAATTTGCTTGCTAATACGAAAGGAACAACAACGAAATGAAAAATATTAGTCGAGGCTAAAAGATTAGAACTTTTTAAATCGAGTTATTGTGACGTTAAAGTGAGAATTAAATTAACTGTGTCCAAAGACGGTTATCTCTTCGGGACTCAACGATAATGACAGAATTGTTATGGAGAAAACACTTCAGAAGTTGATCACTTGTTTGCTGAGTATGACTGCACAGACTCAGTAGTTAGGCTCTAATATCGTTTCGTGAAATATGTAGACCACTAAAAATATAGATTAATTGTTTCAAAGAAGTGTTCAATTTTATACGGCAATCAACGTAAATTGATTATCTGGAAGAAGCGAAATGGCGAACTTTATGAAGATGGAGAGGGAGGCTCCAAGCAATTTTAGCGAGGGGGCCCAGAAACCGTAGATCGTAACAGTTCAGATACCCACTTCGGAACGATCGAACTACTTTCTCTTGATTTTGGTGTTCTAATATTTTTTTTTGCATTACGGTTGTTTTTTAATACATTATATGAGATGCAAAAAATTTCTTAAAATTCATCTGATACGTTTCACCAAAATTGATAAAGTAGGTTACATACGCGTCTTCTTTTGTACACAAAATTAAGCATTTGTTACACGTAGGCCTAGATAGAATTTAGTAATGTGTTTTTAATTCGTTAAAAAACAATATCATTCTAGAAGCATCGTGCCTTAGACTTCCAAAATTGCAAAAATATGTCTTGAACATACAGAATATTCTAATTTCGAAATCATACATAGTGGGACCGCATGACGATTCTACTCTATTGTCGTTATTAGGGTATAAGGTGTATGTGTATACAGATGCAGCCTAGTAGATTACACAGTGTAGTGTAAATTAATGTAAATAGATATAATGAGTAATTATAATTTAACATTATTTACCATTGGTTTTTACACCATCCACCCAGCTTAGTCAACTTTGTTGTAAAGTAATTTTATAATTTAAAATTATATTAATTTCTGGCACATGGTAACAAGAATCTAACAATTTCAACAACATATTGTTAATGAAACTTTAAAATATGGTTGTAAGTATATCGGTATGGAATGACTGGACTTGTGTCGTTGTTATACGGATAGAGATTAACAAATTATTTCTATGCAACGTTGTCGTTCATACAGACAATGCATAATCCGAATAATGCATTAATCCGTTGCTTATGACATGATTGTGTTCACGGGAACGCTACTTCTTGACACGCGACAAAGCCGCTACTTCAGTACAAAGTCTGCGTTGAAAATTATTATTTTTTTTACCGGTTACAATAAGACCGACAAGCCTGTTGCTTGGCTATGGCATACACTTGTGGCCACAAAATCCGGAAACGGATTAAAAATAGACACAATGTCTTAATGGTTTTCTGTTGCTTCATAGATGTGACATCATCACTACAGTAAACTTCGACATAGAGTGTTCTATGAAAATAGCGAAGAGATTATAATTTTAAATATTTTGGTCTATTATGTGAGGCGTGACAAAAGAGCCTATCTGCCGATTTTGAGTTAGTCTCCATGTTATTTTTTGATTTCTTTTGCTATCGCTTCCTAAAAGGTTCTAGAACAAAGTTAAGGAACAAAGTTTAGCCCGCTTTCACCCCCTAAAGAGTTGGAAACTACCCCTAAAGGGTTGAAAACTACCCCTAAAGGGTCGAAAATATGAAACTACGCGAGGATGCATTTTAAAACCCTGAAATTAGGTACTTGTAGGTTTTTGGGATTGATGATTACGATTCTGACGTCCAAAATCCCAGCTTTGTGGGATATCAAACTAATCTTTGAAAGAAAACAGAGACATATGTGTTAATATTTCATACATTGGTAATAACACCAAGGAATAAAAGTAATTATAAAATATTTATTCATTTTGAACGAAAACCCAGGATTTATAACAATAGATACAAATGTATACAACCAATAAGGTTGGAGATGGTTACCATAACAACGAAACGTTATTAGATATAAAACGAGAGTCCATTATTAATGATCAAGAGAGGCAGATGCCAAGCTGAATTCGTCTCAATTAATAGTTAAAAAAGAGAGAAATACAATCAATATTAAAATAAGATGAACCCAAGAAGTGGAACATATATCCATTAAACCAAGGAGAAACTATAAACCAAATTTTAATAATTAAAAATTAATAAAAACTCTGATTAATGGAAATAGAAGCCATAAGAAGAAGGAAAACCAAATGATGAAAAATTAATGAACGTAACAACCCAATCTGGAAGAAATACCTGTGACTCATCACAAGAAACGACAAGGTCTCGTTAAGTATAATTGAATTACCAGTAATTGCGAACTAAACTAATTAACGTTTTTCACAAAACAATAACTCTCACTGCGAACTTGGTAACTTAAATTCTTTCAAGGATTGATCTATAATATTTATTAAACTTGTATGTAAATATAGCTTAACCTATGTACGAAGTCTAAAAGATTAACACACACTTTTTAACACTAAGAAACGAATTGTATGTAAACCTTCATAGTAATTAAGTACCATTAATGTAATATTGTGTACTTTAATAACATCTTGTTTTAATTTTTTCGTAATCAAAAGAACTCGTTGATTGAATGAATTGTGTAAAATAAATAATATCGGCAGCCCATACTGGTTTAGTTAAACTGTTCAATCAACATAGCCAACCCCTGAGGCATAATTTGTTTATAGCCGGAGCAAAACTTTTTTATAATAATCTCTTTTGTATTTGAATGATAAATAATTAACGATTTTGAACACTAATAAACTAGTACTGATCATTAATAACCGTCCTGTGTTTTATTTGAAATATATTATAACATTTGTGCACTTTAGGTGTGAATAAAATTCTTTACCAGACGTGGATGTTGGCAACACGACGAACGACACGCGAGATTTGAATTCCCGCCAGTCCGTGTGGGTAAGTTGAGTTTATCACCGTACAGAAGACAACATTGATTGAAACTTTTAATTGTTTTAATAAAACAATTTGGCGCCTATCGGGAAATAAATACATCGATTAAGGACAGGTAAGGATTAAACAATAGAAAGATCTAACTGGTTATTCTACTCCCCACTTATTTATTATTCTTGTCTACAAGATTTCTTTTTATTCTCTCAATACCATTTTATATTTTTGATCATTATTCTTTAAATTAGTTTACTTTTTTCATCTATATAATATTTGTGGATCCCCTATAGGGTCTGAGTTCTGCAACGTTATAATATGTAGATATAGATAGGCCTACATATAGGTGCTGTGTTTCACCAGCATTGAACCATTTGTAGTACAATCGAAACAGGATTTTTTGGTTTGCTTTAACGTTTTTCATATGCAACTTGCCAAAGAGTGTCTCCGTACCCTGTTCGAAATATATGTGCCAAACTTAGAACTCAAAATAAACCCTCAACGCCACATAGCCAGGAATAGGGGGACAGGTTCAACTGTGTCGCGATTATTTTCGCGCCTCCTCATGGTTATAGCTTAGATGAAAGAAATACTGTTTTAGTAACTCCCCAAAACCCTAAAGGAAAGTAAAAAAATAAACATTAAACTTCCAGGAAGCGTACAGTTGAAAAAAGCTGCATTATCGGTGTCACGGTTCTTAGCGTTTTTTCGCGGTTAGGCGTTAAAGTTTTCAAACCCCTTTCTTAGCGAGCACCTAGAAGCCAAGAGGAACATACGTGCCGAATTTCAAGTTTGTAGGCTTTATAGTTATGGAGATTTCGTAATGAGTGAGTGGATGAATCAGTCAGTGATATTCTTTTATATATATATATAGATTCTCGTCAGAAGCAAAATAATCCGGAATAAATTGTTCCCAGCTTACAACATTCCGTAATGACGTGCCGATCACGATAATTACTACACCACTAACAAATAATTGCATAATATTACGTAGCTCAGCGTCCACACGCTGTACTATTATACCAAACACACTGTTGACTAAATACCCCTGTCATAAGCCGTCACAATCTAAGTTATTAGAAGTGGAAGAGCTTGTCGTTAATAGGACGTTTCTGAAAGAGCCCGTTTTTATATACGGTCAGTAATAGTTATTCTGCACATCTGATCTTTCTGATCTGATCTTAATCCGACTGTGTCATCTTCAGATAAGTTACGGAAAATATGCTTAAAGACGTATTTTAATATTCGTTTAATTTAAATATTCGGTTTATTTTTGTTATCTTAAACCGCTCTTAAATTTGCCATGGTAGTAGACTCTAACTACCTAATAGGATTAAATAATCGTTCTACCAAAACGATTTCAGACTTCACATTTCATTGATGTGTTACTACGGTGTGTAGGTAAAACACGTATACATGCACACGCGCGCGCACAAATTTATTTACAAACTATACGTGAATATAGTTCCACTTATTCAAGTGTAATCAAGGTAAAAAGGTAAGGAACCTTTTCGGGGTTCTCAGGGGCCAGGCAGTGACATCGAACTAATAACGCAAGCTGTTTGCCAGTCTGTACTACGTAGAATCACATTTATGTAGGGGAGGGGATTTCATGTTGTTCGTAACGTTACGTGGGTGACGGTTACTTTACCAAGTTCAAAAACTTTCGAAGCACTTACCTTGTTTTTTTTTTTTTTTAATTCTACCTTAACCCTCACTTGTATGTCAGATCGTAGGAATTTTTCTAGCTGGCTTATTCAGTTATGGCAAAAACGAAAAAGCGTGCATTAAAAGTATAAATGCATACATTACTAATTAATCAGTTATATAACTATAAATTAATGATAAAATCAAACTATGAAACCCCAAAATCCAATGTATTACGGTCACTGGAGGGAGTGAATATTGACACTTGGACATTTCTGTTGCTTTTTGCAGCAATCGGATATAGAAATTTTTCAAGATATTTTTTAATAGTGAAGTTATTTTTTCATACGTGTATTAAAGGAACCTCGAGTTTCTAAAGAAAACTTGCACGCATGCAGATTAGGCTAGTATGCAGAGTACATTAAACATCTTGTTTGACAACATTTGAGGAAAAAACATTAAATTTTGTTTTTTGTAACACGTGAAAAAAATTAGTTAAAGAAATTCTGTCTTGGCCAGTTTCTGACGTAAAGCACCAAGCGAATAACCTAATACCAATTGAATAACTTTTACAATTTCATTCTTGGAGTTTTTTGCCAATAATATTATTTCAAAAGTTACTGGCGGAAACTCAGTTGTCAATTCCTTGCCAACACAGTTACATCTAAAGACTTGAGTAATAAGTAAGCTTTATTAAAATAAGAATTTTTATAAAATATAATTATGTTTAAATACAAACTCGAAGGTAGGTCACACCTAATAATACCTTCCTTGATACTCAGTTTCTTAGCTAATTTGAACGTACCGCTATTATAAATGTTCTTAAAATACCATGAAAATGCAGTGTCGCTAATGTTATTATAAAAAGAAATTATTTATTTTAAGTGAAAATAACTATTTCCACAGTTCGTATCATCATTAAAAACATCGTTCTCAACATTATTTTATATTACTAGACACAATAGTAGCCTATTATTTGTGAAAATATTCTGTAAAATACCAGTATTTGTAAAATACTTCTGTCGATTTGATTGGCAGTGTATGTAAAGAGATTTTTAAACAGTTTATGAAAGGATGTGTTTAATACTTTTACAACATTCCGATTATGAAATAACCACAAAAAACAACACAAGAAGATTAACGTATTTATCATCTGTATTAAACACTGTAACTCAACTAAGAGATAGGAGCTGGTAATTTACTTTTCACTGACAGTTTGATACCAACCAACAAAGAATTCAGTCGTATTAACCTTTGCTGTTAGTTTAGTAATAAAGTTTGCGAAGTGTGAACAATGGATTTTGTAATGTATTAAACATACAAAGAGCTATTTAACAATAAATATGCCCGACGTTGTGTGCGTCAATTTAACAATAAACGAGTTTGTACCCGTTTACGCCCAGCGATGGACGCCAATTTAACAATAAATATTGTTTATTCTCTTTATCTCAGGGTTAAAAAATAATAAATGCTCATTGCTACTGATAACTCTTAAATTTATTCACATTAGTTTGCTATTACTTGTAAATATTAAGATAGCACAAAATTCTACGTACTCATTAGTACTTGTAAATATATAAAATTAACACATTACCAAAATTTAATACTCATGGCTAAATCGTAAATATCAAACAATAATACATTAATAAAATTGAATACTCATTAAATTGTACCTATCAAAATAATACAGTAATAAAGTTGAATACTCATTAAATTGTACATATCAAAATAATACAGTAATAAAATTAGTTATCCAAACTCTCAATCTAATGGTTGCATATTAATGATCATTCATCAATTGCGTTTAGTACATTAAGTAAATTATAATGTTTAGCCTCATCTTATGAATTCTTAATATGAATATCTCTTAAGCTGTTACTATATTTTGTAATTACGGATTCATTTAGAACTTGGAAATAAACATTACTCCAAACTGATAAACAATGATAATTTTACTTCTACACAAACTTTAGAATCGATTTCTTTAATTCCTTTACGATTACTTTATTGAATTTTATTGTGTGTGGATTCTTTGAGATGACAGACAGTGGATCTAAATTAATTAAGACATGTTTTACTATACTTGGTATTCGAATATCCAATCACTCGGTAGTTGCGGTGATGATTCCCCCATGTCGATCGTTCTAGAATCGTGCAGATAACTCCTCCAGATGATAGATGGCACTGGATGAATTCCACGATGTCACTCACAGACACTTCACTCACCAACTCCACGCATTCGGATTATAATTTATGAATAAAAGTTAGCGTTGTACACCGACATCGTAAATTATTTCAAATCTGAATTATTATTACGCACCTTTGTTGCGGTATGTCTGGTTATTAAGTGTTCATGAATGTAATTTGTGTTGTTAATCGTTCTTAAAAGTTATTGTTATAAAGTGTTTTTATACACTGAAATTACATTATTGTCTGATAACTATTTGTTTCAGTTAATGTTCACTGGTAGGCTAATAGTGTGACTCTACTTCATAGTTCGTTTGCTTGTAATGACTGTATTAATTTGTTATAAGTTCGAAAACTACCTTCTCACACTGTGTATCAAATTATTCTAAGTTCGTTAAAATGCTAATTTCTCTCGTCACCGACTTCACTCCACTCTCGTCCGAAATTTCGTTAGAACTCCTCTCGCGTCCGTAATTTAGTTAGAACTCCTTGAGCGCGTTCCTGTCTCCTTCCTATATTTTCCTTACCAAATCTCCCACCAGACTTCTGATTCCAACGACGCCGTGTCCTTATTGGTTTCATGTTTTTCCCTCCAAGTCCAAATACTACCCATCTTTTCAAAGGCGTTCTCTGATAGGGCTTCTGGTTCCCCACCAGATTCTTCCATTGCTTCGTATTTTGAGGTCGTCGACGTTTCCAGCTAACGCAGCAATAAATTGTATCTGTCGTTTTTTCTAAGGTCTTCAGTGACAACTTTAAGTTTCTCTTCCATTTCATTGTTTCTCAACTTCGTCGCTCTGCCGTTATTATCTATTGTTGTTCAAGGGCCTCGCCTACCCTTCTTTGAAAGTTGGTTTTTTCTTTTAATTGCCAGGCAACACCCCATCCTTGAGTTTGGACGTACTCTCTGCGCTTTCGTTTCCAAGTAAGGTCAAAACCCTGTCATCGACCGCTGGAGTCCTTCAAATCAATCCACCCTTCGTCGCTTTCTCCTGACAGCTGGCGTACACATGTATGCTTGACCATTGTTAAACCTTTTCTCCTTTAATGGCTCTGTACACATTGTATGTAGTTTTCTATGGAATCAATGTGTTTTCACAAAAAACTGGTGTTCTACGTACCCGGAGCAGTGAACTCTGTTAACAGGGTACGCGTCGCAGCTGTCTACGAAATTTATGACGTGTCCGTCACTACAGCTTGCTTGCTCGTTCCCCTTTTGTCCCTTACAAAATATGTTTTCCACACATACACCCTTCGTTATTGCTTTCAGCGACATTCCTTACTGCAAATTATAAAATAAAACTTTTCGAATTTTTTTTTGTGTTATATTGTCCCCAAATTTTGTCAGTTTGGATGGACTCTGTACATCCAAAATTGATCCAAAATTTTTGCGCCCTTTCAGTAAGGTTTAAATGCCAAAATATGCTTTCCAATAGGTGTACTTTGTGTTGCCTTGTAGTGGCTCGTTCTTCATTGGACCTAGTATAGTGTTGTTTACTTTTACTCGTTGACCTATATTCTCAGCGTAACAGAAAAGGTTCGTTACATAATGGTAAACACACCCCAGCCCCCTAAAGTACTTTCGCTTTCAACATTCTAAGTGAATCCGTTTTTCTTTCACTCTAATTAACATGTTATTATATTTACAAATTTATATTTAGTCAAAATCTTAAACTAAATTTGTAATTCTCCTTAACTATTCTTCATATAATATTTCAATATCTACAAAATTCAATTTCATAAATTATTCGATACTGGTATTAATATTTCTTGCCTCTAGGATTAATTTTCTTTGTATCCTTTAATACATCTAATTTTTATGTCACAACTTACTAAAATTTGCATCAATATCTCCAAATTAATTGGCTTTAAAAAAAAAAACTTACCACATATATATAGAATTCTTAGTGACCATCATACTTTCTATCATCACTAAATTATAAACAGCACATTGGTATTAATAATAATAATACGTATTTCTATATCCTAATTCACTATAGTTTTCTAACCTATTTTATTATTACTGTCTCTGGTTATTCCATATTTTCTGATATCTCGCTAGCATTTTCACTAAAAAAACTTTTTTTCTTTTCTATTTACTAACATTTTGGAACACAATTATATTATACAATTTTATACTAAGCTTGTAAGTTGTCCTTACTTAAACATGATCTTAAATACCTACAACTTAAATATTTCTCTCACAATTCTATTAATTGTCTTCACATATATATCAATTAAACATTTACCCTTCTATCTTCTTCACTCTTATTGACATCTATTATCATTAATTTTTATTTCATAATCATTAACACGACATTTATTGACTATGACAACTAATCATTAAAATATAATTCATTTTATACACTTGCTTTCTTATTTCTATTTTCTTTTATCTCGTGTTACTACTAAGACATTTCATTAATTGTTCTAGCAAATTATAATAATTCTTTTACATTTTTGCTAGGCCCCCCCCTAAGCCCCTGAATGATATTTCTTCAGTTGCCTAGTATTGAAGATGCCTCTTATCGCACCATTGCTAGATTCGTCCTGCAGTTTATATGTAGCGTTTCCTACTTTTTGTATTATTGTGTACGGGCCTTCATACAGCGCGCAGAATTTTCCGATAATATTCTGTGTTGCGTCAGATAAATTCACTGCTCGTATAAGAACCTTGTCTCCTACGTCAAAGTCAGTAATCTTATTCTTTTGATTTATTCGGGCAGCCTGCCGCTCACCTCTTTCCTTTATTCGTATTTGTAATTTCTCTACCTTTACTCCCTCGTCATTCTTCACTATTGGGTCTAAATATTTCTCCCAATGCCTGGTTGGTTTCGTTCCAAACTGGGCTTCATGTGGTGTTGTTCCTATAGTTTCTTGATATGTTTCGTTAAGACACACTTTAATCGTCTTGATGTACGTCGCCCACTTTGTATGCCTTTCACGTACAAAAATCCGGAACATGTTTCCAAGTTGCCTGTTCCACCGTTCGGCAATATTGGTGCATGGATTTCTAATGGCTGTGTATTTTGGTTTAATGTTTAATTGTCCCAGACCTTTTGTCCATCTTCGCGATGTATACTGTGTACCGTTATCTGTCAAAATACTATCTGGTTTCCCGTGGGTCGTTATGTATTGTTGTAGTCTTTTGAGCGTCACATTTGTAGTAGCCCTACGCAGTGTATATAATTCTACGTATTTAGTAAAATTATCGACAACAACTAATAAATATTTCACTCCACCACTGGATACAGGGAGTGGACCATAATAGTCCATGCTAATTAATTCCCCTTTGCGTGATGGCAATATCGGTCGTGTTTCTCCGGTGATATTTCGATTCCCGCTATCCTTGCACCTTTGACAAAGATCACAGCATTTTATGACTTGGCTGATAGTTCTGAACATGGTGTCCATAGTAAAGTGTTCCCTTATCAGCTGTTGTGTCTTTTTCGTCCCTGGGTGTCCGTACATCTGGTGAATTTCTTGGATCAATTCGACTCTAAATTCTTTTGGAATATATAGTTTCTACTGGTTTTTCCAACTGCGATATAATTTATTATTTATTAATTTAAAATGCTGATTCATTTGGTCCTCATTTCCCTCCTTAATCTTGATTATAATTTGTTTTATCTTATCGTTTGCGAGTTGCATTTGATTTATATTTCGTAATTTAGCGGCAGTGTTCTTATTCATTTTTATTTCAATTGCATGTATATAATATTCATGTTTATCTTCGGCTAGTACATTCCGGTTGTTATCTTCCGGGTATCGGCTCAGTATGTCTGCGACTAAGTTCTCCTTCCCCTTGCAGTGTAGAATTTTGAAGTTGTATTCCTGAATGCTGAGTATCCACCTAGTAATCCGGGTATTGTTTAAATGGCACTTTTGAATAAAGGTTAACGCTTTGTTATCTGTTATTATTGTTAGCGGTTGACCTAATATGTAGATACGGAACCTTTTTAAACATTGTACTATGGCAAGCAGTTCTTTTTCTGTAGTAAAGTAGTTTCTTTCGGCGTTCTTAAAGGTTCTACTTGTGTATGCGATGACGGCGATCTCCCCTTCCTGATCGATCTGATACAGCTGGCCCCCGTATGCATAATTACTTGCATCACATTGTAGGTAAAACCGTTTTCCTTGTATAGGAAATTTGAGCATAACGGTATCTATGAATAATTTCTTCACTCGCTGGAATTGTTCTTCCATGGCAGAATCCCATTGGAATTTATTTCCTTTTTGTAACAGTCTTAATAATGGTTGTGTATACTCTGCATATTTGCTGGTGAATTTGTTGTAAAAGTTAGTAAGCCCCAAGAAACCTTTTAATTGCTTGGGGTTTCTTGGTGCAGGAAAATTCATGATAGCAGCTACTTTCTCCGGTGTTGGTTTAATCCCATTTGTGGTCAAACAGTAGCCAAGATACTGAATTTCTTTGCGGAAAAATTGTGATTTCTGTAAATTAATAGTCATATTGGCATTTCTTAAGTTTTCTAATAGCCCTTTTAAATGTATTATGTGTTCCTGTTCATTCTGCGAAAAACATAGAATATCATCTACATAGATGATTGTGTTTTCCTTGACTTCTTCCGTAAGTACGTGGTCAAGTCCACGTGCTAAGCTCGCGAGACTGGTACTTAGTCCGAATGGTGTAACTTTAAAACGATAACATCGGCCTTCATATAAAAAACCCGTGTAATCACGACAATTCTCATTTAGTGGAACCTGCCAAAAACTATTGGTTAGGTCTATAGTAGACATAACTTTTATATTACTACATCTAGCTAATATTTCGTTGATCGGTGGCGGTCCTTCATAATCTGGGATAGTTATACTATTTACCTTTCGGGCGTCCAGACATAATCGCACCTTCCCGTCCCTTTTTATTACAGTCACCAGAGGTTGAATGTAGGGGCTTTGGGCCCTTTCAATAATCCCATACTCCAGCATTCGCTTAATTTCAGTCTTTACTGCGTCTTGATACTTAATAGGAACAGGCCACCCTTTTTGCAGGTAAGGCGTGTTATCAGTCACCTTGAAGTAATGTTTGTATCCCGTTATGAGGCCTGGTCGTTCTTCAAATACTGCTTTGTTTTCATATAAAAGCTGTTCTAATTGGCTTCTTCTTGTTAGGTCCACCCCTTCAATTTCGTCGAGTTTCTTATATATTTCCGCCTCTATGTTACTTACGTCTTCCTTTATCACCATAAGAGGTATTTCACAAGAACCTTCTTCCTCAATTGTTCCCAATATCTTCTGTACTTGTATCTTCTTTTCTGGTATATTGATTATGCTTTTTGTTTGCTGAAGAAAATTCATACCCAGTATGCATTCTCTCACCAGCCCTGGTATAATTAAGAAGACACAGTCAAAACTTACACTATTATTAATACAAATTTCGCAAAATATTTGTTTTCTTATACTTTTTGATTTGCTCCCGACAGCACTAATTATGTTTGTATTATTTACACTTAATATTTCATGGTTCCCCATCTCCCTCTTGTGGTTATTATACCAGTCTTCGGATAACGCGTTTACCGCGCTACCTGAATCTATTACGGCAATTACGGGTACATGGTTTAATTGAATTAGTAACTCCGGGCTCTTTATCATTTTTACGTCAATATTTTGAGTAGATTCTTCCATTAGGTCTTCCTTAAGATCAGGAAAAATTGTGGTAATGTTTACCGTTCTGGTGTTTATTTCAACCCTTTCTTTACTTGCCGGGTTCATTGTACTCATCGTCGGAAGTCATTTCCTCGATGTAGACGGCCCTTCGTCTGGCTTCGCTTTCACTTGTCGCTCAATAACAATACTATTGACAGGGTTTTGTTTATTTT
This sequence comes from Magicicada septendecula, assembly GCA_034769895.1. NCBI lineage: Eukaryota > Metazoa > Arthropoda > Insecta > Hemiptera > Cicadidae > Magicicada > Magicicada septendecula. The sequence continues at coordinate 276,711,442 of CM068374.1, forward strand.
CCCCCGCACTGGGTCTGTTTACCTCCCTCTGTCGGAAATTCTCCCGCCAGTTGGCACGCGGCTTACTGACATCGTTATTTTGTTGTCGGGTCGGCTGAGGGTCTCTTTTAAAATTTATGGGCTGTCGCTCACTTTGTTGGCCGTTATTTACCCTCTTGCTAATGTCCATGTATTCCCTTAGCAGACCTTCGAAACTATTTATGGTAACTATACCTCTGGTGACCACCGCGATTTGAATTTCTCTATTGTAATGCCGTGCTAATTTCGTTATCATGTGCTTATCCGACAATATAGGTATTAATTGCCGACTTTTCAGCACACACCTCTCCATGTACTGAATCATGTCAAGATTACCGCTTGAATTAAATCTACCGTATTCTAATTGGTCACGAACCCGCTCCTGTTGGGTCGCGCTCCAATACTTACTGGTAAATGCTTCCTCGAACTCTTGGAAGGACTTAATCTGTTCTCTTACAATTCTCCACCATAGAGCTGCTTCGCCGGTTAAATGTCGCCCAATCCACCGAGTATTTTCTTCCCCATAGTATGTTTCCTGGATTTCCCTCAATTCCTTTAGGAATTCCATCGGGAAATTGTCTTCCCCGTCGAACGTGGCTTCCTTATTGATGACTGCTGCATTCATGGCTCCAGCCGGTCTCTGCTCCATCTCTTCCAGGCGACGTTGCACCCTCTGTTGGCTCTCGCGAACAGTCGTTAGTTTATTTGTGATTTCCTCCAGCTCTCGCCCCTTTTCCGTGGAGACCTCTTTTATTTTATCCTCCGTACTGCGGTGCGCTTCCTTGATGCTTCTTACTTGCTGTTCTACACTTTCGATTTGGTGTTGATTTTGTTGTTGAGTGTTGGTTATGGCTTCCTGCCATTCTTTCCTGTCCTTTTCTCGGGTTTCCTTATTTTCTTTCGCCTGCTTCTTTAATTCTTTGCTCAATTCTTTGATTCCGCTTTCGCTCTTCTTCTGTACTTCTTCTAACTTTTCTGACTGTCTTTGTAGTTCTGTATTTACCTGATGTATTTGTCCTTGTAACTCTCCCCTCATTAACTCTAATTTCTCGTCCACTTTCTTGGCGATTCTTTCTTCCGTTCTCTTGTGCATTTCTTCGTTCTTCTTCTCCGATTCTTCAATTCTTTCATCTATTTGCTTTCTTGTTTCTTCATGTAATTTTTTCGTTTCTTCTATTTGTCTTATTGTCTCTTCATGTAGTTTTCTTTGTTTTTCATCTCTCTTCCTTTCCGATTCTTCATTTTGCTTTTTCGATTCTTCAAATTGTTTTTTCGATTCTTCAAATTGTTGTTTCATCAATGCCATTAACATTTGAAAATTTGCTTCAGATGACTGCGACTGTGATTGCGGTCCCCCGGCCCTAGTTCCTGCACCGGTTGTGGAGCTTTCTTCGTTCATTGCGTTTCCGTCCTCAGGCTGCTCATAGCCCATCTGGTTATTGACATCAAACTCATTTGAATTCTCTCCACTAGATGCCATTTTAGCTTGACTTCGGGTTATCATTCAGAGACTTAGAGACCGATATACGACAACAACAATATAGCTTAAGCTACTTACATGTACTTATTTTAAACTTATTGCTAGCCACTGTCTGTCACTGCCCTAGCTTACTATTTTATCAAGCCGTGCGGTGCGGCGCCAATTTAACAATAAATATGCCCGACGTTGTGTGCGTCAATTTAACAATAAACGAGTTTGTACCCGTTTACGCCCAGCGATGGACGCCAATTTAACAATAAATATTGTTTATTCTCTTTATCTCAGGGTTAAAAAATAATAAATGCTCATTGCTACTGATAACTCTTAAATTTATTCACATTAGTTTGCTATTACTTGTAAATATTAAGATAGCACAAAATTCTACGTACTCATTAGTACTTGTAAATATATAAAATTAACACATTACCAAAATTTAATACTCATGGCTAAATCGTAAATATCAAACAATAATACATTAATAAAATTGAATACTCATTAAATTGTACCTATCAAAATAATACAGTAATAAAGTTGAATACTCATTAAATTGTACATATCAAAATAATACAGTAATAAAATTAGTTATCCAAACTCTCAATCTAATGGTTGCATATTAATGATCATTCATCAATTGCGTTTAGTACATTAAGTAAATTATAATGTTTAGCCTCATCTTATGAATTCTTAATATGAATATCTCTTAAGCTGTTACTATATTTTGTAATTACGGATTCATTTAGAACTTGGAAATAAACATTACTCCAAACTGATAAACAATGATAATTTTACTTCTACACAAACTTTAGAATCGATTTCTTTAATTCCTTTACGATTACTTTATTGAATTTTATTGTGTGTGGATTCTTTGAGATGACAGACAGTGGATCTAAATTAATTAAGACATGTTTTACTATACTTGGTATTCGAATATCCAATCACTCGGTAGTTGCGGTGATGATTCCCCCATGTCGATCGTTCTAGAATCGTGCAGATAACTCCTCCAGATGATAGATGGCACTGGATGAATTCCACGATGTCACTCACAGACACTTCACTCACCAACTCCACGCATTCGGATTATAATTTATGAATAAAAGTTAGCGTTGTACACCGACATCGTAAATTATTTCAAATCTGAATTATTATTACGCACCTTTGTTGCGGTATGTCTGGTTATTAAGTGTTCATGAATGTAATTTGTGTTGTTAATCGTTCTTAAAAGTTATTGTTATAAAGTGTTTTTATACACTGAAATTACATTATTGTCTGATAACTATTTGTTTCAGTTAATGTTCACTGGTAGGCTAATAGTGTGACTCTACTTCATAGTTCGTTTGCTTGTAATGACTGTATTAATTTGTTATAAGTTCGAAAACTACCTTCTCACACTGTGTATCAAATTATTCTAAGTTCGTTAAAATGCTAATTTCTCTCGTCACCGACTTCACTCCACTCTCGTCCGAAATTTCGTTAGAACTCCTCTCGCGTCCGTAATTTAGTTAGAACTCCTTGAGCGCGTTCCTGTCTCCTTCCTATATTTTCCTTACCAAATCTCCCACCAGACTTCTGATTCCAACGACGTGTCCTTATTGGTTTCATGTTTTTCCCTCCAAGTCCAAATACTACCCATCTTTTCAAAGGCGTTCTCTGATAGGGCTTCTGGTTCCCCACCAGATTCTTCCCTTGCTTCGTATTTTGAGGTCGTCGACGTTTCCAGCCAACGCAGCAATAAATTGTATCTGTCGTTTTTTCTAAGGTCTTCAGTGACAACTTTAAATTTCTCTTCCATTTCATTGTTTCTCAACTTCGTCGCTCTGCCGTTATTATCTATTGTTGTTCAAGGGCCTCGCCTACCCTTCTTTGAAAGTTGGTTTTTTCTTTTAATTGCCAGGCAACACCCCATCCTTGAGTTTGGACGTACTCTCTGCGCTTTCGTTTCCAAGTAAGGTCAAAACCCTGTCATCGACCGCTGGAGTCCTTCAAATCAATCCACCCTTCGTCGCTTTCTCCTGACAGCTGGCGTACACATGTATGCTTGACCATTGTTAAGCCTTTTCTCCTTTAATGGCTCTGTACACATTGTATGTAGTTTTCTATGGAATCAATGTGTTTTCACAAAAAACTGGTGTTCTACGTACCCGGAGCAGTGAACTCTGTTAACAGGGTACGCGTCGCAGCTGTCTACGAAATTTATGACGTGTCCGTCACTACAGCTTGCCTGCTCGTTCCCCTTTTGTCCCTTACAAAATATGTTTTCCACACATACACCCTTCGTTATTGCTTTCAGCGACATTCCTTACTGCAAATTATAAAATAAAACTTTTCGAAATTTTTTTTGTGTTATAGCTAATACAAACTTAAAGTTATTAACTTAACGTTAAGAGATTATTAACTTAACGCTACATAACCTAACGTAAAATGATGCAACCAACGTAATACAAAACGTTTGTAGTAAACAAAACGCTTATTTTCTTTGTGCCTTAGAAAGTAGGGATGCAAGTGTCAGGTCTTGCGCGTTAACAGATAACGTAAGCATTATCCCTTGTCTCTTCCACCGTTATCGTTATGTCACAATATGATATTTCTTAAAATACGAACTACGTAATAAAAAGCATAGTGTACGTATCGGTCATCTGTACGTCACATTTGACTAGACTATACTTCGCCTTACTTCTTGTCTTCAATGGCTGAAGAAACCGATGATGCAGTCTGCGTCTATGAAATAGAATCTGGATCTGTTAAAGTTTCAACTGTTATTAACAACTGAGGCCAGGTGGCAGATCTGTGTAATACGTTTACTGATTTTCTAGCTGTATATTCCTTAAAACTTAAAATCGTAGGCACTATCTGCTCCTCAAATTGTAGGGCCACACAATTAGTGTCACTTGATCACTTCAGATCGTTTCCAATCTCTTGATACTGACTGCTGATGTACTAATACCACATCACTATTATCTAATGGTGTGGACAAAGTCCTAATTGGTCTGTTCCGGAACTCATCTCTGCCTCGGTCTACCGACAACTCTTTTATCGATTGACTTGTTTTTAAAGCTGCTACTGGTAGTCGTATTGGCTGGCATTTGTATCGAATGTTCATAACGTATCCTCTATAGGCCTACTTCTTATTTTCCTCATTGAAATATTATATTCCTAACTTCCGTCTGACTTTTTCGGTTTGTCTTATCTAGGTGAAGACACTTCTCAGAATCCCCATCATAGCAGGCTGAATGTTTTTTCCTCCTTACTGCTGAGAATCCATGTTCCACTGACATAAAGAAATGTCGGTACAGCTTACGTTTCATAAAACTTCGTACGAGTGTTCTTTCTAGTTTTATTCCTCATGTTACTGTTAGCTGTCTCGTGGATATTCTAACGTGATAGTAACTACAATTGTCATATTTAAAATGACAGTAATGTTTAAACCCTGATTGTTCACTTCCACTACTGGCGTTCGATAGTTTTTTCTTCTATCCTTTCCTAAGACACTGTCAACTTTCTGCGTTTGTTCCGGCTTTTTCACGTTTGAAATGAGCATCGTACAACCATTCGCTCGTACGTTGCGGTCACGAGACGTTCAAATTGTATTAAGCAAGTCAAATTACGTAATCTGTGTACTGTAAATAGTAATACTGTTTACAAATTCTTGAATTAAATAGAAAACTGTAGTTATCCTTAAATACATTCAATTTAAAAAGGAATCTATAAAATAAATGATTTATTTTCTCATGTGCTACAACGTTGAAACTATTATTCTGAGTTTCTTGCTAGTAACAATATTTTGATCGTTGGAGGCTACAGTGTTATTCGTGTTAGGTGTTTTGTTAGCTGATTTGCTCAAGTTGAGCATTTCCACTATTTCTGCAGCATATCAGGCTAGTAAGTAAGTACAATTCATGCAAAAATGTTTGTACAGTATATATATAGGTCTCTCAGCTTTCACTTTCAATAACTTTGTTTTTGTGTACCAGATTTTCTGTGCGTGCTCATAACTACAGTGGTACAGTTATCCCGATGCTTGTATGCTATACATCCAGAAATTTAAATTTACAAATATTCACTTTACGGTATCACGCCGGAGCGGCTTATGTTTTTAGATAAGTCTAGTTTTTTCAGAATTATTTATAGTATCAAGTTCTATTGCTTAATAAGCTTTCGCGTCTGTGAGCTATGACCTATACTGCTATTCGGCACTGCTATTACTGAATCAGAAATTTAACATGCATAGACAATAATTAAGGATATTGATTTGATGGACGTTATTAAACTAAATTTTAATAGTTTATTAAAAATGAACGGTACAGACGAATACTTGGAAAATAAAAAGAATATAAATAGTATTGTTTTTTTGTTATGTAACTACTGTGTTGAATGGTCAGCTTGTCTTCTTTTTGAAGGGATATAAAAATCATAGAATACTGCTGCTCTTTTTAAATTTGTTTACTGGTGATAGCAGAATTAGGAGAAAACGTGATAAAATAGTGTACAAATTTGCTTGCTAATACGAAAGGAACAACAACGAAATGAAAAATATTAGTCGAGGCTAAAAGATTAGAACTTTTTAGATCGAGTTATTGTGACGTTAAAGTGAGAATTAAATTAACTGTGTCCAAAGACGGTTATCTCTTCGGGACTCAACGATAATGACAGAATTGTTATGGAAAAAACACTTCAGAAGTTGATCACTTGTTTGCTGAGTATGACTGCACAGACTCAGTAGTTAGGCTCTAATATCGTTTCGTGAAATATGTAGACCACTAAAAATATAGATTAATTGTTTCAAAGAAGTGTTCAATTTTATACGGCAATCAACGTAAATTGATTATCTGGAAGAAGCGAAATGGCGAACTTTATGAAGATGGAGAGGGAGGCTCCAAGCAATTTTAGCGAGGGGGCCCAGAAACCGTAGATCGTAACAGTTCAGATACCCACTTCGGAACGATCGAACTACTTTCTCTTGATTTTGGTGTTCTAATATTTTTTTTTGCATTACGGTTGTTTTTTAATACATTATATGAGATGCAAAAAATTTCTTAAAATTCATCTGATACGTTTCACCAAAATTGATAAAGTAGGTTACATACGCGTCTTCTTTTGTACACAAAATTAAGCATTTGTTACACGTAGGCCTAGATAGAATTTAGTAATGTGTTTTTAATTCGTTAAAAAACAATATCATTCTAGAAGCATCGTGCCTTAGACTTCCAAAATTGCAAAAATATGTCTTGAACATACAGAATATTCTAATTTCGAAATCATACATAGTGGGACCGCATGACGATTCTACTCTATTGTCGTTATTAGGGTATAAGGTGTATGTGTATACAGATGCAGCCTAGTAGATTACACAGTGTAGTGTAAATTAATGTAAATAGATATAATGAGTAATTATAATTTAACATTATTTACCATTGGTTTTTACACCATCCACCCAGCTTAGTCAACTTTGTTGTAAAGTAATTTTATAATTTAAAATTATATTAATTTCTGGCACATGGTAACAAGAATCTAACAATTTCAACAACATATTGTTAATGAAACTTTAAAATATGGTTGTAAGTATATCGGTATGGAATGACTGGACTTGTGTCGTTGTTATACGGATAGAGATTAACAAATTATTTCTATGCAACGTTGTCGTTCATACAGACAATGCATAATCCGAATAATGCATTAATCCGTTGCTTATGACATGATTGTGTTCACGGGAACGCTACTTCTTGACACGCGACAAAGCCGCTACTTCAGTACAAAGTCTGCGTTGAAAATTATTTTTTTTTTTACCGGTTACAATAAGACCGACAAGCCTGTTGCTTGGCTATGGCATACACTTGTGGCCACAAAATCCGGAAACGGATTAAAAATAGACACAATGTCTTAATGGTTTTCTGTTGCTTCATAGATGTGACATCATCACTACAGTAAACTTCGATATAGAGTGTTCTATGAAAATAGCGAAGAGATTATAATTTTAAATATTTTGGTCTATTATGTGAGGCGTGACAAAAGAGCCTATCTGCCGATTTTGAGTTAGTCTCCATGTTATTTTTTGATTTCTTTTGCTATCGCTTCCTAAAAGGTTCTAGAACAAAGTTAAGGAACAAAGTTTAGCCCGCTTTCACCCCCTAAAGAGTTGGAAACTACCCCTAAAGGGTTGAAAACTACCCCTAAAGGGTCGAAAATATGAAACTACGCGAGGATGCATTTTAAAACCCTGAAATTAGGTACTTGTAGGTTTTTGGGATTGATGATTACGATTCTGACGTCCAAAATTATATTCGACGCTAAGGGTAGTTTTTAAATTGTTGAAGCAGACTATAATCGGGGGTGTAAGTATTAAACTTCGCGAGAATGCCGGTCAAAGCCTCGAAAGTGAGTGCCTATAGGTTTTTGGGGGGGTGGTGATTTCGATTTTGACGTCAAGGGATACATCCGCCGTGAAGGTTGGAGTTGGAAGGGTTGAAAACCACAGTGCCAGGGTTTTATACACAGTGCCACAGAATCACATACCCACACTACACGAAGTTTATGTAATTACAAATTTTCTTTCTACAATCGCATTGATTTCCAGTACAATTACTTAAACATCACAACATTAAAAATATTTAACAAAATATTACAACCCTGCACAATAACAAACAACTCCGACGCTCAGCTGATGCTCCAAAAAACGTGTCAGCTGTAAGCAGTGAGCATCAGGTAGCGCATCAGGCCTCTTCTGGTCTCCGCTAGAGAATCCGTCTCTTTAGCGGTCATAATTCAAAAATCAGTAGACAAAAATATATACTTCATCCATGCTTATAAAATTTAATCAAAGAAAAGTCGAATCATAAACATTATATTATTTTATTAAATTAAATATTCGATTGATATAACGATCCAACAGTACAGACAGTGACACATTGCAACAGATATTCTTTTGTTTACAATATACGTTAAAAAATAATAATGATACTTAATTTTATTGTCAATTTGAAAAAATTTAGTTTGGTATAAATTAAGAGGCTCTCAGGACCGCACCCGAACATATAACGTACGATAACAAAATCTAACTTATGGGGCGTGTTTACATTGGTCATAACTCGGTCAATTATTAAGAAACAAATTTTAAATAAAATGCATTTTGTAGGAAATATAAAGAGCTACAACTTTTGTCCTATGCACTATAGCCGGCAAACCTACTGTACACTAGATATTTTGCCTAGAAATCAAAAATGTTTTACACGATGTCGGCAAAATAGACATTCAAACTGCTGTAACTCATTGAGTTTTAGTCGTAAAGGAATAAAACAAAATTCAAAAAAATTTGTTTGTAAGCTTCATTTTTGGTTTACATCAATTTTTTATAAAACGCATCGTTACTGAGATATTTAACAAAAAAGTAAATTTTGACGAAAATAAAAAAAATATTGAATTTTCTTAAAACGTTACGCGTTACTGTACAGCAATACATATATGCTTCAAAAAACTTGAGGACATTGCTAATATAATAGACAACCGAAAACTACAGTATCTTGGCTTAACATGCATATTTGACAAAATGGCGGATGTCCCTTTTTAAATTTCTTGGAAAAAATTTGCAGAAATTATGATATGTTCCTACATAACTTCGTTATTTTGCAAGCTAGACAAGTGATTGACCCATCGTGTTTTAGAAAATTAATGGAGCTTTTATCTGATACTAAGTCGGTTACGATCGAATCATTTTTCGCAGATTTTAATCACGTGATTTGATCAAAAAACGGTGAGTCGCCATCTTGTTTTGGCTGTATCTCAAGAACCATTTGACACTACGAAACCAAGCAAAGTGGAAAATGTTTGTCTGTTAATAAGCTTCAATTTTGAAGTATACAAATGTTTTACCAAATAGCGTCGTTGTTTAGTTATTTGTAGATTCATGTTAAAAAACGCGTTTTTGGGCAAAATTTTGAACCCTTGTAACTCGCAAAAAACGCATTTTTCGAAAAAGTGTATACCACCTTTTTTGCTTAAAATTTGATTTTCTATCGGCTTCCGGAGTTAATTAAATTATTTTTAAAGAGGCAAAAACAACCCTTAACTTTATTCTATAACCTTTTATGAAGACATCGCAAAAAAAAAAATCAGAAGGATCCATGGACACTGACTCAAAATTGGCAGAAAATTTCTCACTTAATAGACTATTTTTGTCTCATAGAACAGGCTCTAAAAACAACACTATTTTAACACAAAATTGTGATGATTCTATTTCATACACACGCTTTCAACTAAGAAATCTGCTGAAGAAGATTCTGTACATTTTTAATGACGAATGTTCCTCTTATTCAGATAAAAATTATTAAAATATTATATTTATTATTTACTAACAAAAATTATGTCTCGAAGACAATTTGATATTTTGAAAGAAGACGAAAGTGGGAGGAGTAGATTGAATGGCAAATGAATGCCATTTTGGAAACAATAATTTTAAATGTCAAGTAGTAGTACTGGAAAGAGCTCTAATTGCAAGGAAAATGGGATCACCCCGAGTACAATGTACGGAAGCGGTTGTTGGTCAAGTGTGATTTAACCGAGAGGACAGTGAAAGTCGAGACTCAGAGAATTCTGGAATTTTATAGCAACAGACTGAGACTCCCCACTAAAGACAAAGGCTTTCTCTGGGCTGCAACGACGATATGTAGGCAACAGTTTTTATGTGAAACGCTTAAAACACACTTTGATAAACGAAGATATCCGTGGCTGGTGGATTTTATTTATGTCTGGATATGTGATTAGTGGTCTCAAGTTTTCCTGAAAACAGCAAATGTATAAATCGTTGTTATTTTGTAGATTTGAGCTGCTACGTAAATACGTTTTTATGTATTTATTTATATTCTGGTTTTATGTAACTGTGTAATTTACATCTTACATCAGCGTGTCCTTTGTTGCCAGACACGTGTAAAATTACTTTGTTAATGGAAAAGTATAAAATATGTGAAATACTGGTTTGTAAATCAGACCACACTAATTGGCACTGAACACATTTTGGAATTTTATACAGTGACAATTTTAAAATTATTACTTTAGCTTGTTTGCCACGTTTTAATTGCATATTTTGTTACAGGTATTGGCTGTTCAAACGTTTCGTTGATGTAAAGAAAACAAATACGAAGAATCATTTGATACTGGAAAATGATAGTCCTCCCTATTTGACAAGTTGGTGAATGTAACAGAAAAATTAAAATCTTATTTTCATTTAAGAGGTTATTATTGCAATCGTTTTCAGTTGTAACAGCGCTTTTAAAAGAATTTTAGACAAACAGCCAGTTCTGAAAGTGATGACAAAAACAAAATACATAAACACAGGATAAGAATTAGTTTGATAAATGAGAATTAATAAGGTAGACAGTTATTCAGGCAAGGTAGCTTCATTCCTAGTCTGCTTATACGGTCTCGAAACCAGTGAACGCGCTTCGAGGTAACTTCTAAATGTTTTTCACTCCAAATAATACCAGGAAGAAATCAAAGCCCTACCTCAGTTTTAATCGACTTCATTTAGTTGTCGTTAGTAAGAGTTGTCAAATTGTCTGTAGAAAATTGTGTGTAGTGTGTAGCAAGTGTAGTGCATCGATCATGGAAGTTATGAAAAGTGAAAAGGATAAATCAATCTTCGTAGTTGGTGGTTACAAATTCAGATTCCACAAACATCTGATGGACGGAATTCAGCGATGGGCACCACAAAGACTTGTAAGTGTTACTTAAAAATTGATTTGGAAAATAAAATTACAGAAAGTTTTCAAGAACACACTCAAGCACGTTTGGAAGATAATATAATTAACAGACAAAAAATAGCCCAAATTCTGTGAAAAGAAAAGCAGCTGAAGATATTTCATGTAAGCCGTCAAAACTCTTACAGAGAGAATTGACAAATAATGGAGACGTAGAAACATTATCAACCGGAGACGTTGAGTTACTCAAGCGAGTAATTAGGCGGTCCAGAGAATCGATTCATCCAAGTCTTCCAAAAAGTCGTGCAACTCATCGCGCTCTGCAAGAAATGGAAATTTTCACCAATACTGGGGAAGACTTCCTCATGATGAACGACCCAGAAAAAGGACTTGTTTGTTTCTCGACAATGACAAATTTAAAAATTCTGTGTGAAACCCCAAAACTCTATGTTGATGGTACATTTAAAAGTTGCCCAAAATTTTTCAAACAGATATTCACAATACATGGATATGTAAAGGGTATGTATGTGCCACTAGTTTTTTTTCTATTACCGGACAAAGACTCTTGCACTTATACCGAAATGTTCAAGTCAATTGTCGCGAAGTGCGAATCGCATAATTTGTCCCTTGATCCTGAGGAAATGTTTATGGACTTCGAATCTGCAATACATGGTGCTGGAAAAGTTGTTTGTTCAATGAATGTCAAGGGTTGTCGTTTTCATCTGGGGCAAAACTGGTGGAAAAAAATTCAAGCTCTTGGGTTGTCTTCTGAATACAAATCGAACACGGAAACCAGCCGTTTTTTCAAATTATTTTTTTGGCTTACCCTTCCTTAGTCCCGACGACATAGACGACTGTTTCACAGACCAACTAATGGAATTACAACCAGACGGAAAAGAAAACATAAGAATATTTACAGATTCGACAATTACATTTCTCCTGATGCTACGTTTCCTCCAAGAATATGGGCGGATTTCAGCGTTTCAACGAATCGTACGACGAACAACTGCGAATCGTTTCACGCTCGATTAAATGCGCACTTCTACAATTCTCATCCCAACACATACAATTTTGTTGATGTTTTGAAAAATTTCCAGGTTGACACATAAATCAAATTAATAAGCAAAGAAAATGTAAGGAAATATAAACGGATAGAAGAAAAGAAAATGTATCTTCGGGAACAAATGAATAAATTCACCAGAAAAACCTGTTCTTGAATACAGTATGTAGAGGCTGTTTGCATGAAATTTTTACCAATAAAATAAAGTAACATAGAGAATTGACAAAACTATTATAAGTGGCTAGACAAAACATATACTGTAGTATCCTTTCAAAGAATATCTACAGCTGATGATCACTAATAAGTGTGATATAAGTTTTTTCTTTTCACTGGGATATTAAAACCACAAATGATTAGAGGAAGATACACTAATATCTATACTTATCATTATGATAAATTTTTCGGAATAGCAAGGTACAATTTCCTACGAGGGACGGAGTTGACCGGGTAAAATTTCCTATGAGGGACGCATTTGACCGGGTTCTTTTTCACGCGGACGCAACTGACCGACGTCCGAAAATATGTACGTATGTATAACCTAACAAAATAAGAATTAGCTCGTACGTTCTTAACACTATAATATTGTTTTTCGTTACCTTTGTTTTTTTTTCTTTACAATAAGTCTAAAATCTGAACAGATATTTCTCTATTCCTTCCATACGATTGAATTTCCGGTCCATTTATAATTTTTACCGCATTGGCATTTTTATTATACTGTACAGACATGAGGTTTTAGTTCTTAAGGTAATATCACGGGGTACAAAACACATTTTTTTTTATTAGCGGGGGCTTACAGTCTATGCCGCATCTCGAATTTCGATCGCCACTTCTCCCTATCCTTCCAGTCATCATCTTCAATAGCTAGATCCCTCATGCTTTTCCTAATTCCTGTTCTCCATTGTGTTGTCAGTCTTCCTTTTCTTCTCCCGTTTTGTGGTGTGTAAGTCAATGCTTTCTTTGGCTATCGCTTCTCCTCCATCCTCATTACGTGACCATACCATAGCAATTGTCTTTCTATTCTTTCTGCTGTTGTAAATACGCGCCCTGTTTTCCTTCTTATATCTTCGTTTCTAACATGTTGCATTCTAAAAATATTACACGAGTAGAGGGAAAATGATGGTTCTGACTAAAGTACCGTTATTCCCCCACCACCACCGCTGGACCAGCAGCATCGACCAATCAAATTGCATGGCGCCTTTCGCGCGTCAATTCAAATATATGCCGTCTTTCGCGAGCCTAAATCACTTTCACTTTCTACTGGACCGCGAATTTCCGCGAATAAATTTTTTTATTTTTTTTTTAAATTTGATATTTTTATTTTTTTAATTAAATTGATTTGCATATCTGCGAATATATGCCGTCTTCCGCGAGCCTAAATCACTTTCACTTTCTACTGGACCGCGAATTTCCGTGAATAAATTTTTTTAATTTGATATTTTTATTTTTTTAATTAAATTGATTTGCATATCCGCGAATATATGCCGCCTTTCGCGAGCCTAGATCACTTTCACTTTCAATCAGCTGGACCCGCAGCATCCCAAATGGACCACCCGCATCCGCAAATATATTTTTTTTATTTTTTAAATAACGCTGATTTGCATATCAGAGGTGGGTGGTGGGTGGGAGGTTCCGACTTGATGCATTATAGTGTATATATTAAATATATGATCAGGGTTACCAACCTTGCATGAGTTCAAATTTGTTGTATGTTATAATGTATATTAAATCTATATGATCAGGTTTACCAACCTATGCAGGGGTTCAAACTTGATATGTGTATTATAGTGTATATTAAAATATATGATCAGGGTTACCAATCCTGTATTATTGTGTGTATAGAACAGATCTGCCAACATTTTTCTGTGGTGGGAAATTCAAACTATATGAGCAACGCATTCGCCAGAATCTGAGACTCGAGAGAGTATGTTTGTCGTGCATGCTTTATTTTTTATTTTTAATGAAGCTGATTTGCATATCAGGGGTGGGTGATGAGTCAATTCTCCCTTTGAATGTAAATAACTATCTCTCTCCCTCTCTCTCTCTCTCTCTCTCTTTATGTCATTGGTTTTACATAAGCATCGTGCTACTTATGGATTATTGTAATTAGCGATACTAAAATGTAATCACCAGGAAATATATTTATCGCCTACCTCATTGCGTTCTACTTCTAATTTGGTACATGACAGTCATTGACTGCGATTTAGTATGAAAAAATATATAATGGGTGAGGCAAAACAAAACACATACAGCCGAGTTGCAGACGCGTATTTGCAGATCCACCGTGACTGTTACTAGCAGACGCCCGATTTCTTTGGTATGCAGTCACTCACGTCATCCGTATTTAAAGTTCGCTACTTCCAGTACACATGGCCTCTGTAACAGATTTGGTCTCCAACAGGTGTGATTCGAACGGTAAGAGCAAGAACAATATGAACAAGGCCAAGGACATTATATGTCTAGTATCCCTCCTCAGACGCTGGTGTTACTTTGTGTCATAAAATCTCATGACACTCAAGATAAGAGACAATACGTTTGCAAAAAACAACAAAATTGAACTTCTGGAAACAAAATTGCACGGTTTGTAAGTAATATCGACAACACAGGTCAGCATTTTTCGGGCATTGACATATTTTTTATTATTTTTTTTTTTAATTTTTTATTTTATTTTATTTTTTTATTTATTTTTTTTTAATGAAGTTGATTTGCATATCAGGGCGAGTGATGAGTCAATTCTCTCTTGAATGTAAATAACTATCTCTCCCCCTCTCTCTCTTTATGTCCTTGGTTTTACATAAGCGTCGTGCTACTTATGGATTATTGTAATTAGCGATACTAAAATGTAATCACCAGGAAATATATATATTTATCACCTACCTCGTTGCGTCCTACTCCTAATTTTTTGACACATGACAGTCATTGACCACGATTTAGAAATTAATATACTGCCAAGTCTGTGTGTGTGTGTGGTAAAGTGTTACGCATAAAAAAAAAATCTCCTTGAAATAAAGTATTTTCAAAAGTTTTGTGCACACACATTGTACAATAATTTTCGTAATTGTAAGATACAACCTGCAAATTATTAAAATGTCTCTCTCACACATTTCTGATTACTATACAAATAATTGCATGCATATTCGAAGGTTTATAACGAAATAAATTAAAATAAACCATAATTTGTTTTAAATAATTAAATATATATTTACAACACTGTACACAAACTTAAAATATAGTTTACAAACCGCTATAATACAATTATTCAAAAAATACATTTTACATTGATTAAATATATATATATCACAAACAAACATTGTTATATAAATTATTAATAATAATATTGTTTTAAATGATTAAATATATATATTTACAGCACTGTACACAAACTTAAAATATAGTTTACAAACCGTTATAATACAATTATTCAAATACATTTTACATTGATTAAATATACATATATCACAAACAAACATTGTTATATAAAATAAATACAATATTAATAATAATTTTTGACATTGTAAGATTTTTAAATAATAATTTCACGGCTGTAGATACAGTTCACAAGGAAGTTTATCTGTAACATAACAATACAGTCGATATTATAATCACTGATACGATAATATTCAATTATCACATGCACACACACAGTTAGTGGAAAGAATCAAATGCGTTAAGTAAGTAAACTTTTTCAAGTATATATCATTTTTCATAAGTTAATGTACTTTCAAATAATTTCTAATCAAACCAAATATTATTCACTGGAAATTTGTAAATACTACTTAGAATCAATGATACATTTATCGCATAAGTTAATGTACTTTCAAATAATTTCTAATCGAACCAATTATTATTCAACGAAACTAAATAGAATCAATGATACATTTATCATGTACATACAAATTCAATTATTAAAGTGTTAAGTACAGAGAGTTGAAACTACACACACACACACACACACACACACACACACACACACACACATCAATAAATTGTTTGTTAACACGATTGCTACTTACGACACAATCTCCACCTGTATTGTATTGTTTGATTCCTCGTCCCTCGATACACTAAATGTAGTTCTTTGGGTTTGATATGCGTGAAAAACGTTTTTTTTTTTCTCAAAACCCTTCACAAACACATATTTATATATACGTGTATGTGATGTTAACAATGAAACAAGATTGTCGTATGGTGTCTCTCCTTCGCTCCATCTAAGTCTATGATAATTTGTCGTTAACCAGTGGTTTGTCCTAACGTATTTGGGATTCGTAACGGATGTAGCAGGCGGTGTCAAAATCCAATGTCTACCAGCAAATCTCAGAACGTCCATGATTGACAGTTCCTTCACAATATATTTGCCGTTGTCATCGAAAAAGCACTGGAAGTCAATTATAACCGCAGTGTTATCCATAATACTGTAAGACAAAGAAACCACACACATTACAAACTCTATATATGTATATATTATGTTTAAACATACAAATATCGTTGTGATATTAATATGTGAACTTACGTTTACAGACGTCTGGACTGAAGCACCGAGAGACATCAACTGACGAAAGAAACAAGTGTTGAGGAGGGTTACTATACATGGAGACAAATTTTTTTAGTAGGTGGGGAGGTGTCGTCGTTCTCCATGTTGATGCGTTGTCGTATCCGATAATGACCGTATGCAAGCGTATCATGACCATTGTCTAATATATAACGCTTATCATCATACGGTGACAACGCTTGCTTATTTACACGCATCGTGTACAGCGTATGATGATCGCTACGTAAACAAAGCGCACTGGTAGAAAACTGACAATGATCAGTGAGACACTTGCGATACATATCGTGTCGCAGACTCCTCTTAATCGCAACTCGAGGCACACCTTTACATACACGTTTTTGACACTCTTGGGTGGGATCTTCGTGGGCCACAAGGAACGAATAAAATTTCGCACGGAGACCCACGAATTCTCTAATAGGACGACCACACGTTTCATCCTTGAACAGGCCGACAACCTTTTTGTTCTTAAGGCTATAACAAGGATGAGACGTAGGGTAATCCGATGTGTCAAAAACGTGTAGGTCCTTCTTCATGTCTGCATACAAGTCTGATGTTTGAATGCTATACATCAGACTGTCTGTATCTGTCATTAATAATTTAACGTTGCAACCGTACTTGGCGACAGCATAACGATAATGAAAGTCGTACATTATCGTTTTGCTAACGTCAAGCACCGTGAAGCCGACATACACGGGACGGGAAAGAACAATGGATTTTTTACGGAGTGAGAGCCCCACCAGATCGTTCGTATAACGAATCATACGTTTTAGCCTAGGTGTGGAAACTAGTTTTTGAAGCCGTCGTTCATTCGAGACTAGTTCAAAGTCTATGTTTCCGTACGTTCTCCAGCGACTTACCGTATACGGCGTTGTTCATCAGTTTGAAAAGGTCTTTTTCAAAGCTGTTGACGGCTGTTTGCCTCTTGCGGGTGTTGAAATCGATAAACGGTTTCAACCAAGCGCTTTGCTTAAAACACAACACCCTATGAGTCGCTTTCAGCTCTAAGCCAAGACTTAAATACAATTTCAAATTTCGATAATGGAGAACGTAATTTTGTTTGTCCTCCAAAGTTGTTAACAACTTCTCTACGGATGACCCTGATTCGTTATACGATGATCTGTATATACTCTCGTGTAAACGTTTGGAAAAGGGAGAAAGGATATCGGGTGTTACGCGCTGGCGCACAGGTGCAAGTGGGTAGTCGGAATGCAGGTCGTGTAAGGTATCGGGATAGTGTAGGTCGACTTCGAGGATGTACCCGATGTCGGAATCATCACTCACATTACGTACGTCCAAGGACTCGAGTTCGTTACGCTCGAGCCATCGGAAGTCTGCGTAAGGGAGTGGTTGCGACATGGCTGCACCGTATAAATTATTACAGTCTGTATACAGAATGAAGGAGGTCGGTTTCGATACATCGTACTGATCTGGAATCAAAGGATTGTTAGCGACTGCGTGACGGTTGGATATCATCGCGCAGCCTCCGCGGACCCCAGACTCAAGGAACAGATGCATATTTATCTCTGTTAACAGCTCTAATTCGACCCCTGTCATTTTTAGCATCGCGTTCCAAGCGAGTCCGGGAAGCGAGTAAAAATGACACGGGTCCAAGCAGTAATCGCGTAAGGCCATGTCTCGGAAACTTTCAAAGACATCGGCCAGCAGCATTACGTCTGTCAACAAATACAAATCGTGGTAATCGCCAAACGTACGCAGATTGAATGCACTCCACACGTTTTGTGCGTGCTCGTAATCTGCGTCCGAAATAGCCGATTCCAACAACCGGTTATCAAAGTGTTCACGAGCGGGTAGACTTGATTCGTTGAACCGATCAATGCTGTCAACGTACGCGTAAGGGTATACTCCCTTGCGTACGAGCAGATTGGTCAGTTCGTCGAAACCCCGTCTAAGCATTTCCTCTCTGAGCAAAGGAAATTGGCTCCCGGACGTGGACAGATTGGTAACGAGTGTGTCCAGAGAGCGATTAAGAAATTGAAAAGAGTCTACGAAACGCAAGGGACCCAGGGAGAACGACACGTAACGCTCACTGGATGTTGCAATGCAGGATACGTGTTGGTCCTTATATTTTCCTAAACCCTGCATTAAATGGTGACAGTCGTAGCCACGAAGGTTGTGAAAGAAGACGGGGATATGACGAGGCATCTTGTAGCTTAGATTACAGCTATTGTGGGCTGCTCCCAAGAATTTCCCCGTAAGATGACAATGATTGCGTACCTTGTCATCGTCTGTCAAAGGGCGCTCACACAAATGACAAACGGTGGCGTTAGTGAATGCAACATTGTCATCATCGGACATAATTATTTGTACGTTATGTCGTACTACCTTCATCATATCCTCGGCGTCTTTCATCAACCACGAGAAGAAAGTGTCTACAACGTTTTCACCTCGATAAACTTTAGCCTCTCTCCAGAGTCTGTGTGTATGATCCACGATAGCATAGGAGAAACCTGACGGAATATGCATCGCTTCGTATGATGTGGACGATACAGGAGGAAAAGTTATTTTCTGACGGGCACCGTTGCTATCAACTGAGTAGAATTCGCCTAACTCGTGCACTGTCGTCGGGACGTTGTTACCAGGTGAACACGATTGAAGCGGAGTGATGAGAGACTCGAAGTCGGCGTAGACGGTAAAGGGTACTTTAAGACAGTGCGCGTAATTTTTAAATGACATAAACTTCTCCTCCTCTGTAGGCATTTTGGTTTTCTGCTCGCCGTGAGGTGTGCAGTAGGGGAGATGATCGGACAGACCATGTTCTGTGGAGAAACGATGCAGGCAGTAGTCGCAGTAAAATGATTTATTGCAGTGTTTTGTTAGGGATGATAATAATCTGCTCATGTTACTGATAAGACAGTAATGCTTTCGGCTATTTGTATCGGACAGAAGTAAAAGATTAACGTGATGTAATCTGTCCTTATTGGGGGTAATTCTTAACGGATAAACCTCATTTTTTGATTCGTTTCTGATATTGTCGTCTATATCATAGCCGAAAACGTTTATAGAAATGTTGGGATTTTGTGTTTCAAATTTAGAAAGTGATTTTATAGAAACAGGGTACTCGATACCGGTCATATTTATTGTGTTTATGAAGGGGGCGTATTTTGTAACAAATTCTTTATTCCTTTGTTGACGGTGTATGTGAGCTAGTACGGACCATAGAAAACACATTTCATCTTGGGGGTTTTTGATGTTGACTACTGCCTTGGTGAGTGCAAGTTTTCGCGGGGTTGGAAAGTAGGAGGATGCTGCTAGAGGCTGGTACCGTTCAACAACTAGTTCCAGCTTCAGTACAGCATCCACCGACCATCCGCTCCCGTCACGGGTAAAATTGGATATGCTATTCATGATTTTATCGTAGGATTCATCGAGTAGACAGTTCAACTCGTCGTTGTCGTCCGTGAGCAACGTACGACAACGTCCGTGGAAGACGGCGTCTTTGGTTACCACTTTTTCTTCGCCGCTGTCACCATCTAACACAGTTTTAGTGAAACGTATCCTGCACGCAATATGCCATTTGATACTGCGTAAACGTGCTTGTTCTGCCAGAATATCCTTGCACAATAAAGGTCGCACCTCGGTCATTATCGGTACTATATCTTGATCTTCTTCTTCTTCTGTGTACACAGGCAGGTAATTAAAAGTTGTGAGACATCCTCTAATACTCGTGTTTCGCACGATATAAAATCGTGTCATATCTGAAACAATAGAAACACATGTATTAGCTAATAGGAATGATGAATAACACACATTCATGTTTGTGGTAAATAAATAGATAGTACACGTTAGTTTATTGCAAACTGTGAAGATGGCAGCTACTCATGATTTTAGCATTGAAAGTGAAAGAAGAAAATCGTTCAAGTATTGGGAAGTGACGTTTGTCAGCCCCGACGAGTTAGCGTTTGCCGGGTTTTACTACTATCCGCTAAATTATGATGTTTGTGGACATAGTATGTCATTCATAGACGATAGAGTTAAATGCTTTTGTTGCGGAATTGAATTAGTTCATTGGAGAGAAGGTGACATACCTATGGTGGAAATAAGAAATATTTTCCGTCATGTCAATTTCTAAACGATGTCAAGAGACAATACATTGGGGAGAAGGTGACAAACCTATGTCAGAACATAAAAAATTTTCTCTGCCATATCAATTTCTAAACAACGTCAATAGACTATCTTATACATGTTAATTCATATCAAACAAATTTGGTTTGCTACATAATTATAGAGAGAGAGGCAATTGGTATTTAAAAAAATGTTTACCTTGTTGAGGATGTCCCTGTTCCTGCTGATGTTCTGGATTCTGCTGAAGGTCAGACATGGTAATATTCAGACGTGAGAGTGAATACTGAAAAACAAAGAAACTGTTATAACGCTGGTATTATGTTAGTGTATCTTAAACGCTTTATATCACAAAGTAAATTAGAATATCAATTGTAACATACAATTTGTAGCACAGTAGTGTTCAGCAACACGAACGAGTTGTAAGTAAGACGCTGTTGTGAAGTTCACCGGGTATATATTGTGATGGCAGCGGTATGTGAACATCTGCTCTCCGGTACCAACGGTGGACACAGCGAGCCAATCAGACATCAGCAGCCACCGAGACGTAACCAACTTCGTGTTCGGAGCTAGCCAATCAGCGATGCCAGTTAGTTAATAAAACCTGAGCCGGCAGAAAGAGGAGGACTGCAGTACGCCGTGAACAGCGGGCGCAGCCGTCGAACATCTTAGCGCGGCACTACCAACATCACCGTTCTCGCAACTCGGTCCTTTTTAGGACCACCAAAAACACTAGAGTGTACGATTGGTGCCAGTTGTCATGCGGCAAGCCTTTTGTCCGATGAAACCTTCCACAGTTGAAACCTGCTCTACAAAACGCTTCACACGAAGCGTTATGTTAAGAGAGAGAACGCGCATGTAAGTAGTTGACAACACACACGCACACATAGTTAATATTTGTTAATTATATTTAATACAATGAAAAATGAAGTCAACGTTTTGATGATGAGAGAGAGAGAGAGAGCGGGCGTTGTAAGTACGTACACAGTTAATATTTGTCGAATATATATAAACTTTCTAAAATCATATACATGCACGGTAATGATCACAGAGAGGAGAAACGGGTTGAACATAACGTTTGACAACGAGAGAGAGAGAGAGAGAGAGAGAGAGAGAGAGAGAGAGAGGGAGAGAGAGAGAGAGAGAGAGAGAGAGAGACAGACAGACAGACAGACAGACAGACAGACAGACAGACAGATATAGACAGTCGGACGGATGGACGGACGGACGTAACGAGTGTGTCCAGAGAGCGATTAAGAAATTGAAAAGAGTCTACGAAACGCAAGGGACCCAGAGAGAACGACACGTAACGCTCACTGGATGTTGCAATGCGTACGTTATGTCGTACTACCTTCATCATATCCTCGGCGTCTTTCATCAACCACGAGAAGAAAGTGTCTACGACGTTTTCATCTCGATAAACTTTAGCCTCTCTCCAGAGTCTGTGTGTATGATCGATGTTACCACCACCACCACCACTGTCACATTCTACTGTCCTTTTGTGACGAATATTCTATCATTGTTTGGTTCTCTCTGGTTTGATACAGACGTGTTCACTAGTGTCTTCTAATAATGTCGTTTTTTGTAAAGTTTAATGCTGTAATATCATACATTACAACATGGTATCAGAGAAAGCGACGAGGCGTTTAGAAAAAATTACAGACCGATTCTGGAACCGTTAGAAGCTATTTCACGAAAGTTAAGTGGTGATATAATGGAGGAGGGGAGGAGGAGAAGAAGAGCCTACACAACATGTAATAACTGAAAACGAAAGTGGCACGCAGAGTCATAACGCTTCTCATTTCAGTGACAATAGCGCATGGAACCCTAACACTTTACATTTCAGTGACGATTCATTAGCAAACAAATATATGCGTTTGTGCGAATCGGCTGACTGTAAACGGATTATAGATCGTATGTATGTATGGTGTTCGATACGAAGGTGGTAAATTTATGATAGGTGTTTCAAATGTGAAAATCGATGATAACGACAACTTTCATGTCAAAGGAAAAATTTACGAGGGTACACCTGGTCTGTATGAACTTTTGTTTATGAAACTATCGAAAAAATACAATAAGAACGATATGAGGAAATACAGGCCCATACTACTAGCAACCAACAGACATATGATGAAATTAATTTCTATTTTTAATTTATTTGTGTGTGCGTATGTTTGACTGTATTGCAGATTCTAATTTACAAAGTTTGATGAATACTATTTGAAAGGGGGGGAGCTCTCTAGTTGACATCTCCGCCGATGTAATGACTCTCAAACATAAAAATGTAAACATAAACAGACGGTGTTTGTTGACACGTAAACATTGCACACTTAAAATGTAAACATAAACATTCCGAGTTCGTTGACACGTAAACTGTTTTTCCTTTCGTGAGTAATCGTTCATTAATAAGATATGAATTAGCTTAATCGATTAAATGGTTAGACTAGTAATGGTAAATGTGAAGGTAAGAAGGTAAGTATGTAGGTTCGATTCTTGTTAATTCATATTTTTGTTAAAAATCTTTTTTATAAATATTGAGGAGAAGGGATAATAACATATTCTTTTATAATTATTAACAACGTTGTTTGGTATTTGTCATTGTAAAGTACAATCGGAAACCATGACGCCACTTAAATCTGTAATATTTTTTTGTTTTTTTTTTTTTGTTTTAACATTATGGACAAAATGTTTAACGGATAACACAACACAGTTTCAATTGGATCAGGTTAAACGTTACTTATATGAATATGGATATCTTTATACGAAAGATAAAACGTCATGCAATTAGTAAATGATTCAGATGTTTCCAATGCCCTCCTTATATTTCAAGAATATTACAAATTACCTGCTGACGGCAAATTAAATAATGAAACTCGAAATTTAATGTTAAAACGTAGGTGTGGTAATACCGATATTCTTTCTGATTATAGAAAGAAATCAGCTAGAAAAACCACGCTTTGTTGTGTTAGCGTTTCAGACAGCAAGAAAAAAATGTACTGACAGCACACGCTGATGAATTTGATCACTGTAACGTGATCAATGCGAGACTGTTTCTAAACGATAAGTATTATCCTTACGATAATTTAAACTTGGATATTGGGAAAGACCGTTTTGCATTATTGTACAATATGTACACCAGTTTTCAAAGTTCGTATTACCACCGTTTAGACAGCAGCCCAGTACTGACACCGGAATTATTCAAATCAAAAGCCCCGCTGGTTGTTTTCGATTGTAGCAAGCAAGACGATACACTTAAGTCTTCAGCAGTTGATGTACGTTTAGAATTTGAATCGTCAATGAATTTTCCTAGACAGACAACCGCCTACTGTATGATACTACATGATTCGCTTGTAGAATATACACCATTGTCCAACACAGTACATAGACGTGTTTAAGTCTTATTTTATACATATTTTGTAAATACTAGTTTTAAATATATATATATTTTCATCATATTTGTACCATTATAATATTGGAGCTATGTGTGTGTATGTATTTTTAATTGTAAAACTAGTTTAGATATATTTTAATACTTGTAACAATATAATCTTGGAACTGTGTATTTTTTTTTTTTTTTAAATTGTAAATATTAGTTTATATATATTTTCATACTTGTAACAATATAATCTTGGAGCTGTGTATGTATTTTTAATTGTAAAACTGTTTAATATAATCTTGGAGCTGTGTGTATGTATTTTAATAAATGTATATATATATTACACACACTTTATTATTATTTGTATAACCCACTCCATAATAATTTGATCATACATATACACGCGCACACACACATGTATTAAATTCAATAATGCGTTTGATAATGTTTTAATGCAAATAATTTTAGGAAAGTCTACATTCCGCTTTCATAAGGAAATAGTCACTGCTTACAGCTATGTATGTCCACAACAGAATTAGAGAGATATAAATGTCATCATACGCTGGGACCTACTTTCTAAATTTTTTACATTAAAAATGTTTGTTTAAAGCAATATTTCAGAGAATTGTAACAGACATAATAATAATTTGATCATACACACACACACACACACACATACACATGTATTAAATTCAATAAATAATGCGCTTGATAATGTTTTTACGTTTAAATAAATCTGTACACTCACCAACTAGTGTTGTCTATACACCCTTAATGATGAAAGTTGTGTGTGTCTACTACAACAGTCTTTCAACTATTTAAAAAAATGCAGTGATAGCTTTCACGCAGGCAGTCAAATGCGAAATTGCCACTAAAAAAAAAAAAAAAAAAAAAAAAACGGTAAGAATATATTTCAGACAATTGTACCAGACATAATAATTTGATCATACACACACACACACATGTATTAAATTCAATAATGCGCTTGATAATGTTTTAATGCAAATAATTTTAGGAAAGTCTACATTCCGCTTTCATAAGGAAATAGTCACTGCTTACAGCTATGTATGTATGTCCACAACAGAATTAGAGAGATATAAATGTCATCATACGCTGGGACCTACTTTCTAAATTTGTTACATTAAAAATGTTTGTTTAAAGCAATATTTCAGAGAATTGTAACAGACATAATAATAAGTGATCATACACACACACACACACATGTATTAAATTCAATAAATAATGTGCTTGATAATGTTTTTACGTTTAAATAAATCTGTACACTCACCAACTAGTGTTGTCTATACACCCTTAATGATGAAAGTTGTGTGTGTATACTACAACAGTCTTTCAACTATTTAAAAAAATGCTGTGATAGCTTTCACGCAGGCAGTCAAATGCGAAATTGCCACTATAAAAAAAAAAAAACAAATACGGTAAGAATATATTTCAGACAATTGTACCAGACATAATAATTTGATCATACACATACACGCGCACACACACATGTATTAAATTCAATAATGCCTTTGATAATGTTTTAATGCAAATAATTTTAGGAAAGTCTACATTCCGCATTCATAAGGAGATAGTCACTGCTTACAGCTATGTATGTCCACAACAGAATTAGAGAGATATAAATGTCATCATACGCTGGGACCTACTTTCTAAATTTGTTACATTAAAAATGTTTGTTTAAAGCAATATTTCAGAGAATTGTAACAGACATAATAATAATTTGATCTCACACACACACACACACACACACACACACACACACACACACACACACACACACACACACACACACACACACACACACACACACACACACACACACACACACACACACACACACACACACACACACACACACACATACACATACACATGTATTAAATTCAATAAATAATGCGCTTGATAATGTTTTTACGTTTAAATAAATCTGTACACTCACCAAATAGTATGTGTGTTGTCTATACACCCTTAATGATGAAAGTTGTGTGTGTATACTACAACAGTCTTTCAACTATTTAAAAAAATGCAGTGATAGGTTTCACGCAGGCAGTCAAATGCGAAATTGCCACTATAAAAAAAAAAAACAAATACGGTAAGAATATATTTCAGACAATTGTACCAGACATAATAATTTGATCATACACATACACGCGCACACACACATGTATTAAATTCAATAATGCCTTTGATAATGTTTTAATGCAAATAATTTTAGGAAAGTCTACATTCCGCTTTCATAAGGAAATAGTCACTGCTTACAGCTATGTATGTCCACAACAGAATTAGAGAGATATAAATGTCATCATACGCTGGGACCTACTTTCTAAATTTGTTACATTAAAAATGTTTGTTTAAAGCAATATTTCAGAGAATTGTAACAGACATAATAATAAGTGATCATACACACACACACACACACACACACACACACACACACACACACACACATGTATTAAATTCAATAAATAATGCGCTTGATAATGTTTTTACGTTTAAATAAATCTGTACACTCACCAACTAGTGTTGTCTATACACCCTTAATGATGAAAGTTGTGTGTGTATACTACAACAGTCTTTCAACTATTTAAAAAATGTAGTGATAGCTTTCACGCAGGCAGTCAAATGCGAAATTGCCACTATAAAAAAAAAAAACAAATACGGTAAGAATATATTTCAGACAATTGTACCAGACATAATAATTTGATCATACACATACACGCGCACACACACATGTATTAAATTCAATAATGCCTTTGATAATGTTTTAATGCAAATAATTTTAGGAAAGTCTACATTCCGCATTCATAAGGAGATAGTCACTGCTTACAGCTATGTATGTCCACAACAGAATTAGAGAGATATAAATGTCATCATACGCTGGGACCTACTTTCTAAATTTGTTACATTAAAAATGTTTGTTTAAAGCAATATTTCAGAGAATTGTAACAGACATAATAATAATTTGATCACACACACACACACACACACACACACACACACACACACACACACACACACACACACACACACACACACACACACACACACACACACACACACACACACACACACACACACACACACACACACACACACACACACACACACACACACACACACACACACACACACACACACACACACACACACACACACACACACACACACATGTATTAAATTCAATAAATAATGCGCTTGATAATGTTTTTACGTTTAAATAAATCTGTACACTCACCAAATAGTATGTGTGTTGTCTATACACCCTTAATGATGAAAGTTGTGTGTGTATACTACAACAGTCTTTCAACTATTTAAAAAAATGCAGTGATAGGTTTCACGCAGGCAGTCAAATGCGAAATTGCCACTATAAAAAAAAAAACAAATACGGTAAGAATATATTTCAGACAATTGTACCAGACATAATAATTTGATCATACACATACACGCGCACACACACATGTATTAAATTCAATAATGCGTTTGATAATGTTTTAATGCAAATAATTTTAGGAAAGTCTACATTCCGCTTTCATAAGGAAATAGTCACTGCTTACAGCTATGTATGTCCACAACAGAATTAGAGAGATATAAATGTCATCATACGCTGGGACCTACTTTCTAAATTTGTTACATTAAAAATGTTTGTTTAAAGCAATATTTCAGAGAATTGTAACAGACATAATAATAAGTGATCATACACACACACACACACACACACACACACACACACACACACACACACACACACACACACACACACACACACACACACACATGTATTAAATTCAATAAATAATGTGCTTGATAATGCAAATAATTTTTACGTTTAAATAAAATCGGTACATACAATAAAATTAATATAAAATACATTAAGAATATATTTCAGATAATTGTAGCAGACATAATAATTTGATCATACACACACACACACACACACACACACACACACACACACACACACACACACACACACGCGCGCACACACACACACACACACACACACACACATGTATTAAATTCAATAAATAATGCACTTGATAATTTTTACGTTTAAATAAAATCTGTACACTTACCAAAAGAAGATGTGTATACTGGAAGACACGTAATACGTGCAGTATCAGCATGCGTTGGCAGACAAATGAGTTCGCTAATTTTCTGTGCGTATATATATTGTACACTGTAGTGGGGAAAGCACGTGTGTGTGTGTGTCCGTTTTTAGAGTAATTACTGTAAGCGGTGTTAATGCTTGACAGGTGTCAAATTAGAAAGTAGAGTTGTCCGTTTTTAGAGTAAATACTTTATAATCCATAATTACTGTCAGCACTGCTAATGACTAACAGGTGTGAAATTAGAATGTAGGACGTCGTACACAAGGTTAATGACCTCTGGTTTAATTTAGCGAATAATAACTATATCTAATTCAGTATCGTTGTGTGTGTGTGTGTGTGTGCATAGACTTGTTTCGCTGTCAACGTACTCCGAATATGCATGCAATTATTTGTATAGTAATCAGAAATGTGTGTGAGAGAGACATTTTAATAATTTGTAGGTTGTATCTTACAATCATGAAAATTATTATTTAAACTGATAATTGTTTTATTAAAATCTTACAATGACGAAATATTATTATTTCATTGTTTACGATATATATTTAATGCAAAAAATGAATTTTTAAAATTACAATCGTCTGTATTTAAGATCGTGTACACACATACAAATCGTTTGAATAAGGGAATTCTTGTCAACGTTTGCAGTGAGAGAGAGAGAGAGACATATGCAATGTGTGTATGTGTACACAAAACTTTTGAAAATACCTTATTTCAAGGAGATTTTTTTTTTATGCGTAACACTTTACCACACACACACACATACACACAGACTTGGCAGTATATTAATTTCTAAATCGTGGTCAATGACTGTCATGTGTCAAAAAATTAGGAGTAGGACGCAACGAGGTAGGTGATAAATATATATTTCCTGGTGATTACATTTTAGTATCGCTAATTACAATAATCCATAAGTAGCACGATGCTTATGTAAAACCGAGGACATAAAGAGAGAGAGGGGGAGAGATAGTTATTTACATTCAAGAGAGAATTGACTCATCACTCGCCCTGATATGCAAATCAACTTCATTAAAAAAAAAAAAAATAAAAAAAAAAATAAAAAAAAAAAAATAAAAAATAAAATAATAAAAAATATGTCAATGCCCGAAAAATGCTGACCTGTGTTGTCGATATTACTTACAAACCGTGCAATTTTGTTTCCAGAAGTTCAATTTTGTTGTTTTTTGCAAACGTATTGTCTCTTATCTTGAGTGTCATGAGATTTTATGACACAAAGTAACACCAGCGTCTGAGGAGGGAAACTAGACATATAATGTCCTTGGCCTTGTTCATATTGTTCTTGCTCTTACCGTTCGAATCACACCTGTTGGAGACCAAATCTGTTACAGAGGCCATGTGTACTGGAAGTAGCGAACTTTAAATACGGATGACGTGAGTGACTGCATACCAAAGAAATCGGGCGTCTGCTAGTAACAGTCACGGTGGATCTGCAAATACGCGTCTGCAACTCGGCTGTATGTGTTTTGTTTTGCCTCACCCATTATATATTTTTTCATACTAAATCGCAGTCAATGACTGTCATGTACCAAATTAGAAGTAGAACGCAATGAGGTAGGCGATAAATATATTTCCTGGTGATTACATTTTAGTATCGCTAATTACAATAATCCATAAGTAGCACGATGCTTATGTAAAACCAATGACATAAAGAGAGAGAGAGAGAGAGAGAGAGAGGGAGAGAGATAGTTATTTACATTCAAAGGGAGAATTGACTCATCACCCACCCCTGATATGCAAATCAGCTTCATTAAAAATAAAAAAATAAAGCATGCACGACAAACATACTCTCTCGAGTCTCAGATTCTGGCGAATGCGTTGCTCATATAGTTTGAATTTCCCACCACAGAAAAATGTTGGCAGATCTGTTCTATACACACAATAATACAGGATTGGTAACCCTGATCATATATTTTAATATACACTATAATACACATATCAAGTTTGAACCCCTGCATAGGTTGGTAAACCTGATCATATAGATTTAATATACATTATAACATACAACAAATTTGAACTCATGCAAGGTTGGTAACCCTGATCATATATTTAATATATACATTATAATGCATCAAGTCGGAACCTCCCACCCACCACCCACCTCTGATATGCAAATCAGCGTTATTTAAAAAATAAAAAAAATATATTTGCGGATGCGGGTGGTCCATTTGGGATGCTGCGGGTCCAGCTGATTGAAAGTGAAAGTGATCTAGGCTCGCGAAAGGCGGCATATATTCGCGGATATGCAAATCAATTTAATTAAAAAAATAAAAATATCAAATTAAAAAAATTTATTCACGGGAATTCGCGGTCCAGTAGAAAGTGAAAGTGATTTAGGCTCGC
The DNA here is from genome assembly GCA_034769895.1 of Magicicada septendecula. Classification (NCBI taxonomy): domain Eukaryota; kingdom Metazoa; phylum Arthropoda; class Insecta; order Hemiptera; family Cicadidae; genus Magicicada; species Magicicada septendecula. The sequence goes on from CM068374.1 coordinate 276,742,170, forward strand.
GAAAGACGGCATATATTCGCAGATATGCAAATCAATTTAATTAAAAAAATAAAAATATCAAATTAAAAAAAAAAATAAAAAAATTTATTCGCGGAAATTCGCGGTCCAGTAGAAAGTGAAAGTGATTTAGGCTCGCGAAAGACGGCATATATTTGAATTGACGCGCGAAAGGCGCCATGCAATTTGATTGGTCGATGCTGCTGGTCCAGCGGTGGTGGTGGGGGAATAACGGTACTTTAGTCAGAACCATCATTTTCCCTCTACTTACACGTTCTTCTTAAGAAGTCCATTTCCACAGTTTCTAATCTGAAAGTTGCCAGCATTCGCAGACATAAGTTAAAATGGGCTCCACAATAGTTGTGTAGATTGTCAGTTTAGTTTGAAGTTTTATTTTGTTCAACGAAAGTAACGAGTTTAGTAAACGAATAGCCTTTTTCCCTGTTGTATCATATTTTTGATGTAATTTTTTGTTGTTCCATCTTCTGAAATAATGCTTCCTGAATATTTGAATTCGCTACACTTTCCGATTCTGTGTATTTGCAGATCTGGGTCTCCTTCTTGCATGTCTCCTATTTACAGATATTCTGTTTTAGTAGTGTTTATGCTTAGACCCCATTCCTCGTACTCCTCTTTCAATTTTCTAAACGTATAGTCTGTGTCGTCCTCGTCACACGCTATAATTACCCGATCGTCGGCAAATTCGAGAGTTGTTAAGCACTGCTCATCCATTTGAATTCCCATTTCTGATGTTTTGTAAAATCAAAATACAATTAAAATTTTAATATTTGCATACTTGCTATAGGGAGGAGACGCAAAAATAATGGATCTAAATCAAGTGAACAGTTACTATGGAGACAGTTACTTTTCCTATCAACAGACTATTCAACTTGAATATCGTGTGCCGTATGGATCGCTGTAGGAGTCTGTACCGCGCAAGGGTTCAAACGATTCTGTTCTGCGACATAACATTTTGTTCAATCCGACATTATACATTTCAAAACTGGTAGTAACAATGCAACATGTGCAAACTCTTACGTTTTCCCGAGCGGCTTTAACATTGTTAAAATTACTAGATACTATTAGCCGGCTGTTTGGCCGTGGTCGGCCTCATCACTGGGGTGAACTGGCGGACACCGTGGCAATTGTTTCAAACATTGATGATGGCCTCCGATGGTGGGGCCGAAACATTTGTCAACAACAACAACTGTAGATTACGGCCTAACAGCCCGGCTAACAGTATCTAGTAATTTTAACAACAATAAGACAGTTTTCACAACTGATTCTCATAACTGGTTAGTGTTTAATATCTCGTTGGATTCACGCTTTCAGCTACCACTGATCAAACTGCAGTTTACAAAGAGTACAGACATGAATCACAACAGTTACAGTCTCATGTCGTCTGTTATGGTGTCGTATGAAATTTTACAACAGTGTATTCAAAATGTTACAAAGCCGTTGTACTCGGAAACGAAGCTTCAGTTGAGGAACAAGCGTCAAGTCGTCAAAGATAACGTGGATTTATGGTTTCATTCATTTTCAGCGTTTACGAACTTATAATTTCATACGGGGAAAAGCAAAAGAAAGAGTTCTACTTTAGACCTTCTAATAAATCTACAAAGAAACAAGAGTCGCATAAATGGAACCAGGAAACACTGGGACGTTTAAAGTCATATAATCGCTAGGCAACACGCACCAGTACGAAGTATCAGAAGTAGCTGGCTGCGTGAAGAAGACAGAGTTTAGTTGCTCGATTTCAATTAACTGCACAAATTCCGCTCCTACGTACAACGCCCACAGTCTTGGTCCTCTCGTTCGCACAGCCCACAACAGTAATTGTCAATTGAAACTCTTAGTGCTTTATGTACTGAGCTTAGCGTTAAATGTTTACATTCTGACAAGTGCGTTCTCTTGAAAAGCGGACAGATGTTTGGTACAGGCTTGTGTGCGCAATTGGTTTCTTTAGTTTAATTGTTTAGTAATAAATTTTTATCTATTATAATGAACAGAATGGTTAAAAAATTGCGCGATACGTTATCTGCTGTTTCAATATAACCATGTCAAAGTCAGAATCAGTACAACTGATTCACAGGTACTCTAACGTATGGCTCATTAATTTGAGTTTAATCGTATTGCTATCCACGAACGTTCTGTGATTGTTTATTTGTTATATTTAAAAGAAACATGATCGGTCGCCTGTGTTGAGGTACGAAGTAACATATAGGCCTATTGTAACAAATATGCTAGTTTTAAGGGACGTAAATTCCCCACAGACACAAACGTGCACCTGAAGAAAATAACAAAACAGGTTTCTGCCGATTCCAGTTCAAAATACAAACACCTGACAGGACGCCTCGCATTTCAGCTACAACACGGTAATTTAATCAAATACTTCTGTTACAAATGTCATCGCACTTCGTGTGAACTCAAGTCCTAGTCCAGGTCATGGGAACAAGTGTAAGTGATGCTTCAAAGTCAAAGTCTTCGTCCTTTCTTTTTAATAACCGATTAATTATACAACATAATGCGGAGATTGTAATGTATGAAGTACAGAAACCAAATGTAGGCCTATAGGGAAAACTCTTCCTCTTCAATACCCTATCTTTGAAGTACCGCGAAGTGCTAATTCAATTTTAGTGTTTTGAATAAAATATATTTTCAAATATAAAAAAAGGAACAATATTTTTTGGAAAAGTGAATAACGACGTCATGTATACTTTTTAAAAGTGAAAACTTTACTCAAACTCATCTCTTGAAGACAAGAAGGAACTTATTAAAATATAGCTTATTATAAATAAATATAAAATATAAGTATTTAGAAAAGTTTTTATAAAATTTAATTAAATTATAAATTGTTGACCAATATTGTTTTGTATTATCCCTACATATTTTAATAAGTAGTAGTGAATAAGGGGGCGATTCTAATCATGAGACTGCAGGAACTGAAATGGATGTTTATTATATAGGTGAATAATCCAATACAGTGAAGAGAGGGGGAGAGAGCAGACAGGTTAACAGACAGATATTAAAGAATTCAGATTATAACCACACATTAATATAAGAAATCGGAAACAAGATGTGAGCTCTGAAGCGACAACTGCTCTGTAGACTTTAATTGAGTTAATGCTGATGTGGATACTCTTGGCCAATCAGCTGGTTAAGAAAGCAGCTTTGAATATTGTTAGTCCACCTTCAATTGACCTGATTTTGAGAAATGCAATTATTGCTGAGACGAGGCACAAAAGTATGGACAATGAGACATACGGAATGCATGGAGTTTGGTAGTATGGAAGTATGAAACATTCCAATCGCTGGCAATTTAACATCTATAGTAACAGGTCGTGGACAATTTTGAGGTTATCTTTATCGCTTCAAGGTTTCAGAAGATCAAGTATACAGGTGTAAAACTGAAGAACAAACAGTTCATCGCCTTCTTTTTGAATGTAATAATTTTCATAAAGACAGAACAGTTTTTAAAAGGAGTAATGTAATGCGTAGTGGAATCTGACCCATGCAAGAAGAGGATATGACAAAGAAAGGTACATTAAATCCTTTCTAAAAGTTGTCGGTGAATTTTAAATTGCTACGACTTCAATTTGCTGTAACAGTGTTGATTCTATAGACTGTTGAAATTGTGAGCATTGGGATTGTGTAAGATACTTAAGTATTTTATTAAAATGTCATAACATGATAGCCATACCTCGTAGCCAATATTTAATTTTATTCCAGTCTGTCTGAAACACCGGTTGTCAGTAATCAGTGTGGATTAACTAATCCTAACAACTATTCAAGAACGAGGGATTGGTTCGATTAACATCACGCAACTAACCTACTTGCAACATTACTACTGTGAGCCGAACGACACAATGCAGCATCTCTTGCTTGTACCTACCATCTGTTTCATGCCACACTCCACCAAGAGGAGTGGAGAATCAGGGTCAGCCTCTCCTTGTTTGTTGGGTCAGTTATCAGTTGGCCTGTCTTCTTATGTGCCGATATCAATTTAAACCTGTCAATTGTGTCCAGAATATATATTGTTACCCCCCCCCATTTACTCACTAATTGCTTTAGACTCCCACCCTGTCTTCTTTAGACAACAACTTCTACTCCAGAAGTCCCATCAGTAACAATTGTAGTTTCTTATCATTTTTCCACGAGATGTCCCACATCTCTGCTCATTATTGTGTAATACTGTCTGCTATAGTATAAGTTTACGTTTTAAGACCCACGAGATGTCCCGTAAGGAAATGGAAGTATGGCGATCGCGAAAATATCGTGTTCGTGATTCTGATTGTACTACCCTCAAAACATGAAGAAAAGTCATTTTCCGATAAGTGTCTGTGTGTCTGTACGTAGAACTTTTCTATGGCGAACGATAACTGCCCGCAAATTCAAACAAAATCAAATAACTTTTTGTATATGTGTCCGAGTTATAGAGGACTCAAGGCCTGTTGATTTTGGTGAAGATCGGTTAAGGGGAAGGGGTAGTTTACCTTCAACGGCTTATGTTTTAACAAGAGTAAAGTAGCCTACTTAATTTTGATAAATAAAGTATCCTTAAAAGAAGGTCATAATAATCCACTATACAAAGATTGTATGTAGATGAAAATTATAGTTGAAGGGGGAGAGAGTAATTTATAAATGAAAATGATCATTGAAGGGGGAGGGGACAATTTTTACTTCCATGTTCCATAAGGAAATGGAAGTATGGTCATGGCGAAAAAAGTCGTGTTCGAGATAAGGGCTGATTCTGATTGTACTACCCTCAAAACATGAAGAAAAGTCATTTTTCGGATAGTGTCTGTGTGTCTGTGTCTGTGTGTAGAATGTTTTATATGGCAAACGATAACAGCCGCAAATTCAAACAGAATCAAATAATATTTTGTATATATCCCTGAACTGTAGAGGACTCAAGGCCTTTTGATTTTGGTGAAGATCGGTTAAGAGAAAGGGGTAGTTTACCCGCAACGTTTTATGTTTTAACAAGAGTAAATTACTTAATTTTGATAAATAAAATATCCTGATAAGAAGATCATAATAATACACTGCATAAAGGTAGATGAAATATCTATAAATGAAGATGCTAGTTGAAGGGGGTGGGAGTAATTTTCTTTAAATGAAAATTAAAGTTGAAGGAGGAGGGATTAATTTTGTATATGTGTACAACGTTATCGGCAACAAAGACGTAGTTTGTTGTTAAAATTCCTTCACGGGCTGTTTGGCCGTAGTCCAAGGTTTTCTGCAAAACCAGACGTTTCGACAGTGCCATCGACTGCCATCATCAGTGAAAATCGAGTGCGCTAACATGAGGTGGTATACGTTAGTGACCACACTACTGAGGTTAAGGCTGAAGAAAGAAGTAGTTGTTTCTATAGAAATATTTCATTTCGAAAATGATTTTAAATATAAATCTTAGAACATGGAAGTCATGTATGGTTCTCCATACCGATATTTTTCTATGACGAACGATAACTGCAGCACATTCAAACAGAATAAAATATTTTTGCACACGTCCCTGAATTGTATAGTACAGAAGGCCTATTGATTTTGGTGAAGGTCGGTTAAGGGAAAGGGGTAGTTTACCTGAAACGTTATATGTTTTAACAAGAGTAAAGTACTTAATTTTGATAACTAAACTATTCTGGAAAGAAGATAATAATAATCCACTGTAGAAACGTACATGAAATATGTATAAAGCAAGAGGCTAGTTGAAGGGGGAGGGATAATTTTTATTTATATGTCATGTGTACTACGTTATCGGCAACAAAGAAGTAGTTTGTTGTTAAAATTCCGTCCCGGGCTGTTTGGCGTGGTCCAATGTTTTCTACAAAACCAGACGTTTCGGCAGTGCTATCGACTGCCATAATCAGTGAAAATCGAGTGCGCTAACGTGTAGTGGTATACGTTAGTGACCACAGTACTGTGGTTAAGGCTGAAGAAAGAAGTAGTTTCTATGGATATATTTCATTTCAATTTGCCAAACATAAAACTCGATTTACAAGGAACACACCTAACTTATTACAAATTATCAAATCGAATCAAGTAAATGATTTTAAATATAAATCTTAGAGCATGGAAGTTATATATGGTTCTCCATACCGATATTACTTCCATGTTCGATAAGGAAATGGAACTATGGTCATGGCGAAAAAAATCGTGTTCGAGATAACAACTGATTCTGATTGTACTACCCTCAAAACATGAAGAAAAGTCGTTTTCCGAAAAGTGTCTGTGCGTAGAATTTTTTATGGCAAACGATAACCATATCAATTTAAAACTGTCAATTGTGTCCAGAATATGTATTGTTACTCCCCACTTACTCTCTAATTGCTTTAGACTCCCTCCCTGTCTTCTTTAGACAACAACTTCTACTCCACAAGTCCCATCAGTAACAATTGTAGTTTCCTATCATTTTTCCACGAGATCTCCCACAGCTCTGCTCATTATTGTGTAATACTGTGTGCTATCATATATGTTTACGTTTTACTTCCATGTCCCTTAAGGAAATGGATGTATGGTGATCGCGAAAATATCGTGTTCGTGATTCTGATTGTACTACCCTCAAAACATTAGGTAAAAGTCATTTTCCGATAAGTGTCTGTGTGTAGAACTTTTTTTATGGCGAACAATAACTGCCGCAAATTCAAACAGAATCAAATAATGTTTTGAGTATGTGCCCGAGTTGTAGAGGACTCAAGGCCTATTGATTTTGTGAAGATCGGTTAAGGGGAAGGGCTAGTTTACCTGCAACATTTTACGTTTTAACAAGAGTAAAGTACTTAATTTTGGTAAATAAAGTATCCTGAAAAGAAGGTCATAATAATCCACTGTAGAAAGGTAGATGAAATATCTATAAATGAAAAGGGTAATTGAAAGAGGGGGTGGTAATTTTTTATAGATGAAAATGATTGTTTAAGGGGGAGGGGATTCATTTTTATATGTGTACTACGTTATCGGCAACAAAGAAGTAGTCTGTATGGAAATATTTCATTTAAATTTGTCAAACATAATACTCGATTTACAAGGAACACCTCACTTGTTAGAAATTATCGAACCGAATTCAAGTAAACGATTTAAAATATAAATCTTAGAACATGGAAGTCATGTATGGTTCTCCATACCGATATTACTTTCATGTTCCATAAGGAAATGGAAGTATGGTCATAGCGAAAAAAATTGTGTTCGAGATAACGACTGATTCCGATTGTAGGCCCCTACTACCCTCAAAACATGAAGAAAAGTCATTTTTCGAAAAGTGTCTGTGCGTGTCTGTGTGTAGAATTGTTTCTGTGGCAAACGATAACTGCCGAAAATTCAAACAGAATTAAACAATTTTTTGCATGCATCTCTGAGTTTTAGAGGACTGAAAGCAAATTGATTTTAGTGAAGATCGGTTAATAGAAAGGGGTAGTTTACCAGCAACGTCATATGTTTTAACAAGTGTAATTTTTATATGACGAACGATAACTGCCGCACATTCAAATAGAATCAAATAATTTGTTGCATACTTTCCTGAATTGTAAAGAACTCAAAGACTGTTGATTTTGGTGAAGATAGGTTAAGGGAAAGGGGTAGTTTACCTGTTTTATGTTTTACCAGGAGTAAAGTATTTAATTTTGATAAATAAAGTATCCTGATAAGAAGATCATAATAATCCACTGTAGAAACGTAGATGAAATATCAAGAAACGTAGAGCCTAGTTGAACGGGGGGGGGGGGTAATTTTCTATAAATGAAAATGCTAGTTGAAGGGGGAAGGGATAATTTTTACTTCCATATTCCATAAGGAAATGGAAGTATGGTCATGGCGAAAAAAATCGTATCCGAGATAACGGCTGATTCTGATTGTACTACCCTCAAAACATGAAGAAAAGTCATTTTTCGAAAAGTGTCTGTGTGTGTGTGTGTCTATCTATCTGTGTGTCTGTGTATGTGTAGACTTTTTTATATGGCAAACGATAACAGCCGCAAATTCAAACAGAATCAAATCATTCTTTGCATACAGCACTGAATTGTAGAGTACTCAAGGTCTATTGTTTTTGGTGAAGATCGGTTACCTGCAACGTTTTATCTTTTAACAAGGGTAATTTTTTTATGATGAATGATAACTGCCGTAAATTCCAACAGAATCAAATAGTGTTTTGCATACCTTCCTGAATTATAGAGAACTCACGGTCTATTGATTTTGGTAAAGATCGGTTAAGTGAAAAGGGTAGTTTACTTGCAACGTTTTATGTTTTCAAAGGGTAATTTTTTTATGACGAACAATAACTGCCGTAAATTCAAACAGAATCAATTAATGTTTTGCAAACTTCCCTAAATTGTAGAGGACTCAAGGTTTATTGTTTTTGGTGAAGATCGGTAAGGGGAAGGGGTAGTTTACCTGCAATGTTTTACGTTTTAACAAAGGTAATTTTTCTATGAGGAACGATAACTGCCGCACATTCAAACAGAATCAAATAACTGTGTGCACACAGTCCTGTATTATAGAGGATTTAAGGTCTTTCGATTTTGGTGAAGATCGGTTAAGACAAAGGGGTAGTTTACCTGCAACGTTTTATGTTTTAACAAGAGTATTTTTTTCTATGACGAACGATAAATGCCGTAAATTCAAACAGAATCAAATAATTTTTTGCATACATTCCTGTGTTGCAGAGGACTCAAGGGCTGTTGTTTTTGGTGAAGATCGGTTAAGGGAAAGGGGTAGTTTACTTGCAACGTTTTATGTTTTAACAAGGTAATTTTTTCTATGACGAATGATAACTGCCGCACATTCAAACAGAATCAAATATATTTTGCATACGTTCCTCAATTGTAATGGACTCAAGGCCTGTTGATTTTGGTGAAGATCGGTTAAGGGAAGGGGTCGTTTACCTACAACATTTTATGTTTTAACAAGAGTAATTTTTTCATGACGAACGATAACTGCCGTAAATTCATACAGAATCAAATAATTTTTTACATATGTGCCTGTGTTGTAGAGGACTCTAGGCATATTGATTTTGGTAAAGATCGGTTACGGGGAAAGGGGAGTTTTCCTGCAACGTTTTATGTTTTAACAAGAGTAAAGTTCTTAATTTTGATAAATAAAGTATCCTGATAAGAACATCATAATAATCCACTGTAGAAACGTAGATGAAATATCTATAAATGAAGAGGCTAGTTGAACGAGGTGGGGGTAATTTTCTATAAATGAAAATGATTGTTGAAGGGGGAGGGGATAATTTTTTATATGTGTACTACGTTATCGTTATCGGCAACAAAGAAGTAGTTAAAATTCCTTCCCGGGTTGTTTGGCCGTAGTCCAATGTTTTCTGCAAAACCAGACGTTTCGGCAGTGCTATCGACTTCCATCATCAGTGAAAATCGAGTGCGATAACGTGAGTGGTATACATTAGTGATCACAGTACTGTGGTTATGGCTGAAGCAGTAAGAAGAATGAAGTAGATTTCGCAAATGATTTTAAATATAAATCTTAGAACATGTAAGTCATGTATGGTTGTCCAGACCGATATTTTTTGTATTACGATCGACGCAGACATTTTATTATATTATATAACAGATGTTACTAAGAACACAACAGCATTTAGTAGCTATTACTGTAGATTATGATGGAGCAGGTTGAATAAATAAAGTTTAGAAAGAACGACAGACAGAGATAGACAGTAGATAGACAGATAGATAGATAGAAAGGCAGACATGAAATAGGAAAAGATAATAACTAACCACAAGGAGAAACGGTAGACCTATACATATCCACAAAAGAGGTGTCAGTTTCTTGTGTGTAACAAAAATGTCTTTAAAGCTTAAATTTATGCAAATATTTTATTAAAATTAAATTATACTTTTGCTTTAGAGCCTTATATATAGGCTACAGTTGATTACTTGTGCGTGCAAGTGTCCTTGAAAGCTGTGTTTATTGACCTCTGTGTCCAATAAATATTTACTACGTCAGGAGTTTGGTTACCAGCATAAGCGACTAATTACTTTTCTGCAGTCGTAAAGCAATGTTTTTGCAAGTCGCCTGGGCTGGCGTAGTCAGACCGCGCGCCGTATGTGGACACTGCCGGTTTTTGTTGACGCCTTGTCTGTTATTATTAGTTCCCGGTAAAATTCAATGTTGTCGAGGCGATTCTAAGAATTTTTCAATAACGAAGAGTGAGAAGTTTTGTGTATTCAGTACGGTCGAAACTGTTTTCGCTTATCAGTTTTCCGCATATTTAGTTTATCATTATACACCTAAAGCTGGCGTTTTTCTTGTTTTTGTTTGTTCACTCCCTATGAAGAGATCAGGAGTATCATTAAATAAATTAATATGCAGGTTTTCACGTTTTTCCGTAAAACGTGTTTTTGTACCTCGAGTCGCACGTGTATGAACATGAAAATACGTTTGCAAGTTTAAGTTCAATGCGCTATGATTGTGACTAAACGCAAACACCTTTAGTTTATTTTACACAGTTGTATCTCTACTATGTAAGCGATCATGCATATTAAATGGGTCTAAGGAATGACATTCAATCATGGTTAATCGATTATAATATAGGTCTATTCACTCACAGTTGGAATATTCTTTCAAATTTGATGTTAGAAGATTACAAATTACAAGTTTGATGATTTAGTAAGTTCTGAGCCACATTAATTTACTCAACAGAGAAAGTGAAACTTTGGTCCGAGAATAAACACAGAAAAGCAAACAGTTCAATAGGGGGTGCACAAGCTGGGAAGGTTAAATATATATGGTAAGGGTCAATAGATTGCTTAAGCTTTCACAGCTTATATATAAGCTGTCCGGGCTATCAAGCCGTGGTCTACAATTGTCTAACACAGACGTTTCAACCTCGTCATTGGAGGCCATCTTCAGTGTCTAAAGGACTTCAATTCGTACTGACAAGATGTCCGTGAGTAACACCACAGTACTGTGGCAAAGGCTGGCAGTAGTAGACCATGGCCTGATAGCCCGGACAGTGCGGGTATCACTAATACAAAGATGATAATAACATTAAATATTGTTGTTGCGATCGGTTTATCACAAATTTTGGAATTGTGAGAAATTGTCAATTTAATAATATCAGCGTGCCTTGCATTTATCTGTTATTCATAAGTATCGTACACGGAAAGTTCCAATCTGCTATTTTGTTTAAAAAGGAATTCCTACCATTTCAGTTACCTAAACTAACTCAATTCGCGGTCAGTATTATTTGTTTATATACTGAAGTGGTGTAGAAAAGTCGGATATACTAAATCAGCGTCTAGACGTAATAAACTGTTAAAAAATGATGGTACACTGATTAGAATAAATTTTCCCGGTAACATCGTAACAACTACGGTATATTTGACTTCCGAGAAGAAATTCACTCGTACCATTGCAGCTGAGTAAGGCATCACAAGTTAGTGGCAGTTATTGTAGTCTAAGGTCAACATGTTTATGAGGTTAAAAGTATATTTGAATTTGACAGTGAAGTTATCGCTATGGTAACTGGAGAACATCGCTGCTTGTAATACAGAGTGGCAGGCAATTGGACTGTTAGTTCAGTGATTGAGAAATACGTATTTCATGTTAGTAAGGAACATGTAAGTAAAGAAAAAAAAATACTAGAATCTGAGTAGAGCCTTATCGATCGTACTAGAGTTTGTATTACGAACTACACAAAATAGAAATTTACTGTATTAGGGGATACAGATTTCAAGTAAGGGTTTCAACAATTTTACTTTTAAAGGCCTGTTAGCTTGCCTATTCTGCAATGTGATCTTGTTACTGAATATGCTACAAGCCTGTATAAGGCATTTCCAGGTGTCAAAATTATTTTCGGATATCTGAAAACACAACATTTGTTCCCACAAGATATGGTCGAGGATTGATACCCATTGTAAAGGTGGGTGTTTTCAATTATTAAACAACTGCAAGAGAAAATATCCTTAAGTTTATGTATCCGAAAAAAATGCCATCAGGTTTTTGTTCACTTACCAAAAGTGGAAAATTTGAAATTTAAATATATGTCGCAGCATCTGAGACTTGATATCTCACAGTCAGTATGCAAACATTTTTTAAATGTGTAAGAACAGAAAACACAGAAATTTGTCAGATTAAAGTTGATTATATCACACAATGGGGCCAAAGGATTGTAATTAACTGTAAAAGGAACATAAATATATAGTCCTAAAATGTTGTTTTTTAGTTGTTAGAATGACGATACCAGATACCATTTCAGTCGTATCGCCAGAAACATTTTGGCAATGAAATACTAATGCTTCCATGGTTATGACACTCAGTGCGAATAGAAATGTCGATCCGCTTTCAGTACTTTATCTGTTTTAGAGTAACTGAATGGGGAACTCTGATTAAAAGAATTTCCAAATCTTAATGTAGTCTATTAGTTTTGTTAATGTAGATAAAGATGAGGTAGTAGTAGGTGAAGCTAGCCCAGGATTTTTTCATCTTCATCTTTACTTCAAGGCTTACGATTTCTTCACAGGAACCTTAACTCACCGAAATATCTTGCCTCATAATGATCATAATACACGACTAGCTTAACCAGTTTCCTATTATCTGTCTTACACATGTTTTGCAACAAATTTTCTTTATGTTGTGTAAATCTCGTTGCAGAAAATATTTTTAAGTCTCTTCTTTGTCCTCCTTTCTGACATAACCACTGTAAGTGCAAAACTTGATTTTTACAAAAATTTAATCCCTGCTGACTGTAGACGGTGTTAATGTTTCTGAATTAGTTTATGTTCACGATTTACTACCGTACAATAAGGCTGACCCCACGATAACTCGGTTTCCTTCTTTGGTGTTTACTTATGTTTCTGTTTATTATTTTCCAGTTCGTAAATTCGTCGCACGGTAGGAAATTGAAGAAAGAAAGCTGTTCTATTGCTCACTACTATTTTTATTTTGGAACATTAATTTGAAACCCATTACTTTATTTTTTTTTGCTGATGAAATTTTGAAGCCATAATATAAATAAATTTTAATTAAGGAGTTGATAGCAGTTGTAATTCGTGGTAATTTTCTTGTTAATCGACTTAGTCAGGAATGTATTTGTAGACTGAAGTCTGGAATACAATGTTATTACAGGCAGTGCCTGTTGTTTCTATTGTGAATATATTGTTAAACCTAATATTTATCTTCTTACTCACGTTCAAGTATTAGGAACCCCAGTCCCTCCAAATAGATATCCAAATTCATCGATTTTATTATGTCTCCTTCCCATTTAGTTTACTATTAGGATTTTTCTCAGACGTTCTAGCTGTTTTATTTTTACATTTAAACGTTTACGTTTTATTGTTGCCATTTACGTTCATTCCGTTTCGTAAGAGACTTATCTTCGTCGTCATTCATTTTCATTTGTAGCCATCGCAATTCAGAAGTTTAAAAACGCTACATTCCTTGATTTATTCTCAAATTCTCTGATGTTCACTTACCCAAATCTTTATAAGTTACATTTTTTTACTTTGTTATAATTATAAGAGGAATTACACAATTTAACCACATTTCAGTACACTTAACTACGATTAGCTTGTTGTAACAAGACGTTTTCTTTTTAAAGTAACCGATTTAGTTTTTCACATGGAGTTCGTTCACTTAACAACAGTTGTAGAATATTATTTGGTATAAGTAGTATTTTCATTATTTGGCTTATGATTTATACGTAATCGCCTGGGTGAACGAGTAATTTGTTTACATAACCCTCAGAGAAAAGTAGGCCTACATAGTGTATCAGATATCAACGTGGAAGAGAAAAAGTGAGGGAGACAAATTACGAAATACTGTCGGTATATATCAGGTAGATATATTACTGTATTAATATAGTAATTACTACTGTAAATAAACTAGTAACTATGATAACTGCAGTAATTACTGTATTAATGTAATTAAAATATGCCCATACTGTGGGCATACATTTCTGATAGATATTTATAAAAGCGCGAATTGGTTTAACAGCAATTAGCTTACAGAATGTTATCCCTGGGAAAGAGTAATATTTAAGATACAAATAACTATAAAGTAACTACGAAAATAATATGTAAATAAAAATTGTAACTATGTGTAATAACTGTGAACTGTGTATATAAGTAGGGAAAAACAATTTAAAAGAAGAATATGAAAGAAGAGCTTGAAAGAACCACTTGAAATGACAACACGAAACAACAATATCAAGGAACAGAATGAAAGAAGTACACGAAATAACAACATAAGAGAAAACATGGAAAGGGTAGCGTGAAAAAACAACGTGAAATATCAATATGAGAAAAACAATATGAAAGACATTATGAAAGAATAACATGAAAAGAAAAAAATATAAAAGGATAGAATAAAAAAATATGAAAGAATAAAACCGATAATAATATAAAATTATGTCGAGCCATCTCCATCTCTCATTTGAAAGTCTTATTTCTTTTGCATTCTTGAGTAGACTTTTTAAAATAAAGTCACTTACGTTTTGAATCCTGCATAAGCAAACTGACAATTCTAAGCTGTTTGCCGCTGACGCTTTGTTGATACTGTTGTCCTGCTTACAGGATTGCGAATAGGCGAGCTAAGGCGATCGTAACGGCAATGATAATGTATGAACTGTACAGTAATTGTGTGAATCTAATAAAAACTTCGACCTGACAATTTATGAGTTTTCTTTCACTAATGTCTGCTTTACAAAAATCTTCAATCAGCGTATGCATCTAAACTGGGTAATAACATTATACTTGTATACAGTATGTATATGATACAATTTCATTGTACACTAGTATGAACTTTCAGATTTGTTGTGTGATCAAAGAGTAAGCAATATAGATCCTAATAGGGACAGCGATAACAATGGTGAAGTGCTACGCAGAGTTCGTGGCATTAATCCGTCTTCAATACTGAATAACGACCGTCGCCGCCAATTGACATGCGACCCCGGTTGCGCAAAAGTGGTCTCAACCACGTTTATAGACACATTTATTTATTGATCGCACAATACTTTATTCTGACAGCTCTTATTTTGCTATTTGCACATTACAGTGCCTGTTAATTTTCAATTTACAACTATTACCTGTATTTAACTACAATAATTCCTAGTTGGGAGGTAGTTTTCTTTCGATCCAACCTACCGGCCCACTTCGTGGATTTTGTCAGCCAGAAGGAACAAATAATCTGTTAGGTCTATGTAAATAAGACCTATCTACTGTAGCGTGACAGAAAATCCACTACTTATTAATTCATATAAAATAATAAAAATTAATTACACCACATATGTTAATATAAAATCGAATGAAATTGAATGAATTCAAAGGAATAAACAACAATAAAATAAAAATTCTCATTACATTATATAAAAACCACTGTTAAAAATCAAAGAAATTATTGAAAGCAACTCATATTATAAAATCAGGAATTTACCCAGGAAGCTAGGAGCAGTAAACAAATTAGATAACACAATATCAAGAAGAGAGAATCAGTTTGAGAGTGGTGAAACACCAAAATACCCCAAAGACAAGAAGAAGGAAGAATAAAATTTGTGATCAGGAAGTAAACAATACCCTGAAACCTTTAGCGAAGAGCAAAGTCAGTATCAGTAAATAACTTCGAGACTCCAAACTAAACATCAGTCGAGATAACACGAAGTACCTTGGTTTACCCAAGAGTGAAGAATGAAGGCAAGAAGACAAGAAGAAGGAAGACCAGAAGAAAGACAAGAGTGAAGACAAGAAAGAAGATAAGAAGAAAGACAAGAGAGAAGACAAGAAGAGAGGAAGAAATAGTATGAAAGAAACACCGTTATAAAACCTATTATTAAATACCATCAACCCCAAACCCATAGAGACAATTAAAAGGAAAGTATAACATCCCAAAATCCTATAAAAAATGTAATTATTAAGAAATCAAAAGTGTTGTCTAGTATAATAAGAAGTGAACCAACTAAAGCTATTGTGTGATAAAGAAAATAAACAAGTCTTAACAGTCCATGATTACTAAAGGTCTGGTCTGAGATAATAAGACTCAAAATATCAGAACCACCAGTGAAAGTGAACTTGTGCAAGTGTTTTTGGAAATACAATAAACTTAAAGTTAGTGATACTATAACTTATCAATATGCTATATAACAACTTTTATATTCAATAATACACATCATCATAAAATAATAAAATGGAAGATTTCCCATATTTTATTATTTTAATGTAACTCTGTTATTACAAGACATTTGTAAAAATGATAGTAACTAGAGTATGGGTGGACATGTTTACTGATGAAGGGGATAATAGATAATAATGGTTTAGACCAGAAAGGACTGGCATTAATTTATGTTCATAGGTTTAAAATGTATAAAATGGCTATTTGTTCACAGCCATGAACTCAATAGGTTTATAAGAATTTTTAGTAAATAAAATTTATATGTGTTTAAAATGAATTATGTTTGCCAAATAACAGCATGCATACCATTAATAATGTTTCAGTAGGTATGCTGTATTAATTCAAAAAGAATTAAATGTATGTTTTCAAACCATGTCAGCAATATGTTCAATCTTAGAATGGTGAATGATGTTCATTATTATTTTTTATATAACAGTAGTATTAATCAAATACTACACCTCACAATGGGTTTGTAAAACGTTTTATTTTCATGTAATAATAACTATGTAAAGTCAGAGGAGGAGTAGGATTAAATTTATTTGAGAAAGACAGAAATGTAAAATTCTAAACTCTAGGCCATGTGGTGAATTCACAGAAGCCATATAAACCATTTAATTCACTTATAATTCCTGTAAACTAGCAAGATTTAGGTAAGGTAAATCAGTTAACCACTACTGTGAATGATCCTATGAGTTAAAGTGATAATAAGGAAATATACCTTAAAAAATTGTAAATTTTCAAAATATATAAATTAATTAATTTTAAAGAGCAAAGTCAGATTCAGAGATTAACACACAAAACCAGTTCAAAGGTTCAATTTATATGTATTTAGGGAAAGGAAGAGAAATATGACTAATTAAAATTTATTATAATAGTATTAATAACAATTAAAATGGCAAAAAATTTATATGAAGGCGGAAACCAATTTTTGAGCCTAGATTTCCAAAAAGAGAGAAATTTGGTAATTTCCACAAAATGTTAACAGATATGGACTATAATGTATCAATTTAAAAGGAATGAGATGATTAAACCAATGATAAGGTTCATAATTCATGAAGGTGACGAATAAATAAATAAATTCCATATATAATGTAATTTTGTATCATGTGTATGGGAAATCAAAATATTTTAACAATACTTTTTCAAAGATTAACTGGGCCAGATTTTGACTAACATGAAGGAAGTTAGTTTAGTCTTTTGTTGAATATCAAGCTGAATAGTTGTGTAATATAACGTTCCTTAAAACCGTGTAGAAAATGGTACTACGGTTACCTTCTAATATCAGTGTAACGAGAGTTAAATAAATTAAACACTTTTCTAACTAAAACTACAGAAATTTTAGCGACAATAGTGAAAACTAACACCAAACTTCATTATACTAGTGATTTAAAACAGTAAAACAATATATTTGTGATAATTAACGCTACAAATCATAACCACTTTTTGAGTAATTAACCCACAGAAGTGAACACATATCAAATAACATAATTAACACAAGTATACACGGAACACTTCTTCAGAACACACCAAACAACCTATTAGACAGATTACACCAGTGCGGGGACATTTCAAACATTTATGAAGGTAATTTTGCTGTGAGATTTTAACACGACGGCATTTCCAATAACCTCGCCATATCTAGGAGCGGCCATCTTTGAAAAATACGAATCTCTGCCTTCCGCATCGAGTGACGTCAGCAGCTACACATGGTTTGATGATTCAACTTTTTTAAACATTATATCAGAATTATTTAAATATTGTTAAATAATAATTATTGAAATTACTTTAATTGTTAATGTTATACTTTCTCGTTGACCCTTCTCTGACTATTAATATAATCGCTCCAAGAACCTTTTTTATATAATACTTGTAATAATTTTTTCCACTGTATGAACGAATCGATAATTCCCTGAGACGGAGTCGATAATTGCTCCCAATCGATTAAAAATCGATTATTTCTTGAATTTGATAATAAATCCATTTATTTCAATTGTTTGTATCTATTATTATTTCACATGCTAATTTAAGGTTTATTTATTAATGCAACGAGACTTCAAGAAGAAGAAAATATTTTTTACAATGAGATATTGAACCAGCACTAAAAATTATAAATCGATTGCTGACCGGAGTTAATCTGATTAACTCCGGACTTGGTTCAGATCTTCCAGAAGTGCTAAATAATTAATAAATACCTTCTTAATTATTAAAATTTTTAACAGAACATTAAAACAGGATTTTTTCACAATTACAGACATTGATTAAAACATAAACAAATTTTTTTTATAGAAAATTTTTTTTTTTTAAATAAAAAATTTTTCTCTATTATCTTATTTTGTAAAGACCGCATACAGGGTCAAATAGTTACACTATTTACAAGGGAACGGAGTAATGACATGGCCCAGTAAGAACTACGTGGAAAGAGTTAAGCCATCTGAAAGACCTCAGATCGTATGGCAAAATTATCGGAACCGCTTACTAAGTCCCGAGGCAGCCGTATATGACTGTGTCACCGTCACATCTCTGCCAACCAGTACGGTGCGGCGTTCCTGAGGTATCAGCAGAAAGATCAGGCAGTATCGCCACTACTCCTTCCAACAACGTAGCACGAGACTGAAAGCAGATAATACAGAGACGGTCCTGCCATTGCCTAACTTCGATCGATATTTTGAAATACGTCAGTCTTTTATGTATTTTATATTTTGTAACGAAAATGTGAAATCAAGGTGTTACGATGCGGAAAAGTTAACAACCAATCGTGTTAATCGCGTAACTCTAACAGTATTGAAATAAAACATATTGTTATGATTAAAACTCAGTAAGTTTAATATTTGACATTCGTACAGTGATCGTTGCGCGATGTGCTCGTAATACACATCAGTACAGACCAGTGCTTCCTAAATTTAAGATGACCGCGAACCACTGAGTCGAAAGGTAAATTAATCCTTATAAAAGAAGTCGTTGGACTTCTTTAATCCAACTTGATGTTGACTTCTTCCCCCACAGATATCCTATGATATTTTTTATTAATTTAAGTTCTCAGAAATGTTTTTCACATGGGGCTACAGACACGTAACTGTTAAAAAATACTCATGGGTATTGTAAGGTTAGGTTGCGAATGCATTCACGAAGGAACAATTTGGCAATAAACTGAAGAACTCTCTTAGCTGTCCAAGTAACTAATGATTTTGTAGGGCATTAGAAGGGCGTATGTACTCCGTTGATATCACTTTACTTCTTGGACCACTTTTCGTGCGGCCCCATCGCCCGTCCACTTTTGTTGAGCTTCCACGGACGTCGGGTGGAAACTACTGACGGAATCAAAGGTTTAAGTTCAGTACTGGAAAGTCATTGGGCTTTAAATCCATTAAACAATTTTTACTGCTAAAGTTTGTAATGATCGAAATTAAAAAAAAAAAAATTGTAATTCCTCGATCAAGTGACACGTTCCCACACTCAAGTCGACGGACACAAGCCCAGGTCGTAAATAATGACGAATCAGGGGCACGTCAAACCCGACGACAGTGCAAAGACAAAGAAAAAACGTCTGAGCACTGCACACAATGATTATTTCAGGGCGTCGCTGACAGCTAGCCGTTTGTCACAATTTACAGCACCCAACAATCTGAAACAAAGACTTCGTACAGCTGCCGAGTTACCCGGAATCGAGATGGAACGCCTGCTGTGGAGGTGAGGCGTAACTGCACAATTATGAAAGGCTTTACTATGTTACAAAAGGAGTATAGAGCAATCTTAACGGAGAGATAGACAATAGACGTAACTCAGTGAATACTGCCAGTGCATCCTGCACAGCGTGAAAACAAACCCTTGACAGTTTACTGAGATTTACGACTGGAAAGTAGAGTTCCACCGAAATGACGCCAACGAAGGGTTGATAATCGGCGGAACGAACGTCGAGTAACTTAAACAATTAACCAAGACTCTGGAGCCTGTTAACAAAAGCTCAGTCAGAACCTTAGGGAAAGTCTAAACAAAGGATAACAGAAGGCCATGAAATTGCCCTCGTTTCTAAGAATCCGTGCTACGCTCGTCACATGAAACACTCCGGGGATGACGACGACCAACCAGCGTCAAGCATCTTCTAAGAGAGCTCGTGGAGAGAGTAGGAAGGGTTCGGACGACGAATCGTGAAACAGAGGATGAGATCTGCAGAAGAGTAGGAATTTGTACGACCAATCAAGAATCCGAGAAGGCGTAGAAATCCAAAACTTAGACTTATGGGTAAGATGTTCCAATAAAACTGTTTGGCGAAGACGCGGAGCGGGCAGTCAGTCATTCAATCGAACAGTCAGTCAGTTAATAGTCGCAGTCGGTAGTCAAGAGTATGTAGTTAATAGTAGCAGTTGATAGTCGCAATTAATAGTCAGAAGTTAGTACGTACGATAGTCAGACGATTGATTATGTCGGAACAGTAATACGGTTCGTGATAGAAACAGTTTGTGCGACCGACCGGATTCATAACTTTGTAAATTCATAAGTGAACGGAGACATCGGTATAGTCACACTTATACACAATTCTGTGCGGGAAACATAAACTATAAGTGCGCACGGGACTTGAAATCTCAACTGACGCGCACATAATAACATACTAATTAACACTTAAAGTAGAACAGTGAGTGACACTTCAAACATTCTCACATCACAATGTATCACCATGTTGAACAATTAATTGAATAAACTATACCAAACAATTAAGCACGCAGTACGCGGTACACCCAGATAGACGGCACAGTTAACCAAGTACACAAACATGGCAAACTTTCAGAACAATTCAGTGTAATGACAACATTAACACCTCACTATTTGAACTCCGGACACTCGACATCAGCGGGTTACCACAACACCACACACATGACGGGAGTGGAGATTTAGTGGAGTGAAGTGAAGTTATCAGTGCTCTTCATAACAGTGATTATGATCTTCGACGAATCATCCAGAAAGTGTCTTCTCACGACGGCGGAATAATGGATAAACACTCTCAAAAGATAAGCTTTATGTCTACTTAATCTTAGTAGTATATACTACTGTTCTGTTGCCTCTTTTCAAAGAACTAACCCCAAGAGAACAAATATATATGAATCATATGAATCATAAAATCTATAAAATAACACTAACGTAATTCGTTATCTGAGAAATAATGAACGCATTTTAGGTAGGAATAAGTCTAATTGTTGATTGTTTATTATTCGTATATGTTTTTATATATGTGCATTATTTACCGCATTTGAATGTACCATGTGTTCATGTTTCAGGAAACATCGTATAAATTGATAAATTGTATTTTATATCATGTGTTTTAATATGTATGTAATTTGCAGGATATAGTTACTTACTCAAGTAACAAGTGTAATAAATAAGTAGTTAATTTACAGTATTCATGCGTTCATTATTGAAATTTCACCTTTGTTATTGATGTATTTCATTCTAAGTATTACACTAAAAATCTCACAACTTATGCTAAACATCAATGGATACAATAAACTCGACCATTGAAACGTCTGATTAATAGACTCATAAAATCGTATTTAATTAGTCACTGTGTTGAGTCAAATCTGACGAATAGAAACAATTTTAGATATATCAAATTTAACGTATAACATAAATCTTTAATTAATATGATTCATAATTGTTGAGTAATTAATCCGCGCAGATAATTAGCACAGATTAATATTCACTAGATGTAAATGGTTTACACAATTAATTACCACAGATGTAAATTACATTTACACCACTAAATATAAATGGCGCCCATCGCATGGCAAAAGAGAGCAGACAGTAGTATTTAGATTAGTTAAAATAATATAGAACGTAAGATATTAAATAAGTGTAAGGTTAGCTTGACTGGTAAATGATAACGCGGAGCAAGGCAAAAATGGCTAGCGGTAGTTGTGATAGCAGGGACTTTGACGTTAACAACCAGTTGGGCGCACCCGACACCAACGAAGAAAACTCATCAGTCGTCGAACCAAATATGACGGAGGAGACGTCAGAGGTCAGAGCGCGGGGACAGGAGTCACAGCAACCACAAGAGTCCCAGCAATCACATGAAGAGGCATCACTACGTTCATTGTTGATGGACTTCATGCGCACGAATAATGAAAGCTTCAAAATAATGAATGAGAAATTCGATCAACAGAAAGAAGAAATTAAAGAAGAAATCAATCAGAAATTCAATCAAATTAATGAAAATTTTAATAATCATAAGGAGGACGTCAAGCGACAAATGGACGAACAGCTCACGCTTATACGATCAGAAATGCGTGACCATAAGACCAGTTGCGACGATAAGATAAGCGAAGTCTTAAAGAAACAAGAGGACGCTACAAGAGAAATAAAAGATGACACCAGTAAGAAGTTTGAAGAAGTGTGGGAAGCTCGAGAGTCGGACCACCAAGAACTCAAAAACCTGGCACAGACCACACAATCTAGTATAAAGAAAGTCCATAACAAGCTAGATCTACACATCAATAGTAATCAGAAGAAGCAGGAAGAACTGAAGACCGAATTATACCACACACTGCGACAGCAGCAACAAGAGATAGGTGACGCCAACCACACATTGCAACAGATGAAGTAGACGGCCGACAAAGGACGACCGAACAGAAGCTCGACGAGAACGTCAAAGAGAAAACAACCCACATCCAGGAACTCAGGTGTCAAGTAGAGAGACTGCGGCGACAGATCACCGATGGGGAGTCTGGGCCTCACAGAACAGTAAACGGACAGATACAGGTTGAATTGAAGTATGACGGAACCGACAGATTCCCGATGGAGTTCCTAAAGGAGTTGTCGGAGTTTCAAGAATCCTATTACCCGAGCAGCGACATCAGGTGGATCGGCAAACACCTAGAGAAGGACGCAAGTATATGGTGGCGTGTGATCCGGGACCAGATAAATACCTTCGAAGAATTCAAGGAGGCGTTCACACTGAAGTATTGGGGGTTGGAACGACAGGACATTATCCGCGACAACCTTGAGTACGGCAGGTTTGAATGGCAGGGACCCGTCACAGCTATACAGTACGTCGAGAGGATTCTTTTGGAAAGTCGACAGTTAACTCCAGCGTTGACCGACCGCCAACTGATAAGAAAAATTTCGAGGCACTTTGGAAGGGACTTGCAGATCGCCGTTATAACACGCGGGATCGCCACCATACCCAATTTCGAGGCCTTGATCACTGAATACACTAGCATTCAATCAAACAATGCAGGAAATAGACGTGCGCAATATAGGATAACGAACGAAAGGGAAAGCGGAACTGTCGATCGTCCCAGTGGTAACTTTGTCAACAAGAACGAGGGTGAAAGGAAACCAGTTTGGCAGGGACGGGCGCACGGCGGTAACCGTTACGAGAATAAATCACACGGAGTAGTAAACACCGTCGAATACCTGAACTCCAAACCGAGTACAAGTCAGGCAAGCGACGACAGCAATTCAAGGTGGAACAATGACCAGAACAACAAAAAAAAAAAAACACCCCTACACAGCGAACGACATAGTTTTTGACGACAACAAAAACAAACCCACTAATAATGTCAATATCCTGGTACCTGACTTAAGAGATGACCTACTGAATGAATATGACGAGGACATCACGAAACAGATATTAAAATGTCCCGAAATAATCATACAATTTAACAATAACATTAAAGTTTTAGCACTTGTCGACACCGGCTCAGTTATTAATGGGTTGTCAGAAGAATGGTTCAACGCAAACAAAAGAGACATTGAACCATATGAGATTTTACCCATGACGAATTCTCTAATCATTAGTGCTGTTGGGAACAAGTCCAAGTTAATTAGAAAACAAATACTATGCGACATAGAAATTGACGGGATCAAAAATGAGTGTGTCTTTCTAATAATACCTGACCTTATTAAACAATGCATATTAGGGATAAGTTTTTTACAGGAGGTAGGATGTCGTATCGACATTGGCAGTAAGAAAATAGAAATAGTGAATGCGGCTGATGAAGAGGTGCACGCCGTACCCATCATGAACATGGAACTAATTGATAATGGAGAAGAAGAGGAAGAAATCTTGAGGAGCATCGACGAGAAGATATCAAACATGGACTGTCAAGACGAGGAGATATTGGGAAATTTGAAGGAAATACTTGTTAAGAATAGAAGAGAGTTTAGGGAATGCCCGGGGAGAATAGACGGATACGAGCATGAGTTTCAAGTTACGGACAGTACGCCCTACTTTCAACGGGGTTGGCCTGTACCACTTGCTTATCAGAAGAAAGTAAAGGACGAGATTGATAGAATGCTGCGATACGGTGTGATTGAACGTTGTACAAGCCCGTTCATAAATCCACTCGTAACAGTCATTAAAAGAGATGGAAGGGTCCGTCTATGCCTGGACGCAAGAAAGATAAACGGCGTTACTATTCCCGACTATGAAGGCGTTTCTCCAATAAACGAAATCTTGGCAAGATGCAGCGAGATGCGATATCTGTCTACTGTCGATTTGTCGAGCAGCTTTTGGCAAGTACCTTTGAAGGAAGAGTGCAGGAAGTATACCGCGTTCATGTATGAGGGAAGGTGCTACCAATTCACCGTTACACCATTCGGCCTTAGTACCAGTTCAGCGGCACTAACACGCGGATTGGATACGGTCTTAAATGAAGATGTTAAGAAAAACACATTAATATACGTAGACGATTGTCTATGCTATTCTGACGATGTTAAAACACACTTAGAGCATTTAGAGGCATTATTAAATAATCTAAACGAAAATAACTTGACCGTCAACCTAAATAAGTCACAGTTTTTCAAAATTACACCACTAAAAGTTAATAGGCCAGAGTGATCACTAACAGCGATGAAGACTAGATGCATTTGCGGCTGGATAAATAAAATATCGGTATGGAGAACCATACATGACTTCCATGTTCTAAGACTTATATTTAAAATCATATTCGAAATGAAATATTTCCATAGAAACTACGTCTTTCTACTTATTGCTTCAGCATTAACCACAGTACTGTGGTCACTAACGTATACCACCTCACGTTTTCGCACTCGATTTTCACCGATGATGGCAGTCGATGGCACTGCCGAAAAGTCTGGTTTTGCAGAAAACATTGAACTACGGCTAAAGAGCCCGGGAAGCAAATTTTAACAAAAAAACTACTTCTTTGTTGCCGATAACGTAGTACACATATAAAAAATTGTGCCCTCCACCTTCACCTATAATTTTTAGTAATAAAAAATTACCCCCACCCCGTTCACATAACCTCTTCATTTATAGATATTTCATCTACGTTTCTACAGTGGATTACTATGAGCTTCTTATCAGGATACTTTATTTATAAAAATTAAGTACTTTACTCTTGTTAAATCATAAAATGTTTCAGGTAAACTACCCCTTTCTCTTAACCGATCTTCTCCAAAATTAACAGACCTTCCGTCCTCTACAATTCAGGGCAGCATGCAAAAAAATATTTGATTCTGTTTGAATGTGCGGCAGTTATCGTTCGTCATGGAAACATTTCTCTTGTTACAACATAAAATGTTGCAGGTAAACTACCCCTTTCCCTTAACTGATCTTCGCCAAAATCAATAGACCTTGAGCTCTCTGCAACTCAGGAAAGGGTGCAAAAAATTATTTGATTCTCATTGAATTTTTGGCAGTTATCGTTCGTCATAGAAAAATTACCCTTTTTAAAACATAAAACGTTGCTGATAAACTACCCCTCCCCTTAACCGATCTTCAACAAAATCAACAGACTTTGAGTTCTCTTTAGTTCAAAAAGGTATGCAAAAACCTAGTTGATTCTGTTTGAATTTACGGCAGTTATCGTTCGTCATATAAAAAATTACCCTTGTTAAAACATAAAATGTTTCTGGTAAACTACCCCTTTCCCTTAACCGATCTTCACCAACACCAACAGGTATTGAGAACCCTACAATACAGGGCTGTATGCAAAACATCATTTGATTCTGTTTGAATTTGCGGCTGTTATCGTTTACCATAGAAAAAGTAAAAAATTACCCTTGATAAAAAACCGTTGCAGGTAAACTACCCCTTTCCCTTAACCGATCTTCACCAAAAACGACAGATCTTGAGAACTCTGCAATTCAGGTCTGTATGCAAAATATTATATGATTTTGTTTGAATTTGCTGCTGTTATCGTTTGCCATACAAAATACCCTTGATAAAACAAAAAACGTGGCCGGTAAACTACCCCTTTCCCTTAAACGATCTTCACCAAAAACAATAGGTCTTTAGTACTGAAGAAATCAGGGCTGTATGCAAAAACGTATTTGATTATGTTTGAATTTGCGGCTGTTATCGTTTGCTATGGAAAAAAATTACCCTTGAAAAAAAAACCGTTGCTGGTAAAATACCCCTTTCCCTTAACCGATCTTCACCAAAACGACAGGTCTTGGGTACTCTACAATTCAGGCTTGTATGCAAACAATTATTTGATTCTGTTTGAATTTGCGGCTGTTATCGTTTGCCATAGAAAACACCCTTGATAGAACATAAAACGTTGCTGGTAAACTAACTATTCCATTAACCGATCTTCACCAATAACAATAGGTCTTGATAACTCTACAATTCAGGGCTGTATGCAAAACATTAGTTGATTCTCTTTGAATTTACGGCAGTTATCGTTCGTCACAGAAAAAATACCCTTGTTAAAACATAAAACGTTGCCGGTAAACTACCCCTTTCCCTTAACCGATCTTCACCAACACCAATAGGTATTGAGAACTCTACAATACAGGGCTGTATGCAAAACATCATTTGATTCTGTTTGAATTTGCGGCTGTTATCGTTTACCATAGAAAAAGTAAAAAATTACCCTTGATAAAAAACTGTTGCAGGTAAACTACCCCTTTCCCTTAACCGATCTTCACCAAAAACGATAGGTCTTGAGAACCCTGCAATTCAGGGCTGTATGCAAAATATTATATGATTTTGTTTGAATTTGCTGCTGTTATCGTTTGCCATACAAAATACCCTTGATAAAACAAAAAATGTGGCTGGTAAACTACCCCTTTCCCTTAAACGATCTTCACCAAAAACAATAGGTCTTTAGTACTCAAGAAATCAGGGCTGTATGCAAAAACGTATTTGATTATGTTTGAATTTGCGGCTGTTATCGTTTGCTATGGAAAAAATTACCCTTGAAAAAAAACCGTTGCTGGTAAACTACCCCTTTCCCTTAACCGATCTTCACCAAAAACGACAGGTCTTGGGTACTCTACAATTCAGGCTTGTATGCAAACAATTATTTGATTCTGTTTGAATTTGCGGCTGTTATCGTTTGCCATAGAAAACACCCTTGATAAAACATAAAACGTTGCTGGTAAACTACCCTATTACATTAACCGATCTTCACCAATAACAATAGGTCTTGATAACTCTACAATTCAGGGCTGTATGCAAAACATTAGTTGATTCTCTTTGAATTTACGGCAGTTGTCGTTCGTCACAAAAAAATACCCTTGTTAAAACAAAACGTTGCCGGTAAACTACCCCTTTCCCCTAACCGATCTTCACCAACACCAATAGGTATTGAGAACTCTACAATACAGGGCTGTATGCAAAACATCATTTGATTCTGTTTGAATTTGCGGCTGTTATCGTTTACTATAGAAAAAGTAAAAAATTACCTTTGATAAAAAACCGTTGCTGGTAAACTACCCCTTTCCCTTAACCGATCTTCACCAAAAACGATAGGTCTTGAGAACGCTGCAATTCAGGGCTGTATGCAAAATGTTATATGATTTTGTTTGAATTTGCGGCTGTTATCGTTTGCCATACAAAATACCCTTGATAAAACAAAAAACGTGACCGGTAAACTACCCCTTTCCCTTAAACGATCTTCACCAAAAACAATAGGTCTTTAGTACTCAAGAAATCAGGGCTGTATGCAAAAACGTATTTGATTATGTTTGAATTTGCGGCTATTATCGTTTGCCATAGAAAATACCCTTGTTAAAACATAAAACGTTGCAGGTAAACTACCCCTTTCCCTTAACCGATCTTTATCAAAATCAAAAGATCTTGAGAACCCTACAATTCAGTGCTGTATGCGAAACATTATTTGTTTCTGTTTGAATTTGCGGCTGTTATCGTTTGCCAAACAAACAAAATTACCCTTGATAAAAAAAAACCGTTTCTGGTAAACTACCCCTTTCCCTCAACCGATCTTCACCAAAAACAATAGGTCGCGAGTACTCTACAAATCAGGGCTGTATACAAAAAATTATTTGATTCTGTTTGAATTTGCGGCTTTTATCGTTTGCCATAGTAAAAAATCTACAGACACACACACACACAGACACACACAGAGACACTTTTCGAAAATATCGGTATGGAGAACCATACATGACTTCCATATTCTAAGATTTATATTTAAAATCATTTTCAGCCAAACAGCCAGGCTGTGTCTTACCTGCCTTTTTATTGCTGTATTAAATGAAAAATATTATATTACATTAAAATGAAAAAATTATAATTTTATTGCCTGGCAACAAAATTATTTTATTTTTAACAATTACCATTGTTTCAAAAAGTTTAAATAAATTTTCAAGTACTTTACTCTTGTTAAAACGTAAAAGGTTGCTGGTAAACTACCCCTTCCCCTTAACCGATCTTCACCAAAATCGAAAGTCATTGAGACCTCTACAATTCAGGGACGTATGCAAAAAATTATTTGATTCTGTTTCAATTTGCGGCTGTTATCGTTTGCCATAAAAAATACGCTTGATAAAAAAACGTTGCAGGTAAACTACCCCTTCCCCTCAACCGATCTTCACCAAAAACAATAGGTCTTGAGAACTCTACAATTTAGGGCTGTATGCAAATAATCGTTTGATTCTGTTTGAATTTGCGGCTGTTATCGTTTGCCATAGGAAATACCCTTGTTAAAACATAAAACGTTACAGGTAAACTACCCCTTTCCCTTAACCGATCTTCACCAAAAACAATAGGTCTTGAGAACTCTACAATTCAGGGCTGTATGCGAAACATTATTTGATTCTGTTTGAATTTGCGGCTATCGTTTGCCAAAAAAAAAAAATTCCATTGATAAAAAAAACCGTTGCAGGTAAACTACCCCTTTCCCTCAACCGATCTTCACCAAAAACAATAGGTCTTGAGTACTCTACAAATCAGGGCTGTATGCAAAAAATTATTTGATTCTGTTTGAATTTGCGGCAGTTATCGTTTGCCATAGAAAAAAAATCTACAGACAGACACACAGACAGACAGACACACAGACACACACACAGACACTTTTCGGAAAACGACTTTTTTTCATGTTTTGAGTGTAGTAGAATCAGAATCTGCAATAATCTCGAACACGATTTTTTTTGCCATCACCATACTTCCATTCCTTAAGGAATATGGAAGTAAAATGACTTTTTTTGATGTTTTGAGTGTAGTACAATCATATTCTGCAATAATCTCGAACACGATTTTTTTTGCCATCACCATACCTCCATTTCCTTAAGGAACATGGAAGTAAAATGTTTGCCGCGTTGAAACCGTCAAGTTGAATCAAGAATTAGTGGCGTTAGCTCATATGCAGCCGTTTAGTTGGCTAACAACAACTTTCCAAGTTAATAGATTTTCCAGTTGAAAACATCAGCTGTATACGTTTGCGTATATAGAGGTCCACCGATTTGAATTCACCCATAATTAGAGAGAAATTACGTTAATGTCGCTGAAATTATGTAAAATGGTTGGAATGGTAATACCCATTTTCATTAGCACACTAAACAACGGTTCATTTCGTGAGCATTTGACCACCTCATGGCAAGAATTCTATCCTTGTATCATTTCAAATATTCAGACAACTTTAAAGTTTGACTTGTTTCCATACTAACATAATTTTTCGTGTTTCTTGAGAAATCCTGTCCTCATATGAACATATTTTTCTTCGTAAAGTATACAATACACTTTACACAAAACGATGCTCAGATCGAGCGGTTGTTTTATTATGTCCTATCTACCGCAGTAAAACTTGGTGAATTAACTTCCATTCCAATTAGTTGAATTTATATTACATTTGTCGTGCTAATCAGTCGTCATTTAGTTTGTGTATTAGTTTCAAATTCTTAGACAATTTTTTTGTCATTCCGGTCAATGGTTTCAGAAACCAATATTTTACAAATGTTATTATTAAATGTAATGTCGTATCCGTTAACGTATAACAGTTTCGTTTCGATTATCACATTTTTGTTATTACTTTTCAACGGGAGCCATGAAAATTGACAACAGTAAACAACGATGAGCTCTCAACGGATTCGCTCCCATTTTCAGAGATATGGAGACTAAGTTAATGATAGAAAAGTTTTAATTCGTTCGTAACTTCACCAAACTTTGTGTCCAGTTTCTTATCAGGTCGAAGTTCTCTTCTTTCCTCTTTTGAATGCTTTGCGTTTGGACTTCAACTATAAAATATATTAAATGTTGTAAACGATGTAGTTTTGTACAGAAGTACAGGGTGGGGCAGAGAAATAGGATGTTTTTTAAATGGCTAGTACTCTGCCTGACGCAGAGGGAGAGTGCGGGTGGGGGCATTCCGTTCCTTTGTTCAACATTTCACTGTTGTATATTAGCAACAGAGCGTTGTTGCTTATCCAGAATACTTCTAGCAACATCGTTTACAAAGAGGTCGAAATAATATTCATTAGTATCTTCGAAATGTCTTTAAAAAAGGAATTTTACTGGAATTATAATAAATATAGGGACGGTCTGTCAGTTACAATCGCCAGAAATTATTGTAAGTGTACTTATAAGGATTCTAAATATGGAACATTACTTTTTACTTACAAACTACAGCTTTTCTGGGTTGCAAGTGTTCATATTTAAATGTACTTGAAATGATAATCGTCTATAGGCTATAATTCAAAAATCGGTATGGAGAACCATAAATGACTTCCATGTTGTAAGATTTATGTTTAAAATAATTTACTTGAATTCGGTTCGGTTATTTCTACAAAAATATCGTCCACCCTCAAACTAATTTCACTAATTATAGATATTTTTGTAATTATGGGGTAGTCGTTTAATATAATTTTATTTTCAGTCACTTTATCCATAAAAATTAGGTAGTTTTACTTTATTCTTATAAAGAAACCGAACTACGCATATAATCATCCCTCCTCCGAAGCGCTCCGAAGTCACTCATGGACCCTGAGCATCTTGCAGAGGGTTCATTCCCTAAAGACGAAAAGTCTGTCTATGAACCGTTCCTCTGTAAACACGTGCAGTTACACTGCCCAGCGATCCACAGGAAGCAAATCGATAACAAAAGCGTGCAAATGTAAGAAAATAAACATGAGTGAGGCCAGAAATAACGCGAATTGTGTGAATTGTGTGTGTGTGTGTGTGTGTGTGTGTGTGTGTGTGTCTTAGATAATTAGATAATTGAGATATGCTTGCCTGCCACGAACGATATATTTTCTCTCATACATGATTTAAATTAAAATGAAAAAATATAAAATTTTGTTAAAGTGAAATGAAATGTTTCCATAGAAACTACTTCTTTGTTGTCAATAACGTATTACACATAAAACTTATAAAATTTACTTTCTCCATCATCAACTACCATTTTAATTTATAGAAAATTACCCTCTTCCCCTTATACCCTTTTCATTTATAGATATTTCATCTACCTTTCTACAGTGGATTATTATGACCTTCTTTTAAGGATACTTTATTTATCAAAATTACGCACTTTGCTCTTGTTAAAACGTAAAACGTTGCAGGTAAACTACCCCTTCCCCTTAACCGATCTTCGTCAAAATAAATAGGCCTCGAGTCCTCTACAATTCAGAGCTGTATGCAAAACATTAATTGATTCTGTTTGAATTTACGGCAGTTATCGTTTGACATAGAATAATTCTACACAGACACTTTTCGAAAAATGACTTTTTTTCATGTTTTGAGGGTAGTACAATCAGAATCTGCCATTATCTCGAACACGATTTTTTCGCCATGACCATACTTCCATTTCCTTATGGAACATGGAAGTAAAAAGATGGTATGTCATATAACATTGGTGGGAACAGAACCACCCTTGCTGCTTGGCCAGGTGTGACCTGGCACCTGGACGCCTCTAATCCTCCCATATCCATCGAAATCTAAACAACAGCCTCCTCAAACCATTCCTCACGTTCTAGAGAATACCGTCTTAAAGTATCCCTATCAAAAAGTAGAAAATGTATCCCTATCAAACTGAATATAAGTTCACAAAGTTAGCTTGTAAATTGTATTACAACCGTTCATCACTACACCTATGATAATTTCTTCATTTGTTCGTTTAATTTAGACTCGCGTGTTTAATTATCCAAGTGTTGCATTGCCTTTTCCTCTATTTGAATGTTATTTCCTTTGAATATGCCCGGAAATTTTTGTAAGGAAGAGGATTTATGTCAACTGTCAGCCTGTCATGTCCAGGTTTTTCCAACAAGGGTCCTTCCATCATATATATTTTTTTGTGTCGATTCTTGGAAGTATGTTCTTATTTTACAGAGCTATAAGCTACGTTCTAGTTAGCCAAGGTAACTGACTCTTTCACCTAACGAGTTCTTCATATATTTTTTTTCTTGTACTTTTAAGGCTTTTGGATAGGTATTATTTGTTGTATTATGACAATTCAACTTCCTTCATCCATTAGACCCATGGTCTGTTGTCTTCTAGCCATAATACAGCTAACACTACATCACCGCTTGAGAGTTGATTACGTGCAGCGACGAGATATGAATGACATGAATGGTATGAATTCATTTGTGTTTATATGCATGGTATGAATTTGTATTCTGTAGGTCTTAATGTGTCATCTGCAATTCTCAAAGTGTCGCTCTCCATGACGCTTTACTTCTGCAGCCTTGAATTAATTTTTTGTTTCACCAATACTTCGTTACATAAGCATGTTGAAAAGAAAATGTGGCAAGGAGCATCTTTGAAACATATTTTTCTTAATGTTTGCAGTTTTTCTGCTCCATTATGGCTTTTAATATTTACCGCTTTATTTGTCTGCGGTGTATGAATCATTCTCATATTCTACTTTATTGAAATTTTTACATCAGAAGTCCACAACGAATCCACAATGTAATTTTATTTTTCGGTAATTTCTATTTGATTAAAATTTTTAACTGCTATCACATTTTCCTATAACCAAACTGCATTCAGCGAGCTCTTCTTATTTTTTGTACAATACGTTTATTATACAGGTTTAAAGCATGAGTTAACGTGAAAGCTGTGTAAGCCCTCGTTTGTTTGAAAGGGGAGTGATAATGTTCTTGTCAAAAGTTAAGCTGCAGTCGTAGTTACCAGATGGAATCGAGGGCTATTCCACATTGATCCTCCGGTTGACAGGTAAAGGAAAACTAAAAAGATAAAAAAGGTTTTATTATGTATAAAAGTTACATACATGTCTGTATTATATTTGAATATGATCACCAACCACATACAGGCACGTTGCATTAGGTTTTGCAGTCTTCTTCTTCTTCTTCTTCTTCTTCTTCTTCAAGGATTAGGTTATATGAACCTGTTCCGGCACCCATCTCATCCTCGGACGACCCACGTCTCTTCTACCAGTGACGCTTTATAGTTCAGTGCCGCTTTCGGCAATCGATCCTCTGTCATCCTTTGCAGATGATCCCTTCATTGTCTTCTGTACATTGCAATAATTTCATTTATGTCCTTTACTTCAAGTTCTGCTCTGATATCTTCATTCCTTATTCTATCTTGCAATGCATAATTTAAAGTATTTAGAAGAAACTGCATTTCAGCACTCTGAATCTTGCCGCTTTCCTTTTTTGTCATGACACCCCACGCCTCACAATAAGAGCGTTTTGGAGTCTGTTATTGAAAAACGCTGTTGCCAACTTAACCGGCCAGGACTTGACTCCATTAATGAAATCCTTATTACTATCGTAGCGTTGAATATTCAGCTAGACCATCATCTAGATGACACGAAGATGTAGTCCGGCGGTACACCGGTCTCTAGTCTGCCGCAGATGGGGCACGCGCAAGATTCTCCGCTATTCTTGTCTGTGAAGTTCTCTGATGTTCCAGCCTATCAAAAACTCGGAGTCTGTCGTCTGACCCATACCGGTGAGTCCCCAGCGAATGGAGTCAACTGTCTAATAGTCATATCGACTACTCGGTGCCAATTTACAACCTTTGACCCAACGTGACACCACGGGTGACCACCGTGCTTGGAACACTGTACCGCATGACCCCGGCAACGCCGGATGGTTCGTGCCTCTTCGTTCGATGCCGTCTAGCAGTCGGGGTACAGTCCCCGATGGGATATTTGATAGGAGATTTCGAGGAAGACCACCACGCACTTTACAGTTGGCGGGAGAGACAATAATTTTTTGTCGGTCACTCCAACAGAAACAAACAAAGAAACAAATGGATCGCAGGTTTTCGGTTAAAGAAGAGTATACTGGCCACTACTACAGGTGCGGAGTGTTTCTGTACTAACTAGTTTCTGTAAGCGTATACCCAACCAATTGGTTGCTAATTTTTAGAATAATCTTCCTACTCATTAAGTAACTGTATATTTTAACTTAAATTTTTCTTAAGCGTACTCTGTAGCTGCTGTCGGACAGTTTATTTCACTGGCTTTATTGTTTCCTTTTCTTTATAATTAAGTTAAACTCTGGTTTATAAATAGATCTTTAGATCCTCTTTCTTCTATCATAAACTTAGTATCATCAAACACAGTTTCAGTGCTTATTTTCTCTTGTTTTATGAAGGTTTCCTGTTATAGTTTAGATTATTTGTTTATTCTTCTTTTTATGTTCCACATATTCTGTTGACATTATTTTGGGTTACTTTGTACTTAGTTCAGCTCTTCGATTTTTGAGTTCCTTAAAATTGGAATTTTTCTCATTATGTAATCATGTAGGGTTAGCTAAGATTTCCGTTTCGTACTTTTGATGATTATAATTTACTTTATTTAGGGTTTATTACGTATTTTTTAACTTACATTAAAAATTAAAATTGTAAACATAAAATTAAAAAAAAAACAATACAGTTTAATAATAGTAAGCGCCTTGAGTTGTAGCATTTGCTCACTATTTTGAACAAAATACATTTGTCATTAAGTTAGACAAATTTCAGTATCAGATAATTTTTTTAATTATGAGAAAGTTTACGAAAACCTCGACTACTCTGCTACTTTTTTGTAGTAAAATAACAATTGCAAGCAGGCGGTCATACAACAAACACTAAAAGTTTCAAATTGTTGCGTTGTTGTACATTATCAGGATAAAATATTATGTTCATTTACTGCATTGGTTGTTTAGTTAAGTTTTATAACCATAATATCTAAAAGTCCCAGCTTTTAAGTTTACGTATGCTTCCATAGACATCTATAGACCTATATGTAATACTATTCACAGATAAACATAACTGATAACAATATATAAAGATTTTTTGCAAAACATAGCTTAAACGTTCTGAAAGACAGCCAGCATTTGCAAAGATTGTTAGAGATATTAATTCTGCCAATTTCTTACAGATACCAAATACTTCTGTATATTTTGAATAAAATTCCTTTCAACTCGATCCCTCCACATAGAAATTAAAATTTTTTTTAAAGTTTTTGTTATATTTTTGGCTCTTGGCAACACAAAATTAAAAAAAAAAATCACTTTTAAAATTTAGGTTAAAATTACCTTTATTCTGATATTTTACAGGATTTTAACCACTTATGCAGATTTTTTATGCCTGGTGTCCTAAAAGCTTTAAATCTTAAAAACGGTAATATTCAGATTTTAGTCCTTATTCTCTTTAATTTGATACCCCACATGGATTATTGCGATTTTAACAAACTTTTGACTTAGCCTTGCGCCGTCGAGCCTCAATACTTTAAAATTTACAAAACAATAATTTACAAAAAATAATTTGTATTCAGATTTTGGTTAAATTTTCTTTTAATTTGAAATCCCACATGGATTTTTGCGATTTTGTCACAATATTGACTCCGTCACATTTACTGCCTCTTTCCCCTATTTTTGAGGGTGATCAAGCTCATAAACGATAAGGCTCTGTAGGGTAAAGTTACGGACACGCGTGTCAGTTTTACGAAAATCAGTTCGTGAGACACGCCCCAAACGGATAGCTTGACAAGCACGCAAATACCCAATGGTCCAGTTAAAACTGAGAACTTGATACGCTCGCTCAACAAGTATGTATCAGTCCTTGTACCTAGTGACAACTCCTAACTCGTACCTACTTGGCTGTGGGTTATCGGAGTTAATATCAGAGCGGGTTTGGCTGGAGAGCTTTCAGGAGAAAGCGATTTATTGAAAAACGTGGTCAACTTTGTTTGATCTGTTAATTTCTTTTCTCTGCCTAACTTTCGTAAAAGCAGCGCGTAACATGTTGAATTTGACCATCGACCCTGGACTTTTTTTTACATTATGATCCACTTTTTCAAAACTTATCAG
This sequence comes from Magicicada septendecula, assembly GCA_034769895.1. NCBI lineage: Eukaryota > Metazoa > Arthropoda > Insecta > Hemiptera > Cicadidae > Magicicada > Magicicada septendecula. Next base: position 276,778,737 of record CM068374.1, read on the forward strand.
AAATTTATTTGGCATTGAAAACATTTAACCATCGTCTTTGCAGTGAATTTCTTTTCTGGTTGTTCTTTTTGTTTCCCTCCTCGTTCCCCATGTTGTAGTCGATACGTGCATAGAGTCGTAAGTCGCATAGGCAGAAAGAATGTATCCTGATTTTCTTCCATTACATTACATTATGTGATTTGCCACTGTCACTCCAGGAAAACATAAAACACATCAAAATTTGACTAACAAATTAATGTTTGCGTTGCGACTGAAATACGAGATCATCTCTATGTTATAAATTCAATTCAGTAATGCAATTAAATATAAACAAATATAATAATTATTATGCAATAATAATAATAATAATATATAATCATTATTATTATTACAATTACGAAATACAATTAAATTTATTCATCTGAATAATATATTTGACACTATAGGAAACCAAAGTACATAAGTATCTGAAGTACGAGTATCATAAGTTGCTGGGTTACATTTTCAAATAAGACGAATGTCACATAGATGGTAATCAATAGCGCTACTCGTAGTTTGTCGTTTGTCGAGTGTAAACGCGGCCTCGATTAAACGATACGGCAATTAAAGTGGTGTAAATGAACGTTTATTTACTTACTGTTCTCATGTTGACATATACAGTACAAGAGATTATTAGCGTAAATTACATCTATTAACTGATATCATCAACGTACACACATCAGTTGTCATCACTGGCAATCTCCTGTCAGTAGCCACTCTGCCTATTACAGTTCTTAGATTACCGCACACAAATTTGTGTTCTTTTTCTTGGACATCAAGTGCGCACATTCACTGCTTTGTACAAGCTATTTATCTTTTTATTAATATTGTAGTGTAAAAACTTTTCACGGCGTTCTTTTATATTAACACCAACTCTGACCATCCTTTGTTATTTTTTATCTTTGTGTAGAAACTCAATTGGGGTTTTCCTTTATTACAACATTTATTACAACACGTACTACCATAGACACATAAAAAAAGTCATTTTCCGAAAAATGTCTGTGTGTCTATCTGTCTTATGTACAATTTTTTCTATGGCAAACGATAACAGCCGCAAATTCAAACAGAATCAAATAATTTTTTGCATACAGTCCTGAATTGTAGAGGACTCAAGGCTTATTGTTTTGATGAAGATCGGTTAAGGGAAAGGGGTAGTTTACCTGGAACGTTTTACGTTTTAACAAGAGTAAAGTGCTTAATTTTGATTAATAAAGTATCCTTAAAAGAAGGTCATAATAATCCACTGTAGAAAGGTAGATGAAATATCTATAAATGAAAAGGCTAGTTGAAGGGAGGAGGGGGTAATTTTTTTAATAAATTAAAATGGTATTTGATGATGGAGGAAGTAAATTTTATAAGTTTTATAAGTGTAATACGTTAATGACAACAAAGAAGTAGTTTCTATGGAAACATTTCATTTCACTTTAACAAAATTATATTTTTTCATTTTAATTTAAATCTTATAAGTGAAAACATATCGTTCCTGGCAGGCAAGCATATCTCAATTATGTAATGTTTACGTTCCCAAAGTATTATTATTGTGATTACTGCAATAAAAAGGCAGGCAGGACACACACACACACACACACACAAAATTCGCGTTATTTCTGGCCTCTCATTTTTATTTTCTTACGTTTGCACGCTTTTTAAATGGAAAGTATCGAAACCCACATCAACACAACGTGTGCAACCGAAAAGGTGTCCAGCGTGGACAGCGATTTGCTTCCTGTGGATCGCTCGCCAGTGTAACTGCACGTGTTTTCAGAGGAACGGTTCATAGACAGATTTTTCGTCTTTAGGGAATGAACCCTCTGCAAGATGCTAAGGGTCCATGAGAGACTTGGGAGCGCTCCTTCTTTTCTGCGTGTTTGTTCTGTGAAACGTACACTGTAGATTCGCAGCTTTACTCTGAGCAACGCTCCATAGGGAATGTTGAAAATTTTTGTCCACGGTGTACCCCCATACAGACTAAAACCTGCTTTGATGTTTTGATTACGGACATCATAATTTTAAAACTTTGGAAATGAGCAATACTTATTGGAGATCAAACATTAACTTTTACAAGCCATTAACTTTATGCATATTTTGAAGCAATAAATGTTTGAATAATTAATACAATCTGTGTACTTATTTCTATTATGATATAAGAATTACAAACTAATATGTGCATGTGTGTTTGTTTGAAAAATATGTAAATATTTTTCTCCTCTGGAAAATTGTTTTACCCTCCTGGAATATATTTTGACCTCCCTGATGGCTAGTTATTTACTAGCCTGTGTGGAATATAGAGTTATAACATGGATCAGAATGGTGGGTGTTAAACAGAAGATACAAACGTATTAAGGAAGAAATGTTTTGCTGAGAAATTTATAATTATATGGGATTTATCAGAAGACGAATGGAAAGAAAGAAAAAAAGACTTGATTTTAAAAAAGAAAAATGACTAGTATAGTATTGACAGGAAAGACTTTGATAACACTATAGACATCATTCACCCTTGGCCGATAACTCGCAACGAGAGCCCAATTTCATTACAGGAATAAGATCGCAGCTCCCTTTGGCCAGCTCTTCGTTCGACCTACAAACATTTTATCTAAAAGTACAGTCCTTCTTCACGAATGCCGAGGATAGTCTTCACCCACCTGACATGAGGGTACCATTTTAGCTGATACGTTATTTCTTCAGAACTCAAGCAGCCACTTATTTAATTAATATTTAAATGATTTTAAATATAAATTTTAGGACATGGAAGTCATGTATGTCCTATGCACAATTGATCACCCCAAAAATAGGACGGTGAGTCAAAAGTGTGAAAAAGTCGCAATATCCTATGTGAGAAATCAAATTAAGGGGAATTTTAACAACAATCTGAATATTGTATTCATTTTTTAACTTTTCAAAGTTAAGGACGTCAGAGTCTAACACGTTGGCGAAATTTTTGATAAAATCACAAAACATATTAAGTTAAAGCAATTGTAACTAAAAACTAAATGTAATGTTAAGTTTAAAAATTTCAAAATATTTTAACCCTAAGAACCAGTAAAGATCACTTTTTTTAAAGTGAAAATCAAAATGGGTATAAATTTAAAGGAACTTTAACCCAAATCCGAATGTTCCTAAGTGTTTGCGTTTATTGTATGATTGTGTGCTCTACAGTTATGTTAGTAAAGAAATATTCAAGTAATTTTTCTTCCAATTGGAAAATTATCTAATAACCAAATTTATGTGATTATAAATGTACTCCGTTCAAAATAGTGAGCGAGTTCTGCAGCTCGGGGAGCATAGGCCTACTAATTAATTTTAATGTGACAAATATATTTAAAAAGAGTCCTATGTACGAACACACAAAGATTATTGTAAGATAGTTGAACATGTAATATAGCCTACACTTAAATTTTTGAGCTAAGCAGAAGTAGACCTACTTCTGGTTTAGACGCTGTAAGGACGCTATCAATATCTGACGATGAAGCTTATGCTTTGACGTGCGTCATTAATTGTAAACAAGAAGTCACAAGGCGGATTGAAAAGGTTAGTTTATCTATTCATACAAGTAAATTGGATGCCACTGAAAACATTTATGCTAAATTGCCTTTCATTACATAAATAAGTTTATTGTATTTCATAGACAATAAAATAACAACATGTAAAATCAAAATCAAAATGTACATATTATCAAATACAGAAGGGGGTTAAGAGAGGGAACGACTAATATTACTGGATGTTAACAGACATTAGAATGAGAAAGAATGGGCGTAGAATAGGTAGAATATAACCATCAAATAAGAAACTTAGAGATTTGGAGTTCAGTCTTTGAACCTGACTTTCCGTGGTACGTGAACATTATCAGCAGGGTTAGGTCGGATAACTACCATTGATAGAATTTACCACACATAAGTGCTACCTACATACCGCTACTTACCCTCTAAGCTCGCTAGCAGAACCGAGACTACACGGTTCGGGTAAGAAAAGGAAGAAGGTATGTGGTGATCAAGAGGCTGTCTACGAAAAGGAAGAAATTATAAGCCCACTAACCTCTGGGTTGAGGAGAAGAAGAAGAAGAAAACTAAAAATATTGATGCGACGGTCTACTTGATCGTCGTAGGTACAGTGGAAAACAAAATAGGTAACAAAATAGTAAAATGTAGGTACAGTCACTAATCATCAGTTTTAATTTTCTCAGTTAGACAGTTCGTAATTAACAACACAGTCTCTTACAACAAATCAAATAAAAATTGTTCACACGCAATAAAATGTCAACTAATATAAAACACAATTGTATTACAATTATACCGCCCGATTATAAAACACAACACTTCACTAATAACCACTTGAACGCGCAGAGTAATATCGCCCGATAATCACTCGAACCGCACATAATATATTGCAACTATAACTGAACTAAGGCCGCTGCCGCCTTGTACTTATACCCCCGCTCATAGACCAGAACATTCCAAACTACGCGTTATCTCTACCTACGACGTAATTAATTGCGGCCTTGACACAGTGCGTGCGGCCGCGCGAATTCTGACCCAGTCTAGCAAATGCGTCGAGAGTCACGTACGCCACACGCATTACACCATTGCATTCCGGATCCCTCTGGAACATTCGATAAACACGTAGATTGTTCTGTGATGTCGTTACAATATGAAATTTAACTTTAACGTAAAGTTAACTTTCAAGTGTTAAAGTTAAGGCTTTTACAAAGTACAACCTACATTGTACGACACCACCTTCTACGATAGGAGCAACACCAACAGCAGAAAATTAAACAAACATATTAACGAATTTTTTACAAATTTATTAAAGAATATGGAAACTATTAATTACAGAAATACATTAAATGAAGTAACAAGAAAGCTCAAATTTGTTTCTGCCACTGTAATATATTTATTATAAGTCCAACATGGTGTACGTTTTCACCCACCAGAAATGTATATATTTATTTTGTGGAATCGTAGTCCAGAACATGTAACGTGTTTTGCATGTTGTCTCTACAATAAATTCAACCCTGGCTAACTTTGCCCATTGCGAACATACTCCAGTTGAAAAATTTTACTACCATGATTGCCACGATTAAAACAACGAAGCATGTGTGTACACCGCGAGCGCACATGCGTGCGATGTACCAGAGTGCGTGCTGGAGTCAATGCAAGGCGCGCGCTTGCACTGATCCCCCACACGCAGACTGCATCGCAGGACATGTGTCGGCTCAGCGGTGCGATGTGAGTCTGTACGCGTGGGCAACACATGCACGCGCTTACCAGAACGCGTGTTGAAGTCAATGCAAGGCGCGCGCTTGCACTGATCCCAGCACGCAGACTGCAAAGCAGGACATGTGTCCGCCAAACGGGTGTGTGTAAGTGTGATGCCCGTATCCTAGTCGTGACATTCAGAATAGCAAAACGTCCATTACCTGAAGTATTTCACAGTGGGTAAAGGAGCCACAAGCTGAATTTATCTGCAGAGACATCGACAGGACACATCTGTTATCGTTGCTGCTTTGAATTAAACTAAATAATTTCATTTAATTTCTATCAATTGCTTAGAAACGAACAACTTATTGTTATTAACAATTACAACAATGACATATTTAGAATTTTTTCTTTTCTAAATGGTTTACTATTATACAAATAGTGAGAATTATAACTTTGGTTTTTAGGAAATATATTGTTACGACGGTCTAACTGATCGTCGTAGGTACAGTGGAAAACAGAATACAAGACACTAATTACGTCACTAATCACCAGCTTTAATGATCACATTAACTATCACAATTAAATATTAACTCGTACAATATTTCCAATTAGATTTGTCCACACGAATAACAATGTTATTAATAGAGTTTTACACAATTATTAACACAATACTAATTCACTAACACAGTACTAATACAACACAATCCAATTAAAACAGTTTGTAATGAACAAGACAGTTTCTTGCACAATTATAAAACACATGACACAGTAATTCTTCACTTTGACAAGCACTCAATCCGCACTAGCGAAAATCGCTCACATAACTAACTGACAACCCGCTTTATATACGCCGCGCTGAGGTCCAGTACAGCTTTCCCTCCTTAACTGCATGCCGGTGGCTTACTGCTTATCTCAAATGTTTCTGGAACTCACTAGAATCACCTACTTGAATAACGCAACAGCTGCCACACTGGACGGGGGGGGGGAGTGGAGAATGTTCTCGAATTCTTCGGTACGCTTCTCGTAACATGACCCCTTCCTTAAGCCTGTTCGTCCCGAACTGGCAAACCATCTCTGAAGTAATACTTGGCCAGGCGATCTAGGTGGACGTCCTTGTGAAAGATAATTTTGCCGTCCTTCGAATTCGGTCTCGTGTGATCCGAACATCAAGTTCCCAGGAATACGAGTCTTTCGCGCATCCGTTAGTTTTGCTGGAATCACTTCCGTTTCGTCATGTATTGATGACCTAAACACCACTGGCTGATCTAAGTCTGTTTGGGTCTCGTCAACAACCTCTTGAGTAACTTCATCTTCAGCAACTTTTCCCCCGGGCGCTTATATTAACTCAGGAACAAACAAGGGGTTTTCCTTAACATCCATAGTTGGCTTCTTAATCACTTCTTTTGCCATTACACTTATTTGTACTTCCTCTGATAGTTCTTCTTCCATTTCCGCCTGGAACAGGAAAGGTTCCTCTTGACCAGACCTGCTGACTTCTTCTTCGGCCAATTTCACTTGCTTGATTGAATGGTTGTTAGACCCTGACATTTTACCCATGCAAAGCTTTATCTTCTCTTGCCAACCTTCAGGACGTTCTCTCTTAAGTCCACAACGAATCCGTAGGCATTCATAATGTCCGTGCCAAGAATCACTTCATCGACAATGTCTGCAACAAGCATTTGGTGGCTAAACTCCAGAAGACCCAGGCGTACACGTAGGTCTATCTTTCCTAACATATTGACGGGGCTTCCAGTCACAGTCTTTATTGTACAAGAGCTAATTAGAGGCCGTCGGTTGCCGATTAAGTCGGGGCACACAATGACACTGTTGCGCCCGTATCAACTGTAAATGAAGTTGGTTTACCTTCCGCAAATCCATTAACAATCAAGTTTCCACTGGTCCTATGTAGCGTGGAAACTGTGTGCTGTTATGGTGCTTTACTTCTCCAATTGGTGCGATCACTCCCTTCTCTCGGTATTTTATTCTTCCAACAGTCTACCTGTAGATGACCACGTTTCTCACAGTTGTAACACTTCGGTCTTCTGTCTCTATCCTTTGGTTCGAAAGATCGTTTTGGGGCTGCTGACTTCTTAAACTGTTGTTCTTGAATCGTCTGTTTATTCCGTCCGTTATGACGATACTGTGATACTGGATCCATTTGACTACAACGTGATGACATACTTTGATTAATGTAGGTCGCTGACTTGGCAGCTTTAAAACGGAGAGCATGAACAAGAGCGTCTGAGCTATTCTGATGCCGTGCCATTCTCAACACTTGTTGTAATTTACTATCTCTGATACCGTTAATAAACACAATGTGAGCAATCCACGTTCGGAAGTCTTCCGATTTTTCGGGATAAACCAGTCTCGTCAGTCGGTCGACATTTGCTTCAAATTCTTGAAGGCTCTCCCCTGAACGCTGTCGCCTCGCTTTAAGTTGTTCACGGTACACTTTGCACAAATGCTGATCACCGTACCGTAATTCTAGAGCTTTAGTTAATTCGGCATAGACGTTCTGACTGTCAGATGGCACTTTCTGTATTAGTTCTGCGGCAGGCCCTTTTAAAGCAAGAATTAATATTAATATTAATATTAATATCACTATTTACTATTAAATTGATTTAATCCAATAATTATTCTCTTGTTATGGGTTGAAAATTTAAATGGTTGGCGCTTCACACGTCCATGCTGCCAACGTAACTATTTGAGTGGCTTTAAATTACAACTCTTTTAAAGAATACAAAATCATTAAAAATGACTTCAATAAGTTAGTACAATGGTTTTTAATTGATATGTTATGGTTTTATTAGTCACTTAATGCTTTTCTAATTATATTCATACAATTAAACAATTATTTTCTGATTACAATTGACCTGGCTTATTTCTCTGGTAACCCAGCAGGTTGGCAATATTGACTCTTATTAAAAACTTATTTTCTTCAAATTTCATTATATCTCAAGGGTGAATCCTTTTGAGCTACAGAATAAAACTAACATGCCTCGAATTACGATGCTTTACAAATATTTTGCTTAGTAGGTTAGACACCATTAGAAACTTAGACTTATTAACAAAATGTTCGTTTGACTTTTACGAATTTGGAGGTTGATTACGGTTAGCGTAAATCATCAATCCTTGAATGGAAATTAAATAATTCCTTTTTTTTTAAAGCTGTTCACAATGATTATTTGTTATTGTGTTATTGTATGGTGATTAGTACATAGGTGTATACACGCTAAATTATATTTAATCATAATAATATAATAATCGAACTCTGTTCAATTATATTTTGCACTGTACTCCCTACATAATAATCTTTAATAGTTATTTTTAATTCACTTTTCGATCTTAATCACTGATCGTAAACTTTCACTTTTCTCGGAGAACGATTAATACTTCTTGCTGTGTTTACTTTGGTTAGAAACCACTCCTAACCTCGTTCTGACTGTTTCGCATTGCTAGTTAAATAATACTGATATTGTCGTAATTCACTGTTGATCGTTATTCAATTTAACGATATTACTATTGACTGTATACTGTAGGTAAGTTCTCTGCTATTATTCAATAATTATTTTAATTGAAATTTTGATGTGGAGCTTCTGCTGTATCTGTCGGGATTGAATTAAAAAATGTGTGTGTCGCTCCCTCGAGCGCGTTGTTTATATAGTCGAACCAGATTCTCGTCGGCGGTGGCAATGAATTTTTTCATCTAATTTTCTGATTGGTGCAAAATTACGTCATTATGCGGTCATTCTAAAAATAACTTTTACATAATCGCTCTAAGCGTGGGTTCGTCGTTATTGTTAGTATTCCTCATCACTTTCACAAATTTTGTCTTATTTACATCAGTTTCTCATTTATTCTAATTACAAATTTTGATCTATTACTAGCATCGTATTGCTCTTTCCTTGCTGGTTATTTCGATATTAATAGCGGCCAGTGTGGATACATTTTTACTTACTAAACTACATCTTATTGATAGCCTATCTTAAAACATTACTTTATTACAAGCGTCTTCTGCTACAATTTGCAGATTCTGTTGCTGCATCTCTTAACAATTAATAAACAATAATTTTTTACAACATTGAACAGAATTATAATATTTAAATTAACATATTATTCTATAAATTGCTGTATCCAGCTGAAAATTAATAATTCTTATAACATAGCCATTATTACCATTAAATGGCTTGGTTCTTATATCATTAATCATTCAAAATTACCCTAACTTCCTATAATCATTTTAAGTGAACTATTCTGGTGGTATTACACCTTTTAATTAATTGTTAGTTATATGTGCTATACTCTGTATAGTATGGTTTCTTTATTACAGATGGTTCTTACTTTCATAATCTCATTTATTATTATTTATTTGTATTATCTCTTCATATTTCTTTCTATAATTACAATATTTCTTTCAGTATGCACCATGCATAGCTTGTTGTGAATCATATTAATTATTATGTCTTTATTTCTGCATTTAATATAGACATTTTGCCATTATTCATGATTTTCTTATAAATCATGTGCTTGTTATTACACAATGATATTGTTAATGGCATATTGGCCCTAGTCATTATTCTGATTTTTACTACATTATTTATTAAGTTACTTTAACTCATCTTAGGTCATTCCCTTACTCTTCACAATTCATAATAAGGTTTTGTTCATCTTACCTTATAGTACATCTTTTTACAAAATTAACAGACTTATAACATTTTTAAATACATAAAGTTCTTTACATAGCTGGTTCATTTGACATCATTTACAATTAGAACATATACAATTTATTCTTTCATTAATTTTTCTTTAATCATTATTTATTATGCCTTAGCATACCTTTCCTTCAAGGTTGATTTAACACATTGTTGATTATGCTTTGTTAATTTCATTTTAATTGTTCAATTATCATTATTTATCTACTATTTACTATTATCAACATGATACTTCATTTATTTCTTATGCTAGCTATTTTTTTAGTTTCTCAGCTAATGTGCTGTTTACTTTACTCTAATATATTTTTAAATATAAGTTATTCCACCTTTCATTTATTTATGGTGTTTTCTCTGTCTATTTGTTTTATTCTTACTCAACTAATCTATTGGGGAACTAGTCTTTGTCAATGTCTCAGTCTATTCGTCAGTTTATTTTGTGTTGTCATAGAATGCTGTTTGTAGATTTACTACTTGTTATCATCACTTCTTGCTACTCAGCTAGTTTATTACTATGAAACAGTTTGTACTGTTACAATATTAAAACACAATTGTATTACAATATACCGCCCGATTATAAAACACAGCACTTCACGAATATCCACTTGAACGCACACAGTAATATCGCTTGTAATCACCCGACAATAACTGACTGACAACCCGGCTGCTATGGCTTTATATACGCCGCGCTGAGGTCCGGTACAGCTTTCCCTCCTTAACTGCAACTGCATGCCGGCGGCTTACTGCGTATCTCAAGTGTTCCTGGAACTTACTAGAATCACCTACTTGAATGACGCAACAGCTGCCTCACTCGACGAGGGGAGTGGAGAATGTTCTGGATTCTTCAGTACCCTCGTAACAATATGCTATGATGTCGACTTTGGTGTAAATCATTTAAACATTTGTACAAAAATAATTCTTAAAATACAGGTTCAGTCAATGATACGGGTGACTTTAAAAATTCAGTTGTGTTTTTATATATGGATTGTAAAATTAACATTTAAACTAAATTGAAAGTATACATAATAGCATTTAACTAGACGCAGGAACTACAAGTTTTTGAACACTACACCCCGAATGTGGCGACAATTTCAACTCACACACTTTTGAAGTCAAGTTTTTACGTTTTCCATTACACGGTGTATCATGTGAACAGAAATTACACCAACTTTGAGTGTTTCGATGTTTCATGGGGGTGGATCATTGTACCTTACTCTCAAAATATCCCTAGTAGAATAAATGGCACGCTGGCAATCTCGCGGGCCACTGAATGTTGCCACTGCTGAAGGTAACTCGTTAAACTGCAACCCATTGATCGCCTGTGGCTGGTCGCTCCCTATACTGTTCAGTGTGATTTCAGACTTTTCTGCGACTTGGGGAGAAAAAAATTCGTTAATCATTTGGACATATTGCACTGATGTGACAGTAATGGAATTCCCATTCTCATTCTCAAAGAAGCGAGGACTGATTATTCCAAAGGAAGGTATTGCGTAACATACAGTAAGTTTAGTAGTGTGCAATGGTTCTCCAAGCATTTCTCGACGATTATTTGGCTCTCAATACCGAAAAGTTTGTTTATTTACATATCCGCGCAGATGGAAATGGGTTTCATTACTCATTAGCGTATTGTGAATAACGTCTACGTTGTTGTTTATGACATACGAGAACTGGCGGCAAAAAGTCACACGATTTACTGTATCACTGTCCCTTAAGGTTTAATATATTTGAATTTTGTACGGCTGCATGTTTAAATAATTATGAAGAATTTTTCGAACACTGGTATTCGACGAGCCACGTGAAACTGTATGGCGTTAGCATAGGATAACGTAGGATAGCAGCTCTAGTGCGTGCAATGTTTTCCGGGGGTACATACAGTTCTATGTTACCTGGAGGTTCCTTTTTACTTCCATCTTCCGTAAGGAAATGGAAGAATAGTGGTCGCGAAAAAAAATCGTGTTCGAGGTAAGGGCCGATTCTGATTGTAGTATCCTCAAAACATGAAAAAAATATTTTTCCGAAAAGTGTGTGTGCGCGCGCGCTCGTGTGTCTATATGTAGAATTTTGTCTATGGCGAACGATAACTGCCGCAAATTCAAACAGAATCAAATAATTTTTTGCATATGTGCTTGTGTTGTAGAGCACTCAAGGCCTATTGATTTTGGTGAAGTTTGGTTACGGGAGAGGGGTAATTTACATGCGGCGTTTTACGTTTTAACAAGAGTAAAGTACTTAGTTTTGATAAATAAAGTATCCTGAAAAGAAGATCATAATAATACACTGTAGAAAGGTAGATGAAATATCTATAAATAAAAAGGGTAGTTGAAGGGGGAGGTGGTAATTTTCTATAAATGAAAACGTTAGTTTAAGGAGGAGGGGATAATTTTTCGAAAACTACTTTTTTGATGTCGAATAAACTACTTCATTTTGAAGTATAAGATACCTTAATAATTACATATAATAAAACTGTTACTCATGAAAACTGTAAAAATCTAAAATTGGGCTGCTCGGTTGAGGGCGAGGGATAGTTTACCTGCAATGTTTTGTGCTTTGACAAGAGTAAAGTACTTGATTTTGATAAATAAAGTAGCCTGAAAATAGGATCTTAATAAGCCACGGTAAAAAGGTAGATAAAATGTCTATAAACGAGAATGGTAGTTGAAGGGGAAGGGGATAATTGTTTGAAATTTACCTTCCTGATGTCGTATAAACTACTTCATTTTGAAGGATAAGATACCTCAGTCATTACATATAATGAAACCATTAAGAAATGAAGTTGTTCGGTTAAGAGGGAGGGGTAGTTTACCTGCATTGTTTTTTGTTTTAACAAGAGTAAAGTACTTAATTTTGATAAATACATGCCGCGAAAATAAATTCATATTAATCCACTGTAAAATGGTAAATGAGATATCTATAAATGGAGAGGGTATTTGAAGGAGGAGGGGGAGGGGTGATTTTTGAAAATTACCTGGCTGATATCAAGTAAAGTATGGGTATTTAATTTTGAAGGATGATACCTTAGCAATTACATATGATAAAACTATTACTCTACGAAAGTGTATCACATACGCGTATATCAATAATGGTGGGAATCGGAATATAAATCTTAGAACATGGAAGTCTTGTACGATTCTCCATACCAATATTTATCTTGTGATATAATTAATATTCCATATATTTTTTTTTAATTTTTTTTGGGTTATTGCGAGGAAAGTACGCCAGCAATTAGAGCCCGTTAAAAGTGACACTTGTTAGCGTTGTTCGAGGGTGGGCGGCGAAAGGGAACAAACCTTTCCTTTCCATTAAGACGTCGTAAAAACTATTCTCGAACAATGAGCTGTACGGCACATGTTGCAGCCAGCTGGACCATGCGTGGAATGCCCGACTCCACAATTAGGACAAAAGGAGGCTACCGTTACATCTGTCCAGTAGCGAGAAAAACACAGAACCAACGGCGAGAGTATTGTTCAAAACCATGTGTGCGACTTCTCAAAGACAATGGTTTATGCAAGGACAATAGGACAGGCGACTAAGTGACGCTAAGGGAGAGCACAGATGTTATGCCACCCGCAAGTCGACGGAGGAAATCGTCAGCGTACCAACAATAAGAGAATTGGACACGCTACACCAGAAGTAGCAGATGTGATTTTGAAACAGAGCCTTAACACTGATTCCAGGAACGGAACAACGTACGTAAGACAGCGACTCATCTAGTCCACGTGGACTATGTCAAATTCAAGTCGAAAAAGCCAACCAGCCTATGAGGAATGAGAATTCCGGAGGGAACTTCCGTAGGGGATGGTTCAGAGATAAGCTTGAGACCAGAGAGCGAATCTCGTGTATGAACGTCCCTCTCCAAACGGCACTGGGTGGAGAATTCGTTGGAAATACAGACTGGAGACGAAGGGACACAAGGAGGTCCATGGAATGAACCTATCAAAGATGAATTGGTGGGAAGTTTGAATGTTCATCAGAGTCCCAAGAGTGGGAACAGCAGAAGAAATAAAAACCTTTTACACGGGGAGACGCGAGCCCAGTTCATTCAATTTTTAACCTCAGTTTATTACAAATTGTATTATAATTCTTAACTCGGTTTACTCAGAGTCTCGAACAGTCTATTGAACTTGTATTTCATTTTATAATGATTCAGTTATAAGAACTTAAAGCAGTGCGTAAGTTAAAATGCATTTCGGTGGAGACGATTAAGACATTATTACGAATAAATGGAAGTGCGCGAATAAAACTCAGAGCGTAAACGGAACAGTAGTTTTCGTGATGAAACGCGAGTAACAATCTATATAATTTCTATGTAATTCATCGTCATAAAGACACGGACATTGTGAAGTGATATTCTTGAACAGTTACAGAAAAAGTAGTGATACTACAATATTTAGTAATTAACTCAAATAAATAGAATTGTGAAAAGTGCCTAATGAACTCGAAAACGACCTAGGCGCCGAAAAGAGTTGTCGTGCGGCATAGACACTTATTAGAAGCATACGGTAGCGAACTGTGTACCGCGAAATAGACATATGCGCGCGTAGAACTTAACCGACCGATTACGAGTACAATGCCACCACTTGTATTATATTAAACTCAAAGCTCGAAGTGACTGTCGCGGGGTGCGGGAGTGTTTACGATCAAGTGTCCTATGGATTAATTTCACTCATCAATGCAGGGAGACAGCACGGCAGAACGAGTAAAGTACAAAACTAATCTCTTCTTATAATTAGTAATTTATCGAACACCACTGACCTGACACTTAAAACCAAAACCACCTGAGAAAGTTATATAAATATGAGTCAGATAGATACGAATCCATAAGTAGGGAATATTATGTTCTGGGATATTATACATGTCTTCTTGTTAACATATTTTGTACTATGTAGGTATTTTGATGTGTTTGTTGCAGGAGCAGGATTTTATCTATGTATATGATTGATATGTGTATTATTAATTATGATTATTTCATGTATATAAATGTTCAATGTGTTTTAACGTAAATGCTAAATACGAATTATGAGCACACCACATTTTAGTTAGTAACGTCATTGCAGACGAAGAAGCGTCAACATTTGATCGCTCACCTAATTGTTTAAATTTGTTCATTGAATCGTTAAATGTGGAATAGAATTTTATTGTTTTGTTGAAGAATTGTAAGTGCTCTTAAATTGATGTTATGACATGAAGAAGAATGAATATGATTTAATAAATATAAGTTAGAATGGATTCGTTAGTATTCTATTGATTTATGTAACAAACCTGACTCACAACTTAACCTTTCATTAAACAGTATCTATATTAATAATTCA
Source organism: Magicicada septendecula (assembly GCA_034769895.1). Lineage (NCBI taxonomy): Eukaryota > Metazoa > Arthropoda > Insecta > Hemiptera > Cicadidae > Magicicada > Magicicada septendecula. Next base: position 276,793,968 of record CM068374.1, read on the forward strand.
AGGTAACGATTATTAATTCAACTAATCAGAAAGATGCACAAAGTAGAAGTTTCGAAGACAGTTAAAGTCAAAAGTAAATTCATATGTAGCAAGTTGGAGTGTGAATAATTAATTAACTCTAACTCAATTCATACAATTATTCGTTATTTAAAGAAATGAATTTGTTAACATTACATATGGGAGATCAACACATGACATTAATTACATCGTATATGCTAACCCAAGCTCAGAGTTAGATACATGTAAGTAAGACAAATTTCGTACCGGCAACAATTTCATAAGTACAGATCAATAAATTTATAATTAATAATTAATCAATTTATGCAAATAATTCGCATAAATATTATCATTGTACATGGCGCCCAACCTGATGGCCGATTAATAGGGATAATCCTTGTTAAACGAGTTGGTTAAGTGCAGGCAGTGGTATAGTAGAATAGCTAGTAGTTTGATAAAGTATAACGTAAGCATTAGAATAAAAAAACAAATACTTGTAAAACAACTCTGAATGATTACACGAAGTCGAGCAAGAATGGCGACTAATAATAATAACTCCGAAAGTCAAGAATTCGACGTTAACAATGAGTTAAACATAGAAGGACGAGAGGAGAACGCGACGCCCAGCGACGACGTTAGCGCGTGTGAATCTGAGATAAGGGCGGGGGGACAGGTGTCCCAACCCGGCGAATTAAATCTACAAATGTAGATCAGCAGAAGAATGATCTTAAACAGATGCAGGAAAAACAAAACGAAAAACAAAACTTAATTACGGAGAAATTGGAACAGCATAGCAGGGAACAAAAACAAATGCAGGAGGAATTAAAAAGACACAATGAAGAACAGATCAGCAAAATAACACTAGATCTGGAGGATTACGTTAAGAAGTGGGATGAGAAAATTAGCGATCTACAAAAGAAGAGTGAAAGTGGTATAAAAGAGTTGAAGAATGAACTGAAGAAACAGGTAAGAGAGAATAAAGAAGTGAGAGAGAAAGACCGTCAAGAGTGGCAGGAAGCCATAAATAATACACAGAAGGTAATCGAACAAGTCGACCAAAAATTAGATCACCAAATCCAAGAGACGAACAATAGAAACGAGGAATGGAGAAGAGAAGTACAGAACAATATAATACAACAACAACAAGAGCAGGGAAAAGCCGTCAAAGTATTAAAGCAGAAGATCGTCGAAGTGGACGACCGTCAACGCACGGTGGAACAGAAGACCACAACAACGGAGAAGGAGAAGGATGTGATAATTGAAGAGTTAAGAAGTCACATCAATCATATTAAAAGTGGACAAGAAAGACTACAGCGACGGATAGCGGAAACTGAGATAGGACCGTCCACGAGAGCGAATGGAAATAATAACTCCGAACTCAAATACAACGGAACAGACCGTTTTCCTATAGAGTTCCTAAAAGAATTATCCGAGCACCAGCTGATGTACTACCCGGCGGATAACGTGAAGTGGATTGGGAAACATCTCGAGGCCGATGCAGCTATATGGTGGCGTGTGGTACGTGACCAGATCAAGAACTTCGATGAATTTAAAGAGATCTTTACGCAGAAGTATTGGGGCCCGGAGAAGCAGGATGATGTCCGGAACAAGCTGGAGTATGGTCGTTACGACTGGCGTGGGAGTATGAGCGCTGTCCAATACATGGAACGACAACTTCTGGAAAGCCGTCAACTTACACCGCCGCTCACGGATTATCAACTGATTAGGAAGATAACGCGACATTATGGACGAGAACTAGAGATAGCGAGCGTCACTAGGGACGTCAGGACGATCCAGAATCTCGAATCATTGATTTCTGAATATGCCATGATCCGGCAAAGAAACAGTAGAGATGATCGGTTTGTGCGTCAGACAGACAAGTTGAACGACCGGGACACAAGAGGGGTGCCTCATGGTCAACAGAATAACGCCGTAAACAAGGTAATTACGGAGCCAAAACCTTCACACTGGCAACATATAAAGGGGGAAGGAGGGAGCTACCGACAACCCCAACATTTCAGTAACAAGCCGGCAATAAATACCATTGAATTTGTAAACAATGGAGCCTCAACGTCTACCGCTAAGGTTAGTGGAACAGTAGAAAAAAAATTTAAGTGGGTCACATGGAAAGATAGCCGTTCGTCGACATACACCACAACAGTACGAAGGACCGACTCCGATTCAAGAAATCCTGGCGAGATGCAGTAACATGAAATACTTATCAACAATAGATTTAACGAGTAGTTTTTGGCAGGTTCCGTTGAAACAACAATGCCGAGATTACACCGCATTTCTGTACGAAGGAAAGTGTTACAGATATACCGTCACTCCATTTGGACTTAGTACCAGTTCCGCAGCCCTGACGAGAGGTTTAGATATGGCATTATCCGAGGAGGTGAAAGAGAATACAATCATCTACGTCGACGATTGTCTTTGTTATTCGTCTAACGTAAGCACACATTTGGAGAATATTGAAGCATTACTTAAAAATTTATTGGCAGCCAACCTAACAATAAATTTGGAAAAATCACAATTCTTTCGCAAGGAGATCAGCTTGGGTATCAGCTTACTACTAATGGTATACGAGCATCCGAAGAGAAAGTAGCGGCAATCAGGAAGTTCCCGACCCCGAAGAATCAAAAGCAGTTAAAGGGATTCCTGGGACTTACAAATTTTTACAACAAATTTACAGGCAAATATGCAGAAGTCACACAACCTTTGTTAAGTCTACTTAAAAAGGGTCAGAAATTTAATTGGACGCCCGATCTTGACCAGTGTCTCCAACAGGTCAAGGACTTGTTTATCAATACTGTTATCTTAAGTTTTCCGCAGGTAAATAAGAGGTACTTCTTACAATGTGATGCGAGTAATTTCGCATACGGAGGACAATTATACCAGTTGGACAACGATAAAAACATCTGCGTGGTAGCGTATACTAGCAAAACGTTCAAAGGTGCAGAACTAAACTACTTTACGACGGAAAGGGAGCTTCTAAGCATAGTTCGATGTCTGGAAAAATTCCGAATTTACGTTTTAGGACAACCATTGACCATAATAACAGATAACAAGGCGTTGATCTTCATGAGTAAGTGGCACCTAAACAACTCAAGGATCACACGTTGGATACTGAGTATTCAAGAGTATAACTTTGATATCATTCATTGTAAGGGAAAGGAGAATATTGTGGCCGACATCTTGAGTCGTTACCCAGAGGATATGACGAAGGAAGATCCAGTCGACGACAGTTATGAGTATCAAATGAACCATACAATAATTAAAATGAGTAAAGAAATGAAAATGATGTTAAAGAACTTCGCGACGTACCAGTTAGAAGATAAGAAGCTACAGCAAATAATGAAGGATTTGACGACGGATGATAAGAATGAATTATGTAAATTTTATAAGTGTAGTAATGATAAGTTATATAGGAAAAGTAAGGGTCGATGGAAACTCTACGTACCGGAAAGCGTTACGGGGAGACTCATCGAAGAAATACACACAATGTACGGTCATGTTGGCAGTAAGAAATGTATAAAGTTACTGCAGGAACATTTCACTTTCGACCGAATGTCGAAGCGCGTACAGGCGTACGTAAGGACGTGCGATAAGTGCCAAAAATGTAAGGATTCAAACAATCGTAACTTATTCGGTGGTACGAAGCCAATTATACCGACGAGTAAAGGTGAATTGATTAGTGGCGATTTTTATGGACCGCTTCCAACAGCAGCAGCAGGAGTAAAGTATATCCTTGTCATTATAGATAACTTTACCAAGTATGTAAAATTATACACTTAGAAGAGCCACAACAGTAGCTACGCTTCGTAGACTCCGGCAGTATGTAAATGAGTGTGGAAGACCGAAAGCAATACTCACTGATAACGGTACGCAGTTTACGTCCAAACAATGGGTTAAAGGACTAGAGGAACTTGGAATTATACCTAAATACACGGCGATAAGAAACCCGCAAACAAACCTTGCCGAACGCGTAAATAGGCAACTGGGTAACCTATTTAGGATATTTGTAGGGGACCAGCACACAAAATGGTCAAAATTCATAAATACCATAGAATGTTGCATAAATGAGGTCTACCATGAAACAATAGAAGTTACACCGCATGAAGCACATCACGGAAAAAAAGCCGAGTCGTGTATGGGAGAAATTCATAAAGGAAAGCTGCGATACGAAAGAAGAGACAGTGGATAACCACCAGATATTCGTTAGGATTAAACGGAAAAGAGAGCGACACGCAAAACGCGTGAATGAAGCGAACAAAATGACAAGATTTCAGGTAGGAGACTTGGTGTTAGTGCGGACACATTACCAATCTGATGCGATGCAGAGAAGAATCGAAAAATTTTGTGAGTTATACACAGGACCTTTTAAGATTAAAGATATTGTAGGCGAATCTACATATATATTAGTAGATAATTGCGACGAAACTAAAATACGCGGCAAATTCAATGTAAGACTATTGAAACCATATTATGTAAGGGGAGAGTAACTGTGGCGGAACACGGCATCAGCATGCGTGCGAGGCAAAAGTGTTTGTTGAAAGGCGAAGTAGTAAATAAACAGAGAGGGAGGTGTGAAATGACGTAAGCCCAGCTGGCGAGGCTGACGACAACAGGTAGAGTTGTAGTTAGTAAGGACACTCTCCATGCGAGACAATGTTATAGTCGGACTATACGTACTTCACTAATAGACAGCAGAAAGAGAAATGAGCTAAGCGTCAGAATAGGAGGAGAAAAGACCGATCTAGATGATAAAGAATAACGGTAGTAGGCGCGAATGCAATCTACTAGTTAATTCATTCAGAATTGTCTAGACGAAACCTTAAACTTGTAATAAATTTAAAATGTCAGATTTTTATATTGTATAGATTGTAAATTAATTAACAGACGTACTTGTTATACTATTAAAATTTGTTTATTGAAGGACAGATATAAGCAACTGAGTTGCATAACAGAATTAAATATTGTAATAAGTTATTAAAATTAATTATTGAACTTAAGATTGTATTAGAAGCATAGAAAGAAGGGATATAAAATATGTTTATTTGACCTGTAGAATTATACAAATTCGATTTATTTTGTTGTAAATAATTATACGTGTGTTTAACAGAAATGTAGATTCAAAGTACCAGAGGGTAGGAAGTACGATGAATGTTTGTAAGTAAGTATATGATGTCTTGAAAAAGAATGTTTTTAATCGCAAATTAATTTTGAAGGTAATAATAAAATTGTTTGAAGTATCCATAAGCAATAAATTACTGCTAGTATTTATATAGTTTCTATTGTATACGTAAGTAAAAAGATAGCTTGTAAACAAAATAATTACCATTTCTTTTATGAATTTGCTAACTGCTATAATTTTTTATTGTTCGACTAAGCTTTTCGTCATTACTGACATCTTCAGGTCTTAAACAAACTTCAGGTCGTTGTTTAAGACCTGAAGATGTCAGTAATGACGAAAAGCTTAGTCGAACAATAAAAAATTATAGCAGTTAGCAAATTCATCAAAGAAATAGTAAGGATGGCTGCTAATTTAAACAATACGAAGAATAAAATAATTACCATTTGTTTATGTAATGTATGTGTATAGACAGATCTAGGAACGCACTAGAGCGTATAGTTTGTAAATGGATTCGTATTTATATTTGGTGAACAATAAATTAAACACTCAGGTGAATGAAAAAAAAAGGGGAGAGAAAAACGGTTCTAAACAACAGTAGGTCAGTCGAGAGGAAGATATAGGTCAGCTGTACTCGTTCCAATGGGAGATGGCCAATGTACTTAGTGATCGTACGCGAGTAAGGGCGAAATATGAATTAGTCGTTCCGATTAATCTGCACGACGAATCATATTTGGGGACACTGTGATATAATTAATATTCCATATATTTTTTTTAAATTTTTTTTGGTTTATTGCGAGGGAAGTACGCCAGCAATTAGAGCCCGTTAAAAGTGACACTTGTTAGCGTTGTTCGAGGGTGGGCGGCGAAAGGGAACAAACCTTTCCTTTCCATTAAGACGTCGTAAAAACTATTCTCGAACAATGAGCTGTACGGCACATGTTGCAGCCAGCTGGACCATGCGTGGAATGCCCGACTCCACAATTAGGCCAAAGGAGGCTACCGTTACATCTGTCCAGTAGCGAGAAAAACACAGAACCAACGGCGAGAGTATTGTTCAAAACCATGTGTGCGACTTCTCAAAGACAATGGTTTATGCAAGGACAATAGGACAGGCGACTAAGTGACGCTAAGGGAGAGCACAGATGTTATGCCACCCGCAAGTCGACGGAGGAAATCGTCAGCGTACCAACAATAAGAGAATTCGACACGCTACACCAGAAGTAGCAGATGTGATTTTGAAACAGAGCCTTAACACTGATTCCAGGAACGGAACAACGTACGTAAGACAGCGACTCATCTAGTCCACGTGGACTATGTCAAATTCAAGTCGAAAAAGCCAACCAGCCAATGAGGAACGAGAATTGCGGAGGGAACTTCCGTAGGGGATGGTTCAGAGATAAGCTTGAGACCAGAGAGCGAATCTCGTGTATGAACGTCCCTCTCCAAACGGCACTGGGTGGAGAATTCGTTGGAAATACAGACTGGAGACGAAGGGACACAAGGAGGTCCATGGAATGAACCTATCAAAGATGAATTGGTGGGAAGTTTGAATGTTCATCAGAGTCCCAAGAGTGGGAACAGCAGAAGAAATAAAAACCTTTTACACGGGGAGACGCGAGCCCAGTTCATTCAATTTTTAACCTCAGTTTATTACAAATTGTATTATAATTCTTAACTCGGTTTACTCAGAGTCTCGAACAGTCTATTGAACTTGTATTTAATTTTATAATGATTCAGTTATAAGAACTTAAAGCAGTGCGTAAGTTAAAATGCATTTCGGTGGAGACGATTAAGACATTATTACGAATAAATGGAAGTGCGCGAATAAAACTCAGAGCGTAAACGGAACAGTAGTTTTCGTGATGAAACGCGAGTAACAATCTATATAATTTCTATGTAATTCATCGTCATAAAGACACGGACATTGTGAAGTGATATTCTTGAACAGTTACAGAAAAAGTAGTGATACTACAATGTTTAGTAATTAACTCAAATAAATAGAATTGTGAAAAGTGCCTAATGAACTCGAAAACGACCTAGGCGCCGAAAAGAGTTGTCGTGCGGCATAGACACTTATTAGAAGCATACGGTAGCGAACTGTGTACCGCGAAATAGACATATGCGCGCGTAGAACTTAACCGACCGATTACGAGTACAATGCCACCACTTGTATTATATTAAACTCAAAGCTCGAAGTGACTGTCGCGGGGTGCGGGAGTGTTTACGATCAAGTGTCCTATGGATTAATTTCACTCATCAATGCAGGGAGACAGCACGGCAGAACGAGTAAAGTACAAAACTAATCTCTTCTTATAATTAGTAATTTATCAAACACCACTGACCTGACACTTAGAACCAAAACCACCTGAGAAAGTTATATAAATATGAGTCAGATAGATACGAATCCATAAGTAGGGAATATTATGTTCTAGGATATTATACATGTCTTCTTGTTAACATATTTTGTACTATGTAGGTATTTTGATGTGTTTGTTGCAGGAGCAGGATTTTATCTATGTATATGATTGATATGTGTATTATTAATTATGATTATTTCATGCATATAAATGTTCAATGTGTTTTAACGTAAATGCTAAATACGAATTATGAGCACACCACATTTTACTTAGTAACGTCATTGCAGACGAAGAAGCGTCAACATTTGATCGCTCACCTAATTGTTTAAATTTGTTCATTGAATCGTTAAATGTGGAATAGAATTTTATTGTTTTGTTGAAGAATTGTAAGTGCTCTTAAATTGATGTTATGACATGAAGAAGAATGAATATGATTTAATAAATATAAGTTAGAATGGATTCGTTAGTATTCTATTGATTTATGTAACAAACCTGACTCACAACTTAACCTTTCATTAAACAGTATCTATATTAATAATTCAAGGTAACGATTATTAATTCAACTAATCAGAAAGATGCACAAAGTAGAAGTTTCGAAGACAGTTAAAGTCAAAAGTAAATTCATATGTAGCAAGTTGGAGTGTGAATAATTAATTAACTCTAACTCAATTCATACAATTATTCGTTATTTAAAGAAATGAATTTGTTAACATTACATATGGGAGATCAACACATGACATTAATTACATCGTATATGCTAACCCAAGCTCAGAGTTAGATACATGTAAGTAAGACAAATTTCGTACCGGCAACAATTTCATAAGTACAGATCAATAAATTTATAATTAATAATTAATCAATTTATGCAAATAATTCGCATAAATATTATCATTGTACATGGCGCCCAACCTGATGGCCGATTAATAGGGATAATTCTTGTTAAACGAGTTGGTTAAGTGCAGGCAGTGGTATAGTAGAATAGCTAGTAGTTTGATAAAGTATAACATAAGCATTAGAATAAAAAAACAAATACTTGTAAAACAACTCTGAATGATTACACGAAGTCGAGCAAGAATGGCGACTAATAATAATAACTCCGAAAGTCAAGAATTCGACGTTAACAATGAGTTAAACATAGAAGGACGAGAGGAGAACGCGACGCCCAGCGACGACGTTAGCGCGTGTGAATCTGAGATAAGGGCGGGGGGACAGGTGTCCCAACCCGGCGAATTAAATCTACAAATGTAGATCAGCAGAAGAATGATCTGAAACAGATGCAGGAAAAACAAAACGAAAAACAAAACTTAATTACGGAGAAATTGGAACAGCATAGCAGGGAACAAAAACAAATGCAGGAGGAATTAAAAAGACACAATGAAGAACAGATCAGCAAAATAACACTAGATCTGCAGGATTACGCTAAGAAGTGGGATGAGAAAATTAGCGATCTACAAAAGAAGAGTGAAAGTGGTATAAAAGAGTTGAAGAATGAACTGAAGAAACAGGTAAGAGAGAATAAAGAAGTGAGAGAGAAAGACCGTCAAGAGTGGCAGGAAGCCATAAATAATACACAGAAGGTAATCGAACAAGTCGACCAAAAATTAGATCACCAAATCCAAGAGACGAACAATAGAAACGAGGAATGGAGAAGAGAAGTACAGAACAATATAATACAACAACAACAAGAGCAGGGAAAAGCCGTCAAAGTATTAAAGCAGAAGATCGTTGAAGTGGACGACCGTCAACGCACGGTGGAACAGAAGACCACAACAACGGAGAAGGAGAAGGATGTGATAATTGAAGAGTTAAGAAGTCACATCAATCATATTAAAAGTGGACAAGAAAGACTACAGCGACGGATAGCGGAAACTGAGATAGGACCGTCCACGAGAGCGAATGGAAATAATAACTCCGAACTCAAATACAACGGAACAGACCGTTTTCCTATAGAGTTCCTAAAAGAATTATCCGAGCACCAGCTGATGTACTACCCGGCGGATAACGTGAAGTGGATTGGGAAACATCTCGAGGCCGATGCAGCTATATGGTGGCGTGTGGTACGTGACCAGATCAAGAACTTCGATGAATTTAAAGAGATCTTTACGCAGAAGTATTGGGGCCCGGAGAAGCAGGATGATGTCCGGAACAAGCTGGAGTATGGTCGTTACGACTGGCGTGGGAGTATGAGCGCTGTCCAATACATGGAACGACAACTTCTGGAAAGCCGTCAACTTACACCGCCGCTCACGGATTATCAACTGATTAGGAAGATAACGCGACATTATGGACGAGAACTAGAGATAGCGAGCGTCACTAGGGACGTCAGGACGATCCAGAATCTCGAATCATTGATTTCTGAATATGCCATGATCCGGCAAAGAAACAGTAGAGATGATCGGTTTGTGCGTCAGACAGACAAGTTGAACGACCGGGACACAAGAGGGGTGCCTCATGGTCAACAGAATAACGCCGTAAACAAGGTAATTACGGAGCCAAAACCTTCACACTGGCAACATATAAAGGGGGAAGGAGGGAGCTACCGACAACCCCAACATTTCAGTAACAAGCCGGCAATAAATACCATTGAATTTGTAAACAATGGAGCCTCAACGTCTACCGCTAAGGTTAGTGGAACAGTAGAAAAAAAATTTAAGTGGGTCACATGGAAAGATAGCCGTTCGTCGACATACACCACAACAGTACGAAGGACCGACTCCGATTCAAGAAATCCTGGCGAGATGCAGTAACATGAAATACTTATCAACAATAGATTTAACGAGTAGTTTTTGGCAGGTTCCGTTGAAACAACAATGCCGAGATTACACCGCATTTCTGTACGAAGGAAAGTGTTACAGATATACCGTCGCTCCATTTGGACTTAGTACCAGTTCCGCAGCCCTGACGAGAGGTTTAGATATGGCATTATCCGAGGAGGTGAAAGAGAATACAATCATCTACGTCGACGATTGTCTTTGTTATTCGTCTAACGTAAGCACACATTTGAAGAATATTGAAGCATTACTTAAAAATTTATTGGCAGCCAACCTAACAATAAATTTGGAAAAATCACAATTCTTTCGCAAGGAGATCAGCTTGGGTATCAGCTTACTACTAATGGTATACGAGCATCCGAAGAGAAAGTAGCGGCAATCAGGAAGTTCCCGACCCCGAAGAATCAAAAGCAGTTAAAGGGATTCCTGGGACTTACAAATTTTTACAACAAATTTACAGGCAAATATGCAGAAGTCACACAACCTTTGTTAAGTCTACTTAAAAAGGGTCAGAAATTTAATTGGACGCCCGATCTTGACCAGTGTCTCCAACAGGTCAAGGACTTGTTTATCAATACTGTTATCTTAAGTTTTCCGCAGGTAAATAAGAGGTACTTCTTACAATGTGATGCGAGTAATTTCGCATACGGAGGACAATTATACCAGTTGGACAACGATAAAAACATCTGCGTGGTAGCGTATACTAGCAAAACGTTCAAAGGTGCAGAACTAAACTACTTTACGACGGAAAGGGAGCTTCTAAGCATAGTTCGATGTCTGGAAAAATTCCGAATTTACGTTTTAGGACAACCATTGACCATAATAACAGATAACAAGGCGTTGATCTTCATGAGTAAGTGGCACCTAAACAACTCAAGGATCACACGTTGGATACTGAGTATTCAAGAGTATAACTTTGATATCATTCATTGTAAGGGAAAGGAGAATATTGTGGCCGACATCTTGAGTCGTTACCCAGAGGATATGACGAAGGAAGATCCAGTCGACGACAGTTATGAGTATCAAATGAACCGTACAATAATTAAAATGAGTAAAGAAATGAAAATGATGTTAAAGAACTTCGCGACGTACCAGTTAGAAGATAAGAAGCTACAGCAAATAATGAAGGATTTGACGACGGATGATAAGAATGAATTATGTAAATTTTATAAGTGTAGTAATGATAAGTTATATAGGAAAAGTAAGGGTCGATGGAAACTCTACGTACCGGAAAGCGTTACGGGGAGACTCATCGAAGAAATACACACAATGTACGGTCATGTTGGCAGTAAGAAATGTATAAAGTTACTGCAGGAACATTTCACTTTCGACCGAATGTCGAAGCGCGTACAGGCGTACGTAAGGACGTGCGATAAGTGCCAAAAATGTAAGGATTCAAACAATCGTAACTTATTCGGTGGTACGAAGCCAATTATACCGACGAGTAAAGGTGAATTGATTAGTGGCGATTTTTATGGACCGCTTCCAACAGCAGCAGCAGGAGTAAAGTATATCCTTGTCATTATAGATAACTTTACCAAGTATGTAAAATTATACACTTAGAAGAGCCACAACAGTAGCTACGCTTCGTAGACTCCGGCAGTATGTAAATGAGTGTGGAAGACCGAAAGCAATACTCACTGATAACGGTACGCAGTTTACGTCCAAACAATGGGTTAAAGGACTAGAGGAACTTGGAATTATACCTAAATACACGGCGATAAGAAACCCGCAAACAAACCTTGCCGAACGCGTAAATAGGCAACTGGGTAACCTATTTAGGATATTTGTAGGGGACCAGCACACAAAATGGTCAAAATTCATAAATACCATAGAATGTTGCATAAATGAGGTCTACCATGAAACAATAGAAGTTACACCGCATGAAGCACATCACGGAAAAAAAGCCGAGTCGTGTATGGGAGAAATTCATAAAGGAAAGCTGCGATACGAAAGAAGAGACAGTGGATAACCACCAGATATTCGTTAGGATTAAACGGAAAAGAGAGCGACACGCAAAACGCGTGAATGAAGCGAACAAAATGACAAGATTTCAGGTAGGAGACTTGGTGTTAGTGCGGACACATTACCAATCTGATGCGATGCAGAGAAGAATCGAAAAATTTTGTGAGTTATACACAGGACCTTTTAAGATTAAAGATATTGTAGGCGAATCTACATATATATTAGTAGATAATTGCGACGAAACTAAAATACGCGGCAAATTCAATGTAAGACTATTGAAACCATATTATGTAAGGGGAGAGTAACTGTGGCGGAACACGGCATCAGCATGCGTGCGAGGCAAAAGTGTTTGTTGAAAGGCGAAGTAGTAAATAAACAGAGAGGGAGGTGTGAAATGACGTAAGCCCAACTGGCGAGGCTGACGACAACAGGTAGAGTTGTAGTTAGTAAGGACACTCTCCATGCGAGACAATGTTATAGTCGGACTATACGTACTTCACTAATAGACAGCAGAAAGAGAAATGAGCTAAGCGTCAGAATAGGAGGAGAAAAGACCGATCTAGATGATAAAGAATAACGGTAGTAGGCGCGAATGCAATCTACTAGTTAATTCATTCAGAATTGTCTAGACGAAACCTTAAACTTGTAATAAATTTAAAATGTCAGATTTTTATATTGTATAGATTGTAAATTAATTAACAGACGTACTTGTTATACTATTAAAATTTGTTTATTGAAGGACAGATATAAGCAACTGAGTTGCATAACAGAATTAAATATTGTAATAAGTTATTAAAATTAATTATTGAACTTAAGATTGTATTAGAAGCATAGAAAGAAGGGATATAAAATATGTTTATTTGACCTGTAGAATTATACAAATTCGATTTATTTTGTTGTAAATAATTATACGTGTGTTTAACAGAAATGTAGATTCAAAGTACCAGAGGGTAGGAAGTACGATGAATGTTTGTAAGTAAGTATATGATGTCTTGAAAAAGAATGTTTTTAATCGCAAATTAATTTTGAAGGTAATAATAAAATTGTTTGAAGTATCCATAAGCAATAAATTACTGCTAGTATTTATATAGTTTCTATTGTATACGTAAGTAAAAAGATAGCTTGTAAACAAAATAATTACCATTTCTTTTATGAATTTGCTAACTGCTATAATTTTTTATTGTTCGACTAAGCTTTTCGTCATTACTGACATCTTCAGGTCTTAAACAAACTTCAGGTCGTTGTTTAAGACCTGAAGATGTCAGTAATGACGAAAAGCTTAGTCGAACAATAAAAAATTATAGCAGTTAGCAAATTCATCAAAGAAATAGTAAGGATGGCTGCTAATTTAAACAATACGAAGAATAAAATAATTACCATTTGTTTATGTAATGTATGTGTATAGACAGATCTAGGAACGCACTAGAGCGTATAGTTTGTAAATGGATTCGTATTTATATTTGGTGAACAATAAATTAAACACTCAGGTGAATGAAAAAAAAAGGGGAGAGAAAAACGGTTCTAAACAACAGTAGGTCAGTCGAGAGGAAGATATAGGTCAGCTGTACTCGTTCCAATGGGAGATGGCCAATGTACTTAGTGATCGTACGCGAGTAAGGGCGAAATATGAATTAGTCGTTCCGATTAATCTGCACGACGAATCATATTTGGGGACACTGTGATATAATTAATATTCCATATATTTTTTTTAAATTTTTTTTGGTTTATTGCGAGGGAAGTACGCCAGCAATTAGAGCCCGTTAAAAGTGACACTTGTTAGCGTTGTTCGAGGGTGGGCGGCGAAAGGGAACAAACCTTTCCTTTCCATTAAGACGTCGTAAAAACTATTCTCGAACAATGAGCTGTACGGCACATGTTGCAGCCAGCTGGACCATGCGTGGAATGCCCGACTCCACAATTAGGCCAAAGGAGGCTACCGTTACATCTGTCCAGTAGCGAGAAAAACACAGAACCAACGGCGAGAGTATTGTTCAAAACCATGTGTGCGACTTCTCAAAGACAATGGTTTATGCAAGGACAATAGGACAGGCGACTAAGTGACGCTAAGGGAGAGCACAGATGTTATGCCACCCGCAAGTCGACGGAGGAAATCGTCAGCGTACCAACAATAAGAGAATTCGACACGCTACACCAGAAGTAGCAGATGTGATTTTGAAACAGAGCCTTAACACTGATTCCAGGAACGGAACAACGTACGTAAGACAGCGACTCATCTAGTCCACGTGGACTATGTCAAATTCAAGTCGAAAAAGCCAACCAGCCAATGAGGAACGAGAATTGCGGAGGGAACTTCCGTAGGGGATGGTTCAGAGATAAGCTTGAGACCAGAGAGCGAATCTCGTGTATGAACGTCCCTCTCCAAACGGCACTGGGTGGAGAATTCGTTGGAAATACAGACTGGAGACGAAGGGACACAAGGAGGTCCATGGAATGAACCTATCAAAGATGAATTGGTGGGAAGTTTGAATGTTCATCAGAGTCCCAAGAGTGGGAACAGCAGAAGAAATAAAAACCTTTTACACGGGGAGACGCGAGCCCAGTTCATTCAATTTTTAACCTCAGTTTATTACAAATTGTATTATAATTCTTAACTCGGTTTACTCAGAGTCTCGAACAGTCTATTGAACTTGTATTTAATTTTATAATGATTCAGTTATAAGAACTTAAAGCAGTGCGTAAGTTAAAATGCATTTCGGTGGAGACGATTAAGACATTATTACGAATAAATGGAAGTGCGCGAATAAAACTCAGAGCGTAAACGGAACAGTAGTTTTCGTGATGAAACGCGAGTAACAATCTATATAATTTCTATGTAATTCATCGTCATAAAGACACGGACATTGTGAAGTGATATTCTTGAACAGTTACAGAAAAAGTAGTGATACTACAATGTTTAGTAATTAACTCAAATAAATAGAATTGTGAAAAGTGCCTAATGAACTCGAAAACGACCTAGGCGCCGAAAAGAGTTGTCGTGCGGCATAGACACTTATTAGAAGCATACGGTAGCGAACTGTGTACCGCGAAATAGACATATGCGCGCGTAGAACTTAACCGACCGATTACGAGTACAATGCCACCACTTGTATTATATTAAACTCAAAGCTCGAAGTGACTGTCGCGGGGTGCGGGAGTGTTTACGATCAAGTGTCCTATGGATTAATTTCACTCATCAATGCAGGGAGACAGCACGGCAGAACGAGTAAAGTACAAAACTAATCTCTTCTTATAATTAGTAATTTATCAAACACCACTGACCTGACACTTAGAACCAAAACCACCTGAGAAAGTTATATAAATATGAGTCAGATAGATACGAATCCATAAGTAGGGAATATTATGTTCTAGGATATTATACATGTCTTCTTGTTAACATATTTTGTACTATGTAGGTATTTTGATGTGTTTGTTGCAGGAGCAGGATTTTATCTATGTATATGATTGATATGTGTATTATTAATTATGATTATTTCATGCATATAAATGTTCAATGTGTTTTAACGTAAATGCTAAATACGAATTATGAGCACACCACATTTTAGTTAGTAACGTCATTGCAGACGAAGAAGCGTCAACATTTGATCGCTCACCTAATTGTTTAAATTTGTTCATTGAATCGTTAAATGTGGAATAGAATTTTATTGTTTTGTTGAAGAATTGTAAGTGCTCTTAAATTGATGTTATGACATGAAGAAGAATGAATATGATTTAATAAATATAAGTTAGAATGGATTCGTTAGTATTCTATTGATTTATGTAACAAACCTGACTCACAACTTAACCTTTCATTAAACAGTATCTATATTAATAATTCAAGGTAACGATTATTAATTCAACTAATCAGAAAGATGCACAAAGTAGAAGTTTCGAAGACAGTTAAAGTCAAAAGTAAATTCATATGTAGCAAGTTGGAGTGTGAATAATTAATTAACTCTAACTCAATTCATACAATTATTCGTTATTTAAAGAAATGAATTTGTTAACATTACATATGGGAGATCAACACATGACATTAATTACATCGTATATGCTAACCCAAGCTCAGAGTTAGATACATGTAAGTAAGACAAATTTCGTACCGGCAACAATTTCATAAGTACAGATCAATAAATTTATAATTAATAATTAATCAATTTATGCAAATAATTCGCATAAATATTATCATTGTACATGGCGCCCAACCTGATGGCCGATTAATAGGGATAATCCTTGTTAAACGAGTTGGTTAAGTGCAGGCAGTGGTATAGTAGAATAGCTAGTAGTTTGATAAAGTATAACATAAGCATTAGAATAAAAAAACAAATACTTGTAAAACAACTCTGAATGATTACACGAAGTCGAGCAAGAATGGCGACTAATAATAATAACTCCGAAAGTCAAGAATTCGACGTTAACAATGAGTTAAACATAGAAGGACGAGAGGAGAACGCGACGCCCAGCGACGACGTTAGCGCGTGTGAATCTGAGATAAGGGCGGGGGGACAGGTGTCCCAACCCGGCGAATTAAATCTACAAATGTAGATCAGCAGAAGAATGATCTGAAACAGATGCAGGAAAAACAAAACGAAAAACAAAACTTAATTACGGAGAAATTGGAACAGCATAGCAGGGAACAAAAACAAATGCAGGAGGAATTAAAAAGACACAATGAAGAACAGATCAGCAAAATAACACTAGATCTGCAGGATTACGCTAAGAAGTGGGATGAGAAAATTAGCGATCTACAAAAGAAGAGTGAAAGTGGTATAAAAGAGTTGAAGAATGAACTGAAGAAACAGGTAAGAGAGAATAAAGAAGTGAGAGAGAAAGACCGTCAAGAGTGGCAGGAAGCCATAAATAATACACAGAAGGTAATCGAACAAGTCGACCAAAAATTAGATCACCAAATCCAAGAGACGAACAATAGAAACGAGGAATGGAGAAGAGAAGTACAGAACAATATAATACAACAACAACAAGAGCAGGGAAAAGCCGTCAAAGTATTAAAGCAGAAGATCGTTGAAGTGGACGACCGTCAACGCACGGTGGAACAGAAGACCACAACAACGGAGAAGGAGAAGGATGTGATAATTGAAGAGTTAAGAAGTCACATCAATCATATTAAAAGTGGACAAGAAAGACTACAGCGACGGATAGCGGAAACTGAGATAGGACCGTCCACGAGAGCGAATGGAAATAATAACTCCGAACTCAAATACAACGGAACAGACCGTTTTCCTATAGAGTTCCTAAAAGAATTATCCGAGCACCAGCTGATGTACTACCCGGCGGATAACGTGAAGTGGATTGGGAAACATCTCGAGGCCGATGCAGCTATATGGTGGCGTGTGGTACGTGACCAGATCAAGAACTTCGATGAATTTAAAGAGATCTTTACGCAGAAGTATTGGGGCCCGGAGAAGCAGGATGATGTCCGGAACAAGCTGGAGTATGGTCGTTACGACTGGCGTGGGAGTATAAGCGCTGTCCAATACATGGAACGACAACTTCTGGAAAGCCGTCAACTTACACCGCCGCTCACGGATTATCAACTGATTAGGAAGATAACGCGACATTATGGACGAGAACTAGAGATAGCGAGCGTCACTAGGGACGTCAGGACGATCCAGAATCTCGAATCATTGATTTCTGAATATGCCATGATCCGGCAAAGAAACAGTAGAGATGATCGGTTTGTGCGTCAGACAGACAAGTTGAACGACCGGGACACAAGAGGGGTGCCTCATGGTCAACAGAATAACGCCGTAAACAAGGTAATTACGGAGCCAAAACCTTCACACTGGCAACATATAAAGGGGGAAGGAGGGAGCTACCGACAACCCCAACATTTCAGTAACAAGCCGGCAATAAATACCATTGAATTTGTAAACAATGGAGCCTCAACGTCTACCGCTAAGGTTAGTGGAACAGTAGAAAAAAAATTTAAGTGGGTCACATGGAAAGATAGCCGTTCGTCGACATACACCACAACAGTACGAAGGACCGACTCCGATTCAAGAAATCCTGGCGAGATGCAGTAACATGAAATACTTATCAACAATAGATTTAACGAGTAGTTTTTGGCAGGTTCCGTTGAAACAACAATGCCGAGATTACACCGCATTTCTGTACGAAGGAAAGTGTTACAGATATACCGTCGCTCCATTTGGACTTAGTACCAGTTCCGCAGCCCTGACGAGAGGTTTAGATATGGCATTATCCGAGGAGGTGAAAGAGAATACAATCATCTACGTCGACGATTGTCTTTGTTATTCGTCTAACGTAAGCACACATTTGAAGAATATTGAAGCATTACTTAAAAATTTATTGGCAGCCAACCTAACAATAAATTTGGAAAAATCACAATTCTTTCGCAAGGAGATCAGCTTGGGTATCAGCTTACTACTAATGGTATACGAGCATCCGAAGAGAAAGTAGCGGCAATCAGGAAGTTCCCGACCCCGAAGAATCAAAAGCAGTTAAAGGGATTCCTGGGACTTACAAATTTTTACAACAAATTTACAGGCAAATATGCAGAAGTCACACAACCTTTGTTAAGTCTACTTAAAAAGGGTCAGAAATTTAATTGGACGCCCGATCTTGACCAGTGTCTCCAACAGGTCAAGGACTTGTTTATCAATACTGTTATCTTAAGTTTTCCGCAGGTAAATAAGAGGTACTTCTTACAATGTGATGCGAGTAATTTCGCATACGGAGGACAATTATACCAGTTGGACAACGATAAAAACATCTGCGTGGTAGCGTATACTAGCAAAACGTTCAAAGGTGCAGAACTAAACTACTTTACGACGGAAAGGGAGCTTCTAAGCATAGTTCGATGTCTGGAAAAATTCCGAATTTACGTTTTAGGACAACCATTGACCATAATAACAGATAACAAGGCGTTGATCTTCATGAGTAAGTGGCACCTAAACAACTCAAGGATCACACGTTGGATACTGAGTATTCAAGAGTATAACTTTGATATCATTCATTGTAAGGGAAAGGAGAATATTGTGGCCGACATCTTGAGTCGTTACCCAGAGGATATGACGAAGGAAGATCCAGTCGACGACAGTTATGAGTATCAAATGAACCATACAATAATTAAAATGAGTAAAGAAATGAAAATGATGTTAAAGAACTTCGCGACGTACCAGTTAGAAGATAAGAAGCTACAGCAAATAATGAAGGATTTGACGACGGATGATAAGAATGAATTATGTAAATTTTATAAGTGTAGTAATGATAAGTTATATAGGAAAAGTAAGGGTCGATGGAAACTCTACGTACCGGAAAGCGTTACGGGGAGACTCATCGAAGAAATACACACAATGTACGGTCATGTTGGCAGTAAGAAATGTATAAAGTTACTGCAGGAACATTTCACTTTCGACCGAATGTCGAAGCGCGTACAGGCGTACGTAAGGACGTGCGATAAGTGCCAAAAATGTAAGGATTCAAACAATCGTAACTTATTCGGTGGTACGAAGCCAATTATACCGACGAGTAAAGGTGAATTGATTAGTGGCGATTTTTATGGACCGCTTCCAACAGCAGCAGCAGGAGTAAAGTATATCCTTGTCATTATAGATAACTTTACCAAGTATGTAAAATTATACACTTAGAAGAGCCACAACAGTAGCTACGCTTCGTAGACTCCGGCAGTATGTAAATGAGTGTGGAAGACCGAAAGCAATACTCACTGATAACGGTACGCAGTTTACGTCCAAACAATGGGTTAAAGGACTAGAGGAACTTGGAATTATACCTAAATACACGGCGATAAGAAACCCGCAAACAAACCTTGCCGAACGCGTAAATAGGCAACTGGGTAACCTATTTAGGATATTTGTAGGGGACCAGCACACAAAATGGTCAAAATTCATAAATACCATAGAATGTTGCATAAATGAGGTCTACCATGAAACAATAGAAGTTACACCGCATGAAGCACATCACGGAAAAAAAGCCGAGTCGTGTATGGGAGAAATTCATAAAGGAAAGCTGCGATACGAAAGAAGAGACAGTGGATAACCACCAGATATTCGTTAGGATTAAACGGAAAAGAGAGCGACACGCAAAACGCGTGAATGAAGCGAACAAAATGACAAGATTTCAGGTAGGAGACTTGGTGTTAGTGCGGACACATTACCAATCTGATGCGATGCAGAGAAGAATCGAAAAATTTTGTGAGTTATACACAGGACCTTTTAAGATTAAAGATATTGTAGGCGAATCTACATATATATTAGTAGATAATTGCGACGAAACTAAAATACGCGGCAAATTCAATGTAAGACTATTGAAACCATATTATGTAAGGGGAGAGTAACTGTGGCGGAACACGGCATCAGCATGCGTGCGAGGCAAAAGTGTTTGTTGAAAGGCGAAGTAGTAAATAAACAGAGAGGGAGGTGTGAAATGACGTAAGCCCAACTGGCGAGGCTGACGACAACAGGTAGAGTTGTAGTTAGTAAGGACACTCTCCATGCGAGACAATGTTATAGTCGGACTATACGTACTTCACTAATAGACAGCAGAAAGAGAAATGAGCTAAGCGTCAGAATAGGAGGAGAAAAGACCGATCTAGATGATAAAGAATAACGGTAGTAGGCGCGAATGCAATCTACTAGTTAATTCATTCAGAATTGTCTAGACGAAACCTTAAACTTGTAATAAATTTAAAATGTCAGATTTTTATATTGTATAGATTGTAAATTAATTAACAGACGTACTTGTTATACTATTAAAATTTGTTTATTGAAGGACAGATATAAGCAACTGAGTTGCATAACAGAATTAAATATTGTAATAAGTTATTAAAATTAATTATTGAACTTAAGATTGTATTAGAAGCATAGAAAGAAGGGATATAAAATATGTTTATTTGACCTGTAGAATTATACAAATTCGATTTATTTTGTTGTAAATAATTATACGTGTGTTTAACAGAAATGTAGATTCAAAGTACCAGAGGGTAGGAAGTACGATGAATGTTTGTAAGTAAGTATATGATGTCTTGAAAAAGAATGTTTTTAATCGCAAATTAATTTTGAAGGTAATAATAAAATTGTTTGAAGTATCCATAAGCAATAAATTACTGCTAGTATTTATATAGTTTCTATTGTATACGTAAGTAAAAAGATAGCTTGTAAACAAAATAATTACCATTTCTTTTATGAATTTGCTAACTGCTATAATTTTTTATTGTTCGACTAAGCTTTTCGTCATTACTGACATCTTCAGGTCTTAAACAAACTTCAGGTCGTTGTTTAAGACCTGAAGATGTCAGTAATGACGAAAAGCTTAGTCGAACAATAAAAAATTATAGCAGTTAGCAAATTCATCAAAGAAATAGTAAGGATGGCTGCTAATTTAAACAATACGAAGAATAAAATAATTACCATTTGTTTATGTAATGTATGTGTATAGACAGATCTAGGAACGCACTAGAGCGTATAGTTTGTAAATGGATTCGTATTTATATTTGGTGAACAATAAATTAAACACTCAGGTGAATGAAAAAAAAAGGGGAGAGAAAAACGGTTCTAAACAACAGTAGGTCAGTCGAGAGGAAGATATAGGTCAGCTGTACTCGTTCCAATGGGAGATGGCCAATGTACTTAGTGATCGTACGCGAGTAAGGGCGAAATATGAATTAGTCGTTCCGATTAATCTGCACGACGAATCATATTTGGGGACACTGTGATATAATTAATATTCCATATATTTTTTTTAAATTTTTTTTGGTTTATTGCGAGGGAAGTACGCCAGCAATTAGAGCCCGTTAAAAGTGACACTTGTTAGCGTTGTTCGAGGGTGGGCGGCGAAAGGGAACAAACCTTTCCTTTCCATTAAGACGTCGTAAAAACTATTCTCGAACAATGAGCTGTACGGCACATGTTGCAGCCAGCTGGACCATGCGTGGAATGCCCGACTCCACAATTAGGCCAAAGGAGGCTACCGTTACATCTGTCCAGTAGCGAGAAAAACACAGAACCAACGGCGAGAGTATTGTTCAAAACCATGTGTGCGACTTCTCAAAGACAATGGTTTATGCAAGGACAATAGGACAGGCGACTAAGTGACGCTAAGGGAGAGCACAGATGTTATGCCACCCGCAAGTCGACGGAGGAAATCGTCAGCGTACCAACAATAAGAGAATTCGACACGCTACACCAGAAGTAGCAGATGTGATTTTGAAACAGAGCCTTAACACTGATTCCAGGAACGGAACAACGTACGTAAGACAGCGACTCATCTAGTCCACGTGGACTATGTCAAATTCAAGTCGAAAAAGCCAACCAGCCAATGAGGAACGAGAATTGCGGAGGGAACTTCCGTAGGGGATGGTTCAGAGATAAGCTTGAGACCAGAGAGCGAATCTCGTGTATGAACGTCCCTCTCCAAACGGCACTGGGTGGAGAATTCGTTGGAAATACAGACTGGAGACGAAGGGACACAAGGAGGTCCATGGAATGAACCTATCAAAGATGAATTGGTGGGAAGTTTGAATGTTCATCAGAGTCCCAAGAGTGGGAACAGCAGAAGAAATAAAAACCTTTTACACGGGGAGACGCGAGCCCAGTTCATTCAATTTTTAACCTCAGTTTATTACAAATTGTATTATAATTCTTAACTCGGTTTACTCAGAGTCTCGAACAGTCTATTGAACTTGTATTTCATTTTATAATGATTCAGTTATAAGAACTTAAAGCAGTGCGTAAGTTAAAATGCATTTCGGTGGAGACGATTAAGACATTATTACGAATAAATGGAAGTGCGCGAATAAAACTCAGAGCGTAAACGGAACAGTAGTTTTCGTGATGAAACGCGAGTAACAATCTATATAATTTCTATGTAATTCATCGTCATAAAGACACGGACATTGTGAAGTGATATTCTTGAACAGTTACAGAAAAAGTAGTGATACTACAATGTTTAGTAATTAACTCAAATAAATAGAATTGTGAAAAGTGCCTAATGAACTCGAAAACGACCTAGGCGCCGAAAAGAGTTGTCGTGCGGCATAGACACTTATTAGAAGCATACGGTAGCGAACTGTGTACCGCGAAATAGACATATGCGCGCGTAGAACTTAACCGACCGATTACGAGTACAATGCCACCACTTGTATTATATTAAACTCAAAGCTCGAAGTGACTGTCGCGGGGTGCGGGAGTGTTTACGATCAAGTGTCCTATGGATTAATTTCACTCATCAATGCAGGGAGACAGCACGGCAGAACGAGTAAAGTACAAAACTAATCTCTTCTTATAATTAGTAATTTATCAAACACCACTGACCTGACACTTAGAACCAAAACCACCTGAGAAAGTTATATAAATATGAGTCAGATAGATACGAATCCATAAGTAGGGAATATTATGTTCTAGGATATTATACATGTCTTCTTGTTAACATATTTTGTACTATGTAGGTATTTTGATGTGTTTGTTGCAGGAGCAGGATTTTATCTATGTATATGATTGATATGTGTATTATTAATTATGATTATTTCATGCATATAAATGTTCAATGTGTTTTAACGTAAATGCTAAATACGAATTATGAGCACACCACATTTTACTTAGTAACGTCATTGCAGACGAAGAAGCGTCAACATTTGATCGCTCACCTAATTGTTTAAATTTGTTCATTGAATCGTTAAATGTGGAATAGAATTTTATTGTTTTGTTGAAGAATTGTAAGTGCTCTTAAATTGATGTTATGACATGAAGAAGAATGAATATGATTTAATAAATATAAGTTAGAATGGATTCGTTAGTATTCTATTGATTTATGTAACAAACCTGACTCACAACTTAACCTTTCATTAAACAGTATCTATATTAATAATTCAAGGTAACGATTATTAATTCAACTAATCAGAAAGATGCACAAAGTAGAAGTTTCGAAGACAGTTAAAGTCAAAAGTAAATTCATATGTAGCAAGTTGGAGTGTGAATAATTAATTAACTCTAACTCAATTCATACAATTATTCGTTATTTAAAGAAATGAATTTGTTAACATTACATATGGGAGATCAACACATGACATTAATTACATCGTATGTGCTAACCCAAGCTCACAGTTAGATACATGTAAGTAAGACAAATTTCGTACCGGCAACAATTTCATAAGTACAGATCAATAAATTTATAATTAATAATTAATCAATTTATGCAAATAATTCGCATAAATATTAGCATTGTAATCTAGAGGTTTCTTTGTCTCTCTTTTTTTATTGTAGCTTTACTAGTTCTTTACTGACGTTTCTCGTTCACTTTTATCTGAACTGCCCGCACAATTTGTCGATTCGGGGCCGGGTTGATCAGTCGTAGAGAAGATGGTAGGTCTATTTTTAATGAGGGATGCGAACGACGGAACCAAAGTAACTTATCATTTTGGTTGGAGGCTGTGTGACGGCGTGACTGATCGTCCACATACGTTGTAACGTACCAAACTGGCAGTTACATAAAATAACTATCTAATACGTCAAATAAAAGGAGATCATGAAAATATTTCATCGTGCATAAAAGAAGGAACAGGAGAATATAAATAAAGTGTGTATCTACGAACGAATATTATTGAAACTACCCAACAAATAGAAGGAAGAATAATAAGGATATTATCGAGTACAACAAAGAGAGAGAAAATACCAACAAGCCAATATAATACGTTAGAATCCAGGCCCAATAGATCCAAAATAGTGAGGGGACATGACGAAAACAATTATTAAAATAAAAAGGAGACGAATCAAGTACAATCACTATGGTGATAAAACAAACGAATTTGTTTATTAGTGTGAAATAATATGTGACAATGAATACTATAACCACGAATAAAAATATGGAAGAGTATGACAATATTAAGGGACATGGATTATTACAAATAATGTATAACCAAGGAGTACACCGACAGTGAGAAACAACTAACCAGAAGAAGAAAAGAAGAAGAAGAGGAAAATAAATGTACCATGAAGAATGAAGATTATGTATGAACAGTACAAGACACCAACATTCACAAGATATACAAGGAATTAAAATAAATACAGTGAACAGAAGAAGTATGATGATTATTCAAATACCAATAACAGAGAAACCAGTGTTGAGCATAATTAAGTGATCACAAACAATGACAGTGAGTGCTTAATATAAGTGTAACAACATGTGATATGATAACCATTTTACCCCAAGTAAACAACACAAACAATACCAGTGAAAATGTTTATAACGGAGCAAAGTGATTAACCATTACAAGTGAAAGAATCCACGATTAACTAGTGAAATGCACAGGCAATTAGTGTAACAAGTTTAATCAAGATTGTAAAATCACATAGATAATCAATAAGACCACCAAAAAATATGAGACAGAACAGTAAATTAATTGTTCATAGGGATTAATAATAAAAGCTTTGTAAGACCGAATATGAAATGTGCCTGAATGCCATAGCAAGACAGGACAACATGTAAATGAATACCAGAACAGATAGTAGCAAATATGTTAGTTTATGTATAAACCAATCAATGTACCAAAAACTAGGTGCAACCCATCAAAATATGTAACATTATTAGACTAAGAATACCTGTGTTATTGTTTCAACAAATAGTGTAAAAATGTGTATAACTTAATAATAAACCATTGTAGTAGAATGCCATAATGAGATGGAAATAGTTGAGTTAAATACTGCATAAAAGTATGTAGAGCATTGTTGTCAGACAACTGACACATAACCTCACAAGAATTGAACCTATAACATAAAATCATGTACATTAGTTAAACCAAGCAATTATCCACAATTGTTTCAAACAAAAACTAGATAAGAATATTAATGCAAACCAATGAATACCATATGTACTGAAGAACACAGCAACTGAATCAGATTGAATATAATATCATAAAGTTAAATGGACAGAACCCCAATGTGACAAGAGAGTTAGTCAAAAAACATTATCAAAACTTATCAAAAGAATGTGACAATTGTTACCAGTAGTTAGAGAAATGTCTAATACTGCTATGAGAACACTTCACAAATGTAATACTAGTAGTTTAATAATTAAAATATTATAAACTAACTAACTGCAATTGTAAAACCAGATGTAAATAAACACCATGCTATAACTTAGAGAGCTTTCAAATAACGAAAAGTTGATGAATACATTGAACCAACAATGTTCAACAATTGTACACTATTTTAATTACTAACATTATATCCCATGTGTACTAAAATAACTAAAAAAGTGACAAAATGGAAGGATGAGAACAGAAAGTATTTTGATCATACTATAAGTATATACAAAATAATATTTTTTAGCAGAATAAAGTATGAACAAATGTAAATAAATGTACATATTAGTGTTAGGATGTCAAACATATGTAATAGAATAAGGAATGATGGCGTTACAAGTGAATATGAACAATCGAACATGGTTGGTAGAGACGCCATTAACAGATTTTGTTTAAACTATAAATATAACCATTTTATGTACTAACATGAAGGAGAAATGGACTCAAAATGTTTAGTAATAAGTATTACAGTGTAATTATAACGAAATATGGTGAAAAAGACTTATTTACGTTAAGAGTCACCATATTAGTTTTCAAGATGACCAAGTGAATTAATAATAGACGGATTTAGTGCTTGTTTAGACTTAAAATAAAGCCACAAGTGTCCGCGATTTAATGCCACTATCCAAATGACGATATGACCAAAGATAAGAAACTTATGACCATTATAAGTTTTTCAATCATTTTGAGTATCCATGCATACGTCACAAATAATCTCGAACCCACGCTTAGAGTTGTCAAAAATTAAAAGTTTTATTTGACCAAAGTGTTTTGTGGTTGAGAGTTTGACCTTTTGAACCAATCAAATAGCTTAAAATGACCAGACGAGAAAGAGACGCTTTAGCGAAATGTATCATTCGTTCTGCATCACTCACGGCGAGAGGTCTATGTCTAAAGTCATCAAAATATTTTTGAAATGTGCGCGTCACCTACATTAGTATACAAACAAACATTAACCTGTACACAACACCACATTACCGAGTGTCCAGTGAATTAAGTGAACAGTGAATTAACACGACCAGTGTATAGTAAGGGTCATGTTTGTGAATATAATCAGGGAGTACAGTATTTTAATTATTTTAAAGAAAATAATAAAAGAAATAATTCTCGTTGATGAACGAAAATTATTGTTTGGACTACACTAGTCATAACGCTTGAGTGCGTTTAATAATCAATGATGGACAATTATCAGAATTTGATAAACTAGTTGTAGCACAATCCAAGGACAATAATTAATTCAAAAAATAATTATTTTATATTTTTAAAATAATTGAGAAAGGCGGAATTAAATTTAGATACCGCTCATCATTAAGCAATATAGTCGCTTACTTGACTATAACTTTTGAGTTAATAAATAATTATTTTCTTGTGCAAATACTTTCACGTCTGATAATTACACATCAAACGATTCATAAATAAAATGTTTGTAACTATATCATTAAGGATTTTATAAACAACATTACTTATTCTAAATAATCACTTACGTGTTACTAGGAAACTAACCTAGAACCGAAGAATATATTTTTGTCACAAAGAAACAATTCTGTTCTTGAATGATTTTAATGAGATGAAAGCAGTAATAAGAGTTTTTTTCTTTAGATTTTTTCTCTTCCCAGTACATGGTTCTGCTAATTAATGAATAAATAATAACAATATTTTTAACCGAGCAACGCTCAAAGCATGTGTCGACCTTAACTGCTTTATACACTTGCATAACGTACGATAGTACGATATTATCGGTTATTGTACCGAGGTTATAATTTTTAATTTTTGTTCTTTTGTTATGATAATATATAAGTAAATACTATTATTCAAACTCACATCTTTGTATCTGGTATCATGTACCTTCAAAGAACTCACTAAATTGGTAATATAATTAAATAAAGTGAACCTAACCTCGTTCACAATAATATTGTACCTTACAACAGTGTTACCAGCCTTGAGATACAGAGATCTCAGTATTTGTTTAAATTTGTTATTGTTGTAAAATATCTTATTAATTGTTTTAAAAGAGTTTACTGAATTTAATCATTGTCAATAAATCCTCAGTTTATTATCAGTGGAATCAGAGTTTTACTTTCTATAAAATAGAAGCAGTAATTTAATTTTTGTTTTATAAACAGTTCTCTCATAAGGTGGCGGTAGTATTTGAATTACTGATATCATTCAACTTACAACAGAATATTTGATTTATTTTATTGTTTATGTGCATTCTTTTCGGTATTCAAAAGGAATACCTATGTGTGTATGTCAAGTGTGTTTACAGTAAAAGAAGTCGCCACCGAGAATAGTGAAGATATCCACGGATGGTAAGTGGGGAGGTTGACACAGTGAAGTGATAGCAAGCCTAATACTCTTTTAAATCATAAACTTTTAAACGTGAACACTAATTCCAATTTTAATAAATATATCTAATAATAATCATCAACAATAACATCATATCTACAAATCTATACATATTCAACATATATCTATATCTAAAATATATAATCTATTATAGATCGACGAACCCAACGTGGGGCTTGACTTAATAATACCCCATCAGTGAATATATCTCATATCTATAATCTATTATAACGTAGGTATCACTGTGTTAGCAGAGGAGGATTAGAAGCGCGTGATGCCCTATGCTGCCATGAGACCCCCCCCCCCATTCAAAATTCAACCTTTTATCCATTATTTACACTGACAAATGGCATACACAATTTCGAAAGTTAATCGACATGCGGTCGACGAATCAAAAGTTTTGTTCACATTTTACGTTATGTGTTTAAAAAACATAACGGCTAACTAGTCGAAAAGTGTGTGCACACACATATTTTTATGAATTTGGAATGAGGACATTTGCTTTTTTTACATTTATTATTTTCAAAAATTACTGTGTTTAGGGCTGGATGGTGTCCCCTCTGACAGCTGAGGCCCTGGTGCCCGGTGCTGCAGCATACCCTAGCGTTATGGATAATCCGCAACTGCTGTTAAAAATACACCTTATCACCTAGCATTGTATAATCGACTGACTTGAGGAAACGACGATGCTTGCAAAATATGAATTTTCAACGCGTACTCTGTACCGAGTAGGAGCAGACAGAGTGAGATACAGAGGAAGACCTAAGGGTAGGTGGAAAGATACGGATGTCAAGCAGTGAAACATAAGTGTCGCCCAAGTTGAGGATCAAGGTGGACGACACTTATGGAGAAAGCCGAGAATAATCATATAGGGCGCCCGTTGCGCCATCGGAGAAGAGAGAAATACTGGTATCCATAGTAAATAGATCTTGAACTCTACTCGAATACCAGAGCTGATGGTAAGAAGAGATTTACAGTAAACATTTACGTAATATAGACTCTGTAGTTATTACAACATTATTGTTCTTTTTTGTTTGTTGTACAAGCACTTGAACGTGTGACGGAAACGCCTTATACACTTGAGGCGTTAGCTAACACGCTTTTTTAGGTGTAATTGCACAGAGATTGAAGCGTGCGATGTTCCTGAGCGCCCATTGCAATGCGCTTTCGGCTTGCTCAATAACGCGCGCACTGAGAATCAAGTACAGTAATTGAATTGGTGCGTTCACTTGAACGCACGTTTCTGTAGTTTTTCGTGCAGCACATAATACAATAATTTGATTAATTTTAATATTTATTCGTAGCTAATTTTTACATTTCAGTTGTTTGTTTAAATTTTGTTACAGCGATTTTAGCATCAAATTAATTATTATAGTTACGTCAGTTCATTTTAAAAATAAAGTGTTCAATACATGTAGAATGGTGATATCGAAATAGATTAACTTTATTACAAGTTTTTGTCATGAAAAGTACATCTCATGATGTTTAACTTGGTAAAATATAGCAAAGCACTATCAGCAAATCGTTAAAACATTCGACTAACATTCTGAAAGGCTAAAAAATTTTGATTCATAGTCCCTTCATTTTACGTGAAGGGATTAAACAAACGGGTACCGTGAAATAGGATGCCTTCAGTATTGCTTTTGCCTTTATTTACATCGTCTTTGACTACGATACAGAAACTATACATGTTACTTCTGTTGTGAATACTGACACATCAAGCGCCTGTATATGTTAAGGCATCTCAAACCAGAGTTAATCACTTATGTGCACTTAGCCTAAGCGTTATGGTTACAATACAGACAGAACAACAGACATACACACACACACAAAATTATAGACAAATATGAAAATCCTTTAAGTCTGTGCAATGAAACGAGTTATGAGTTAGAAGTATGAGTAAGTGTGTGGTAAATTAAATTTTGACTTGTGCTGAATACGGAATTGTGTTGTGAATACAACGCGCTATAGCAACATTCAAAGGACAATTAATCTAACTATAAGCTAATGCATACAAAATTCACCATATTTTCTTATAAATGTAAATTATTTAGCAACGATAAAACTTTATCAGAAAATTCAAATTCAAATTCAAAAAACAAAAAATTACTCTATTAGGTAGATTGCATCTATTATTCTGTAACGTATATCGAGTACTTACCTTCTCAATCCGCAGAGCAGGACTAGCAACCACTAAATCAAACATTTACCACTAGCTGCCATAGCAGACTAACTCTCGCATGGCAATTTTCCGAGCACAACTAGTAAGAACTAAACATAACACTACCAGTCTCCATTCCAAACAATGGAGTAGCTCTGGAGTAATTACTCTGCAAATCGGCTGAGCAGAATTAATAAGGACCACAGAAAGGACGGCCAGTTTCGATATACTAGTAGAGGACCAGAGGTAGGGTGAACAGCGGGTTAACTGTGCTGATATTACCCTGTTAGTCCAACGAGCAGACCAGTCAGCGCTTTACAGAACAGTGCAAACAGTAGTTTCTGCAGCAAACAACAAACTAGATTCATTTGATGACATCACTGTCTGAAAAAAATCGTCAAATACATTTTTGTAAAACTGAAGCGTAATAAACCTATGTACTAATAGATTCCTTGTTCTTAAAATAAATTTTCGAAAATAATTTTCTGATCAATATTAAGAAATATACCGGTGTAATATAGTGACAAAGAAATCATTTTTTGTAACACAATATTTTTGTTACTAATACTAATTTTTTTCAGTTTACAAAGTAATTAATTTTTATTAATTGGTAAGAGTAAAATAAAATTTTGTATTATTTAGTAACTTATTTATGACCTTCTTTTCAAATTATTTCATGAAGTCCTCTTCAGAGGTTCCTTGCGGGAGGTAAAATTACAACAGGAATTATGCCACAAAGTATCTAACGCCATTTGGTGGAAGAGACAAGGTCGTACACAAAAACATGGAGACTTCTTACAACAATAAACTTTTAAAGAAACTGCTAAACATAATCATTTTTTACTTGTCACAAGGGAACATTTTGGAGCGTTTTTTACCCACTATTAACCATGTAAATGAGAAGACATTATTGTGGAATTATGCAATTATGCTTCTCGGATACGAGCATCAGCTGATAGTATACAGTAGGTCAAGGTCAAACCTACTCAGTTTTACTAAAACATAAGTTAACATGTCGACGAGAGTTTACGTATGAGATAACTATATCGGTGCGTGCAGCTAAGTAACTAAGTTTCCTAATTTCCTGTTTTATTTTTTTTTGTAGTAATTGAGGCGAAACATTTATTTGGTTATATTTTTTTTTAACGCTAATGTTGTAAAGTCGTCGAAGCGTGACGTAGATTAACAAAGAAAATCTCAAAAATCGAAAACAAAGTACAAATTACACGCAATTTGAATGAACCAATAATTATTAGATATTAAAACATATTTCTAGCACTGTGCCCATATAGTACAAGGTTAGCGGCCACGCGCTGTCTGAGAATGCGATCTACTAGCATTACGTATCCAACGGCGTACAATTCTCAAAGACACGTTATCAGAATAATGCGTTTGTTACGCAGTCGGGTTGTAAGGTTACGTACTGATTCAATAAAGATGATGTAAGGAAAATCGTTGAATGTCGCTTTTGATCAAAACGTTTACAATCGTTTACTGGTGGACTTTCCAAGGTTTCTGGATTCAGGGACCGTTGAAAGTTCTATTTAAGCATAAGCGTATATTGTATTTCTGATTAATGTTTTAATAAATATCTTGTTATTACCATTTAAAAAAGAATAATGCACTACCAACGCACGATTGAAGAGTAGTTTGATTTGAAGAAAATATGTAGTCATATGTAGTCATAAGAAAAAAATTATGATACTTTACTTAAGATTACAATAACATTACGTGTTATACACAAAAAAAGAGTTATATACTTGTTTATGATTCTACGTTCAAAGAATTTCATTATAATAAAGTGTTAATGGCAATTAAGTGTTCGATTTTCTGGTCGTTATGCAATATACACGAACAAAGAAGGCTTTATAATTTTGGTAATAGCAATTAATATGAAGAGGTAACTATTTATTCTTCAAAAATATATATAAGGTCTAGAAATACTTGACGATTATGACGTACCAGGATTTAACGTTTTATTAATTACTTTTAACAAACGGTTTTTTGTTTTTGCAGAAAAGGCAGTAAAATAAAATATTTCAAATCTGAGGGCAATAAAATAAAACAATTATTATTTAACTCTACATTATAGTAATAAAATAAGTATTATAAATTATAGAATACTATATGCTGTTAAACATTTATGATATAGTTTAATGTAACGAGTCAAATATGGAGTTTGGTAAGTTAACGTCACTATTAGTTTGATTAGGAAAATAATTTTACACAATATGTTTCTGATACAGGCTTACAGGCTGTTTGATGGCATTCTCGGAACGATATACAGAAAAAATTATTCTTGTGAAGTACAATTACTTTCTAAGCGTGTTTTCATGTACAAGCATCATAATCATCATCAGTAGTTGTCATCACTGGTTGTCCGGGATCACTCATCCTGTAAAGATTTGTCGATGTTCATCTCCTCTGTTAACTATTTTAAACATTATATATTACTTATACCTACTTATTCTCATACGTACACGAGCGCGAGCGAGCATGTACAAATATTACATATATACCAGTCAAAAAGTTAGTTGCTCTTGGCCATATTTTTTTTCTAAAACCGATACTTTGATAAAAGTTGTTGGTAACACTAAAAAAAAAACATTCGTTTCCGTCAGCTATAGCAACCTTACCCACTTGGTGGGAACGGTTAGTCCATTGTTAGGCGAAAAATGTCACGTCATTTGCAAGTAGCGTCTAAATTATAAATACGAACAGTGACTCGTTTTCTGTGGGGAAGAAGGTGTAACAGTACTAAAATTAATTAGAATTCGTCAATTGAGGGAACTGTATGATGACATTTACGCCAGGCCATCACAATTTGTTTAGAAACGGCTGCACGGATATCGCGGATGATTCCGACAGGAAGGCCATGAACTTCGACAACGGATGACAACGTTGAGCGCGTTCATCAATTGTTGCTTGCAAATAAGCGAATCACAGCGCGGTTGAGTTGCGTATTTCGCATGGAAGTGTGCACTACATGTGAAGAAAAATGTAGTTACCTCGTTTACTGAGGAGACGTAGACGCGTCAGGAAGGTATTTTTGAAAAATTTGAAGAATAAATTCTCCACATAGTCCTGCCCTTGCGCTATGCGATTTCCACGCGTTTGCTCCCACAAAAGAGGCCGTTGTGGAGCGGATATCACACTGATAAAGAAGTTGAAATGCAGCACGGGACTGGTTATCAGATTTTGTACAGGAATTTTTTGCGATGACATTGAAAACTCGTATCATAGCCCACGTAGGCCACAAAATCGGTCAAAAAATATTTTAGATTAATAATTTGTACTATACGTTCTTATATAGGCAAATTTATTATCTGTAAGGAAAAAGGAAATCATAAGAAGCGGTTACCGAAGAACCAATCAGATTACGAGAAACTCAGTTGAGGAAAAAGACTATGAACGTATCAATCAGTCTCTCTTCGGAATCGATAATGAGTATACGCTGCTCTGGTCCGTGACGCTAGGTCTGCTAGTCGCGACGAACACACGTTAGAATATTCCTGTAGAGTTACTGCTAAAACAATTATTATAATTGTATGCTATCCGCGAAATTCCAAGATATTACGTTTAGGGTATCTAGACACTTCAAGTTAACTGGAAAGGTGTAAGCCTAACACACCGGTTTTAAGCAGTAACAGTATCATTTTGCAGTGTGAAATTGTATGTAACCGTGCCCGCGAGAAATATCTACACGCTCGGAAGCGACCCTGAAGCCTGACAGTGTAAATTAACCCACGTATTCATCCACATAGGATGAATTCGTCGTCTGAAGGATCTGCAGCTGACATTAAGGGATCTGCAGCTGATTTTATTATGTTATTAATGAAATCTTATGTAATATTATTTGAAGGAAAGACTGCAGTACAAGTTATGCCAGTAAAAGATTTACAGTTTAAATAGGCAAACAAAATTTTAATAATAATTTATACCATTGTATAGAAATTAAATTTTAGTTTATATTAAAACAGAGACAGAATAATTATTTTTTTAAGCTGTATTAAAAGCGCAGTAGTTTGTCAGAAAATTAATAGCATCATTGATAAATCCGTTCCATTCCAATAACATCTATCTCGACTACTTATTCTATGCCGACCCTAATATATCGCTATATATATAGTGCTCATAAAGCGCTTAAAATGGTAGCACTTACAAAATAAAAAAATGACCACCAAATCCATCGCACCACAACCAACAGCCGTTCTTTTTACCAACCAACAGCAATAACCAACTCAAGTTCAGACTCTTTAATTGCAGCAGATACACGTAGCTTATGTTCACAATAGAATGCCCAAAATGTGTCTCATACGAGTTGACACATTTTGAGAGTAGGCCAATAACGAGCGCGCGCGGGCACAGACATACCATATACACATAAGTTGGCGCGCTTGCGATGCATTGTGATACGACAGGTTGAGGGCCCTCCTCACAGGTAAATTACAACATAAACTGATAATTCAGAACTGTGACTGATGTTTGTATCCATCCTACACATTTACATGTAAAAGTAATTGTCCTATTTTTATAAATGAAATTAAACAAAATAATATCCTCAGGCTTTCACGGCCGGTGTCAGTTGTAAGATTAAAGATATCCAGGCTGTTTGGCTGTGGTCCATGGTTTATTTCCAAACCAAACGTTTCGGCAGCTCCAATGGCTGCCATCATCAGTGGAATAATAAAATCCTGAACGTAGGGTGTTCACGTACAGGCCCACAGTACTGTGGTATAGGCTAAACAAAATAATATTCTTCCTTAAGTCAACTGAACATTTAGCAAAACTGTAGTGTCATTGGAATACAAGAATACAAATAAACAATGGAAGTTTCTACATATGTAACAGAATGTTCAAATATAAAAATTATCTATTCTGTACATGCAAGCATTGTCTTTAAATCTATTACAAATTGCTCTAAATCAAATTAAATTACAATCTTTATGTGCTTTCCTGTGTTTGCAGTTGTGTACTTCGGCGTGATGCAGTCCTTGGTCGAGAAACTCAGTAGTGACCGACCTTTCCTAGTCGAGAAACTCAGTAGTGTCCGCTGTTAAACTTCATTGCTCTTGTAGGATTGTCTGAGGGTTCTTAGGCTGTTTACAGGAGCTTTCAGACAAGCGACTCTGCCGAAAATCTCAAATGACTTACACAGTAGCAGCACACGCCTGAACGACCCAACACAAACGGCTTCGGCAAGTCTCGCCTATTCGCGTTGTCTGTCACATCCATGCAATTCTATTTAAATTTTAACTTATTATTTTAGTTTTAAGCTATTTTCATTTTCATTGTTACATAACAGTGGTTCCCAAGTTAAAAGTACCTGAGGGCCACAATTAAACTCAGGAACCTACCGGCGGTCCGCATCATAAGGGATCAATTGTGACCAATAAATAAGAAAGGCATTATTTAAGAATAAATAAAAAAAAGGTAATTTACACCTATAACATAGCTTACTACATATCTTAAACCGTACAGTTATTATTATGTCAGTATAATAATGATGACATAAGAAAGATATAAAACACAGTATATATTTAGGCCTATACAAAATCTTCAATGTAAAAACTGAGGCGACCTGCTGCGGCCACCGAAAACACAGGCCTTATGCGTGCGTGGTGCTGTAGCTTGTAAAATCACTTATACGTAATTCTAAATAACAGATGCGACTGATTTACGACTAAAAGACGAAAATCGGACAAGTACGTACGTCTGTATCTAGTCGTCGATGGAAGGAAGTAGACTGGGTCTTATAAGTGAAATTATACATTTCCTTAAACAAGTGAATTGAAAGCTACAGCTTTCAGTTCGTAAATGAATCAGCAAAACACTTTTTCATAAGTTGCCACTGCGTGATCATTCTCAGTTAAAGTAATAATGCATTATTCATTTAATTATCATAATAAATAGAGTAATTATTAAAACGATTTACCAAAATGAGATCGCGGGCCGCCAGTTGGAAATCATTGTTTTATAACATGTTTTATAGCATGCAGAAATAATTTACTCCATATTTTGGAAAAATTTTCCAATTCACGTGCTTCGCAAAGATCTTCCAGTTCGAGCTATCTTTATTTGGCTGCATGTTGGTTAAATAATTCACTTGTTAAACATGTTCGTTTTTGAATAAAGACTATTTAACACTGACTTACGCTCACGGAAAACGCCATAACCACCTATGACGTTCGTAATAAATCCTGACGTGTTTTAGTCATGGCCTTTCCAGTAAAGTTGGTATCTTTCCACCCACGGTGCGGCTACTAGTATTAGCGCTGCGGCATGAGGCCGCTTTCTTTTTGCGGCCATTTTGAGGTGCGGTCCAAAGTATTCTGGCATTTGCGGTGAACGTTTGCCAGTAAAAACGGAAAACCAAAAGAAAACTGTTGCAGCAGAAACAGACTGGACTAACAGGGTAGATGAACAAAGTGATGCCTAGGTGATGCCTGAATGAGGAAATCTATAGCCAGAAAACTGTTAACAGTTTTCCAATTTTTGTAGTAGTTAATGAAAATCTATTTTTAGAATTTAAACGCATCTCTTATTATCAAAACTTATGTATAATCGTGATATTAAAAGTGTAAAACAAATTAATTAATTTTTGTTTTCTCATATCTAAGCAGTAACTGAATTGTCGACTGTTTGACATTTGTCTGTCTATCTATTTGGGATACGCCTCACGGTAACTTTCAAAAGCAACACATGATTCGAATAAAACTTATCATGCGTGTTTATACTTTTACTCAACCCAAAAGCCTATTACTTTTGAGATTCACCCCCTACTTTAAAAATAAGGGACAAAAAACGAAAATATGAGGGATTCAAAATTTTTAAAAATACAAAAGTTTATATATGGTATCAAAATACAAATAACTTTAACCAAAATCTAAAAATTATGTTCAGTTTTGAAAATTACACAAATTGTTAAACACCAGAGCTAATAATAAATTAAAATTTTGAAAACATTAAAAACCATTTTGGGTATCGAATTGAAGGGAGTTTCAACCAAAATCTGAATACAGTGTTCTATTTTGGAGATTTCAAAATGTTTGAACCCAAAAAAGATTTTGGGCCTAAAAAGTCAAAAACTTGAAAACATTTTAAAAGTCTATGACAGCTATTAGATTAAAAGAAATTGGAACTCAATACCGTGTTTATTTTAAACCTTTTTAATATGAGGGGCATCACGGAGTTAACATTTTGAAAATTTATGAAACAACAACAGTCCATTAGGTCTACAACATCATAAGATTTTTGTTTTCCATATACAATAATTAACTTTGATAAGAAGCATGTTATTTGTAATCTCTTCATTTGTATGTGTATGCAAAAACAGATAAAATTTGAAAAAATGAAGAAAGTATGAGGAACAATGTCTCCTTGTCGCGGTATTTCTCGGCTAACGCTGAGACTCATCATATTTATATAGGCTAAAGAACTTTCCTCACCGCTTTAAAAAATTAAGATTTAAAATTTGATTTTATCTAGCAATAATGCATTTTGTTCAAAATAATGAGAGAGTTATGCATGGAGCTTACTAGTGAAAAGAAATAAATGTAACTATAACGTATACATATGAATTTCGTATGTCTTGTGAACAAGGTTGACTAGAAATAGAACTAGTTAAGATAATTACTCTACAACATGGGCCATTCCAGTGGAGTAAATCTTTTTTCCGGACCCCCGCAGTAATCCTTTGCGGCCCCCTTACTACCCTTACTTAATTCACTCACTCCATTGTTCCCTCTTGAATATTACGTAACTCCTCTTTATAGCAGAGGCAGCTACTAAAATTGTATAACGTAAAGAAAATACTTTCTCCTCAAGACTATTCAAAATCTCTTCTTTTAAGCCTAGGCTAGTTACACCGGTTATTTCTGTAAATTCTAAAAAGCTTTCATAAATTTTTAAGTTGGTGGGCCTTCTTGCTTCATCTTAAAAAATTGAGATAATCTCTGATTACTTGATTCGGTTCATATATTCTGTTAACGTCTTGTCTAGTATCCATTATTACAGAAAAAATTGTTACAGATTCAATCTGTATCAAAATTCTCAGCTTTTTAGATAAATTGAGTTGATTTGACTTCCATGTTCCTTAAGGAAATGGAAGTATGGTGATGGCAAAAAAAATCGTGTTCGAGATTATTGCAGATTCTGATTGTACTACACTCAAAATATGAAAAAAGTCATTTTTTGGAAAGGGTCTGTGTGTCTATGTGTCTGTCTGTCTATCTGTGTGTCTGTGTGTCTTGTCTGTGTGACTGTAGATTTTTTTCTATGGCAAACGATAACAGCCGCAAATTCAAACAGAATCAAATAATTTTTTGCATACACCCCTGATTTGTAGAGTACTCAAGACCTATTGTTTTCGGTGAAGATCGGTTAAGGGAAAGGGGTAGTTTACCAGCAACGGTTTTTTTTAATCAAGGGTAATTTTTTCTATGGCAAACGATAACAGCCGCAAATACAAACAGAATCAACTACTCTTTTGAATACAGCCCTGAATTATAGAGTTCTCAAGACGTTTTGGTTTTGGTGAAGATCGGTTAAGAGAAAGGGGTAGTTTACCTGCAAGATTTTATGTTTCAACAAGTGTATATTATATGGCAAACGATAACAGCCGCAAATTAAAACAGAATCAACTACTCTTTTGCATACAGCCCTGAATTATAGAGTTGTCAAGACCTATTGGTTTTGGTGAAGATCGGTTAAGGGAAAGGGGTAGTTTACCAGCAACATTTTATGTTTCAACAAGTGTATATTCTATGGCAAACGATAACAGCCGCAAATTCAAACAGAATCAAATAATTTTTTGCATACATCCCTGATCTGTAGAGTACACAAGACCTATTGTTTTTGGTGAAGATCGGTTAAGGGAAAGGGGTTTACATGCAACGTTTTATGTTTTAAAAGGGTATTTTTTATGGCAAACGATAAGAGTCGAAAATTCAAACAAAATCAAATAATTTTTTGCATACAGCCCTGATTTGTAGAGTACTCAAGACCTATTGATATTGGTGAAGATCGGTTAAGGGAAAGGGTAGTTTACCTGCAACGGTTTTTTTTTTAATCAAGGGTAATTTTTACTTCCATGTTTCTATGGCAAACGATAACAGCCGCAAATTTAAACAGAATCAACTACTCTTTTGCATACAGTCCTGAATTATAGAGTTCTCAAGACCTATTGGTTTTGGTGAAGATCGGTTAAGGGAAAGGGTAGTTTACCTGCAACGGGGTTTTTTTTTAATCAAGGGTACTTTTTTTCTATGGCACACGATAACAGCCGCAAATTCAAACAGAATCAACTACTATTTTGCATACAGCCCTGAATTATAGAGTTCTCAAGACCTATTGGTTTTGGTGAAGATCGGTTAATGGGAAAGGGGTAGTTTACCAGCAACATTTTATATTTTAACAGGGGTATTTTCTATGGCAAACGATAAAAGCCGCAAATTCAAACAGATTCAACTACTCTTTTGCATACAGCCCTGAATTAAAGAGTTCTCAAGACCGGTTGGTTTTGGTGAAGATCGGTTTAGGGAAAGGGGTAGTTTACCTGCAACATTTTATGTTTTAAAAGGATATTTTCTATGGAAAACGATAAGAGCCGCAAATTCAAACAGAATCAAACAATTTTTTGCATGCAGCCCTGCTTTGTAGAGTACTCAAGACCTATTGTTTTTGGTGAAGATCGGTTAATGGGAAAGGGTAGTTTACCAGCAACGTTTTTCTTATCAAGGGTAATTTTTACTTCCATATTCCTTAAGGAAATGGAAGTATGGTGATGGCAAAAAAAATCGTGTTCGAGATTATTGCAGAATCTGATTGTACTACACTCAAAACATGAAAAAAGTCGTTTTTCGAAAAGTGGCTGTGTGTGTGTCTGTGTGTCTGTAGATTTTTTTTCTAATGCAAACGATAACAGCCGCAAATTCAAACAGAATCAAATAATTTTTTGCATACAGACCTGATTTGTAGAGTACTCACGACCTATTGTTTTTGGTGAAGATCGGTTGATGGAAAGGGGTAGTTTGCCGGGAACATTTTATGTTTTAAAAGAATATTTTCTATGGAAAACGATAAGAGCCGCAAATTCAAACAGAATCAAACAATTTTTTGCATGCAGCCCTGCTTTGTAGAGTACTCAAGACCTATTGTTTTTGGTGAAGATCGGTTAATGGGAAAGGGTAGTTTACCTACAACATTTTATGTTTTAAAAGTGTATTTTCTATGGCAAACGATAAGAGTCGCAAATTCTAACAAAATCAAATAATGTTTTGCATACAGCTCTGATTTGTAGAGTACTCAAGATCTGTTGTTTTTGGTGAAGATCGGTTAACGGGAAGGGGTAGTTTACCAGCAACGTTTTTCTTATCAAGGGTAATTTTTACTTCCATATTCCTTAAGGAAATGGAAGTATGGTGATGGCAAAAAAAATCGTGTTCGAGATTATTGCAGAATCTGATTGTACTACACTCAAAACATGAAAAAAAGTCGTTTTTCGAAAAGTGTCTGTGTGTGTGTCTGTGTGTCTGTAGATTTTTTTCTATGGCAAACGATAACAGCCGCAAATTCAAACAGAATCAAATAATTTTTTGCATACAGACCTGATTTGTAGAGTACTCACGACCTATTGTTTTTGGTGAAGATCGGTTGAGGGAAAGGGGTAGTTTACCGGGAACGGTTTTTTTATCAAGGGTAATTTTTTTTTGGCAAACGATAACAGCCGCAGATTCAAACAGAATCAAATAATGTTTCGCATACAGCCCTGAATTATGGAGTTATCAAGATCTATTGTTTTTGGTGAAGATCGGTTAAGGGAAAGGGGTAGTTTACCTGCAACGTTTTGTGTTTTAACAAGGGTAATTTTTTCTATGACGAACGATAACTGTCGCATATTCAAACAGAATCAAATAATTTTTTGCATACACCCCTGAATTGTAGAGAACTCAAGGCGTTTTGATTTTGGTGAAGATCGGTTAAGGGGAAGGGGTAGTTTACCTGCTACCTTTTACGTTTTAACAACAGTAAAGTACTTGAAAATTCATTTAAACTTTTTCAAACAATGGTAATTGTTAAAAATAAAATAATTTCGTTGCCAGGCAATAAAATTATAATTTTTTCATTTTAATGTAAATCATGTATGAGTGAAAATATATCGATCGCGACAGGCAAGCATATCTCAGTTATTTAATGTTTACGTTTCCATTTTATTATTATGACTACCGCAATAAAAAGGCAGGACACACACACACACACACACACACACACACACACACACACACACACACACACACACACACACACACACACACACACACACACACACACACACACACACACACACACACACACACACACACACACACACACACACACACAAAATTCGCGTTATTTCTGGCCTCGTTCATGTTTATTTTCTTACATTTGCACGCTTTTTAAATGGAAAGTGCCGAAACCCATAGCAACATAACGCGTGCAAGCCGAAAAAGTGTCCAGCGTGGATAGCGATTTGCTTCTTGTGGATCGCTGGGCAGTGTAACTGCACGTGTTTACAGAGGAACGATTCATAGACAGACTTTTCGTCTTTAGGGAATGAACCCTCTGCATGATGCTGAGGGTCCATGAGTGACTTCGGAGCGCTCCTTCTTTTCCGCGTGTTTGTTCTGTGAAACGTACACTGTAGATTCGCAGCTTTACTCTAAGCAACGCTCAATAGGAAATGTTGAAAATTTTTGTCCACGGTGTACCCTCATACACACTAAACCTGCTCTGATGTTTTAATTACGGACATCATAATATTAAAACTTTGGAAACTTGAGCACTACTTAATGGAGATCAATCATTAACTTATACAAGCCATTAATTTTATTCATATTTTTTATATATATGTGTACAACTTTATCGGCAACAAAGAAGTAGTTTTTGTTAAAATTCCTTCCCGGGATATTTGGCCGTAGTCCAATGTTTTCTACAAAACCAGACGTTTCGGCAATGCCATCGGCTTCCATCATCAGTGAAAATCGAGTGCGATAACGTGAGGTGGTATACGTTAGTGACCACAGTACTGTGGTTACGGCTGAAGCAGTAAGTAGAAAGAAGTAGTTTCTAATATTTCATTTCGAAAATGATTTTAAATATAAATCTTAGAATATGGAAGTCATGTACGGTTCTCCATACCGATATTTCTATGACGAACGATAACTGCCGTAAATTCAAAGCAAATCAAATAGTTTTTTGCATACCTTCCTAAATTGTATAGTGCTCAAGGCCTGTTGATTTTGGTGAAGATCGGTAAAGGGAAAGGGGTAGTTTACCTGAAACATGTTATGTTGTAACAAGAGAAATGTTTTCATGACGAACGATAACTGCCGCAAATTGAAACAGAATCCAATATTTTTTTGCATGCGTCCCTGAATTGTAGAGGACTGAAGGTCTATTGATTTTGCAGAAGATCGGTTTAGAGAAACGGGTAGTTTACCTGCAACGTTTTATGTTTTAACAGGAGTAAAGTACTTAATTTTGATAAATAAAGTATCTTGATAAGAAGCTCATAATAATCCACTGTAGAAACGTAGATGAAATATGAATGAAGAGGTTAGGTGAACGGGGTGGGGGTAATTTTTTATAAATGAAAATTATAGTTGAAGGGGGAGGGGAGAATTTTGTATGTGTACTACGTTATCGGGAACAAAGAAGTAGTTCTTTGTTAAAATTCCTTCCCGGGCTGTTTAGCCGTAGTCCAATGTTTTCTGCAAAACCAGACTTTTCGGCAGTGCCATCGACTTCCATCTCAGTGAAAATCGAGTGCGAAAACATGAGGTGGTATACGTTAGTGACCACAGTACTCTGGTTTAAGGCTGAAGCAATAAGTAGAAAGAATTAGTTTCTATGGAAATATTTCATTTCGAATATGATTTTAAATATAAATCTTAGAACATGGAAGTCATGTATGGTTCTCCATACCGATATTTATGTTATGGAGTGTTATGTTTTCCATTCGTGTAACTTCTCAATATTGTGAAGAAATTTAAGTTTTTATCGGTAAACGTATTTAGTGACACAGAAGACGAAACCAGTTAATGTTGACAGCACAGTGATAATTCGTAAATTTCTGTTCAGTAAGAAACGTATGTTAATAATGTTTCCTGTTGGCGAGTTAAATTGTAGGCATTGTGAGTTGCTAATGAGCAGAAAAACGCTTGAAAGTGGAAAACTGTTTAGTCTTTTTTTACTGTTCCCTTTAAACTTTTATTTTTTGTCGAAAGTAG
Organism: Magicicada septendecula; assembly: GCA_034769895.1. Classification (NCBI taxonomy): domain Eukaryota; kingdom Metazoa; phylum Arthropoda; class Insecta; order Hemiptera; family Cicadidae; genus Magicicada; species Magicicada septendecula. Next base: position 276,838,044 of record CM068374.1, read on the forward strand.
GCTAATGGAGAAAAAAACTTCGTCGCATGTATCATTATGCTTGTACGTCCCAGTTTCCAGTGCTTAAACTCGAACTTTTTACTGCTGTTATTTACTGATGTTTGTCCAAGTAAAACATTTCACTAAGCAGTAAACGACAGTATAACAGAAAACCCCATCATTGTTCTTACACAATATGTTTTTTAATTAATATTTTTTATATTTCAAGAACGTTGCCGTTAAATATAATATATTAACGCACTATTCTTTCTTGTACATCATTGTGTCGGAGTAATGAGCCACGTGTTTCAAGCTGTTTTCTCTCGCCTATGCTAATATGTTTTTTTATGTGTACCTCGGTGATTTTGTCCTCGCACCAGATTCTGGATCTTCCTCTGGGTTTTCTCCCTTCCTTCACATTTTATGACGAAAATTCCAAAAAGTTATGCTTTGAAAATCGTTCGCGTACAGAATTACACAAAACATTAAGAATTTTCTGTTTAAATTCTGTTATTTCACACGGATTTATAATTTATATTTTAACAGAAAAAATAACTATGCTTTATGCCTTTGTTTACAGTTTAAATTATAAGATTATTGCTTGTCATGTTTTAAGACGTCTAATGATTTACAATATGTAATCTGGTGTTACGAATATTTTTTTGATTTTAGAATTAAACATTATACTTAACATTGTAACTTAAGGTTACCTACTTATCTAACCTTATAGTTACTTGTAAGCGTGCTTGTAGGCTTAATCAGATTTGTGGTTAGTATGTTAGCTTATGGACAAATGTAAACTTTTGTTAATTAAAAATATTATAGCGATTGCCTTAATTGTTTATAAAAGGTATAACTTAAAATCGTATACGGAAAATAGAACGAAGTTGTTGACTGAAGACAATAGTTTGGTTATTATTACTAACTATAACCACGCATGTTAACGACTGGGGCACAAGGGCATATAGCTGCTTGTTTACATATGTTTCCACGTGTTAGAATGTGGCCATTGTGCTTATTCTGTTACCGGTTAACATCGCTCATAATTACAGTAAACAAATGGCAATGTATGGGAGGGGAGGGTGCGAGCAAAGGAATTTACCGGAGCTGTCTGACAGGTTGGCGAATCAGTGGTGAAGGAGGGATAATAGAGGCTGTGGCGCGGCCAGCCGGCAACCCTTTTGCTGTCGGGATGGACAACTGAGTCCGCTGTTGGCGCCTTCTGCAGCTGAAACTGAGTCTTTGAAGTGTTTACTCCAACCATTCCGCAGCGTAGGCCTACAAACGAAATCGCGTTCTTCTTGTCTTGTTAAACTATTCGTCTGTCAGCAATTCTCAACCGTTCCAGTTGTGTTTAGTGGTTTCATTCCATCGAGACAAGGTTTTTTTTCTTTACGTTGTATTATAGGAAGGATAATCAATAATACTGTTGAAAAATGACACAAAAGAGGAACTTCCAGTGAAGGAAGTGTAACGGCCACTTAGGCCGTTACGTAAAATTTAAAAAACTAGACCGCTTGGCCTAGACGGAGCGAAAAATGTGCTGGAGCCCAGAGTGACAGGACTTGCAATAAAACACTCATGTAACCATTAACAACTTTTTATTAGTGTTTTTCTTTTATTTATAACATGTTGATTTAATCTTTCAAAAAATGAGTTTAACATGGAAAGCCCACATTCAGGCTAAGAAACAACTCCACTTAAAAGCTAGGCAAATGTACTGGCTCATAGGTAGAAAATCTCAACTATCTCTCGCAAACAAAGTCATCATATATAAAGCTGTGCTCAGACCAATCTGGACTTACGGTATAGAATTGTGGGGATGCTCTAAACCTTCCAACACAAAGATTCTGAAGACAGTTCAGTCAAAAATCTTGCGCTGCATAACGAATGCTCCCTGGTTCATCACTAATTATACTCTTCACAAAGACCTCAACATTCCATACATTTCTGATGTCATCAAGATGCACGCCGCTAAGTATAGGAACCGCAACATAGGACACAGCAATAACCTGATCAACGAGCTCCTCAATCCATCACTGGATGTAAGAAGGCTGAAGAGACAGTGGCCAGATGACCTGACCCGGTGAACGTGGTAATCATTGCTGGATGGTTCCCACCTCAAGTGACGACTTATACATCACTTTTACTTATTACCCTGTGAAATGAGTAGATTGTAAAACTGGATTATAATATATAAAAAAAAAAGAGTTCTAATATGGTTCATTTAAATTTACAAAGTTTTTCACATTTAATTTTAAATTATTCACCTAATTTAAATTTACAAAGATTGGTTACAATATTAATTTTAGAAACGCCTGGGCTTCTGATACCCCTTGTGTACAGCATGTCTTTACATTTACATATAACATCCATTACTCTTGATTTAAAAAAAAGAAAAAGGTGGAGTTGTTGAGTGTTTAGTAACTGGAAAGCGCTCACCTGTACTTAGAAGAACTGGAATGATACCAGGTAGAGCCGTAGCGATGAGTATTGGTGATGGTTCCCGGAAAAGTACCGAAGCTAGAGCTCATCTCATTCTGGCAGCTGTCCCTTGGTGGGTTGCAGAAGAAGTGGTTCAGGGCCTGACGGGGTTGGGGAGCATCCGGGTGCAGTGCTCTGGAGATGGTGACTGTTGCTGATGTCACCATCCCCACATTCCCCTCTCTCCCGGCTGTACGGGGACCCTGAGACGCTTTAGATTTTTACGAAGTCATATAAAGTAGAACACGTACTTCGCCCTGCCGTCAGACCACCAAGCACCCTGTCAGAAGTTTGGATACGAAATGAGAGAGGACAATATATTCTGCGATCCCACCTGATGTAGAAATTTAACTTGTTTCGAACTGTCGTACATAACCTTCGGCCACCAACGCCTCAGCTGTTACAGTTGGCTGGCTAACTCGATCGCGTCAATGTGGGGCAGACACAGCCTTACTAATTGCTTAGCTGTCTCGTCCAGCGGCCACGCGCTTTGGCGGCGCCAACCGTTCAAATCACGCCGGGAAAATTCAAACCCCGGCACACAAGTAGGGAACTCCAAACAAGTGCTACATCAAATACACACTATAAAGTTACAGAGTGTTTTGAAATAGTCACAATAACCTAATAAAACTGTCCACTAAATCACTGGCTTTTAAAACATTTCAGTCTACGCGGTTCACCACCGTTAGACTCAAACAGCTTGGCGAAGACGTTGGGATGGCTTTTCAGCTTGTCGCTGTAACTGGCGCTTCGTCGCTTATCTCTTTTGTAACTGAAGGTATTTGTAGTTTTCTTTTTTTTAGTACTCTGTTGGACACGTAGCGTGGAGCTTTTGTAATTGCGCTCAGCATTTTATTTTGGAGGCACTAGAAAATTCCTAAGTTGGAGTTACTGGTAGTTCCCCACAGCTATCTTATAAGTATTTTTATAAGATACGTTTTAGGATAACAGCTTTGTAAATTAACAGTGTGTTTTCCAATTTCACCTGGGATTTTCTATAGAGTTCAAGCTTCGAAATAGTAAGCCAAACTGTTTCCGCTTCAAAAAGATGTGTTTTTGCCAAGTGAGTCGTCGGCCGATGTGGAGGCTCAGCTGCATCATGACAGGAGTAACGCAGGAATTATAATGTGCAGTGGCATCATGTAGAACAGTGTGTAGAGGATCTACAGTGTTTCGCTCACACCTCGGTTCTAAATCTCCTCACAAGAAACGGAAAAACGGGTTTTACACTAGTGCGGAACACATACAATACATACAACACATACCTGAATAATAGTTCTGACTTGTATAATAGTTCTGTTAGAAGCAGGGGCGGATGCAGCAAACAAATTGTCGGAGGGGATATTTGACTGGGGGGGGGGAATTATGAAAAGTTGAGTAATTTTTTAAAGGATAAAATATAAATGATAGGAATTAGTGAAGATAAAAATACATGTGTTGTTTATCAGCACAGTAAATTTATTAATGTACAAGCAGAAAATCATATCTATGTTTGACAGTTTGTTGGTTTTTTTAATAACATTCACTCACAGTTTAAAACACACGCTACTCATTTGTAATATGTAGGCCTACCAAACAAAAAGTGACATACTGTTAAGGTAAAGTTACAATTTAAAGTAATTATTTCATAAAAGCATGAACCTACACAACGTGAAGTGAATTTTGTTAGTCACAAAACAATTCTACAAAAATTCGTCTGAAATGACCATTTGGAGGGGGATTTTCCCTATTCCCTGCCAGATTAGGAGGGAACAAGTCCTACAATGTGATTATTTCTTTGCGCCGAAAGGTTTCTCACTATAGAAAGTTACACTAGTTGTAACGTTTCGTTTTACTCATCAATAAGCTATCTAAATTGCTTACGAATCTTTTGCCTGTAACTATGTAAATGAAGAAGATACCGTTGTAAATTTAATTGAATACTGGTGTTCTTCAATAACAAGAGCTACTGATTGTATCACACACACACACACACACACACGCACACACACACACACACACACACACACACACACACACACACACACACACACACACACACACACACACACACACACACACACACACACACACACATCTGATGTATTTCGTTTTCAGGTTGAGTCCCGTGTTGAATTGTGCTGACTTCCTTCGAAGTTTTTGAGAAACGTTCCAGCTGCCGTTTTCAGGCTCATATTTATCTACGATGTCTGGACGATTGAGTTTTCCAAAAACCGGACCTATTCTGGTTTTAGCGTCGAATGGTGTGTTTCTATAACACACGCGCATAATATGTATGTATACATGTGTGTGCGTGCGCGCGCTGAACGTGCGTGTTATAAGACGCATTATGAAGAATAAATTCTCATAATGAAGCAGCCTACTAATTGTGAACGCGCTTTCTGAAAAGATTTTAGTTTGGTTAATAGGCCTAATAGCCAGAAACGACTGGATACGTTACTTCATATTCCGTTCACCGTTACAGCAGAATAACTACGTAGGCCTACAAAAGGACACGTACACGTGTAACATACGTATAGGCCTACAGATGCTCTCCGGCAAAGCATCAGTCAAAATTATTATTGGCAACTTATACTTTTTTTTTTACAGTTTATGACAGCTACACTTAAAATCCAACTATGGTAGAGTTTTCAAGCAACGATAAATTAAATTTGTGGGATTCGAAATATGTTACGTCTCGGCCAATAAAAATAAAACTTCACAGTTTCAAGATATTCCAAGACTGACAATACCGTAAATTTCAATTCGCTCTACAATTCCAGTTAATATTGTCAGTTCAGTTGAAAAAAACTAAAATTACAAAAAATGTTTAAAAATATAGTGTTTTAAGAGGCGTTGAATGTTTGATCTTTTAGCTGATAATTTGGGAAATTCTGGAACAACGATAATTAAAAGCGAACCGAGGACTTCTTAGACACTTAAGTCATAAACAAATTGCAACGAATGAAACGAAACGGTTTACTTCTGTTCTCACTAAACTAATCGCAATAACTCAACAGGGAGTGTGTGTAAAGAACTTTATTACATTTTTAATAACGTTTTACGTCTGCTTTTTTCTTGTAATTTTGGTGTTTTAAAATATGTGAAAATATTGTTGGTCTAAACAAATCTGGATAATGTGATTACATTTTGTTTTGCCTACTAGAATGAATGATTAGTTTATTACTGTTCACTTAAATAGAGTAGATCCGATTGTATTTCTGACTGACTAGATGTCTCTGTCTTGATGGTACTGTAAATTAACCTTTAGTCTTATTCGTGATTTTAGCATTTTCAGCATTCGGCAAAAAGGCGATAACGTGAATATTATTGATCGAGTACATGCACGTAGACATACACATGCATATCTGCACATCTTTATGAATAAGCCTACATTATGTATGGTTAACAGCCTACTCGTACCCAACTGTTCGTTTAGTGGAGCGCAAGAAACGACTTGTAACCCCTCTTTAACTTAGGCAGTAAAAAAAAAGATTATTTTTTTTTGAAATTTTTTTTTTTTTTTTTGAAAATATTTAAAAATTTTCTCAACGTTTCTTCGGTTACCGTATATCGGAGGAGACCGACTGCCGATCGGGCCATACCGCATAATTAAAAAAAAACACCTCCCCAAATATGGGCAAGGTAATACTCCGACCATCTCCACCCAGGCACAGATCTGCGATAAGTCCCGTTTCCCAAGGAATGTCCCTTCTAAAATTTCTCACCACGTGGCACTATCAACTATTCAAGGCGGGCAGTACATGTACATATACATAACACAAAACCTTAAGCCTAACAAAAATATTTTCACTTTTAGATCTAGGGCCTTTCAAAATTTTTCTAAGTTCCATTAGAACTCCCAAAATGTTTCCTGAGTTTGCAAGCCCCGTCACACCCACAGGAACCACGGGTTGACCCTAATCTCAACCACGCTCTGCTACCAAAATGTAACCCCTCTTTAAGTTAGGCAGTAAAAAAAAAAGATTTTTTTTTTTTTTTTTTTTTTTTTTTTGAAAGAGGGGCCACAAGTTAATTAGAACTAGGCTAAAGCCTAGAGGAGCCAAAAATGCGCTGGATCCAGTGAGACGGGACTTGCAATGAAAACTCATGAATTAAACAATTAATAAAGCCCTTTTATTGTTCTATCTCACTTGGTAAACAAAATTAATAACAAAATAAATAAACACAACAGTCATAATCTATAATTCCCTTAAATTGTCAATTAAAATAAAGTATACTCTCTCAACAAGGTCACCTGAAAATATTTATTAACACCTATAAAATAATTTGCTATCTCTCTTTACAAATGAATTAAAATTTAAAATCATTACTATCCTTGAAATAAAGTTTCCGGTAAAATATTAATAATATATAAAATTTATTTTATATGTTCTCTTTAGAATGATCCATTGAACTTAATGGAGATAAATGGTATAGACTCCTTGATAATATTAATTATAATAATAAATTCTCAAACAAATTAAATAAATTTTAAAGGGTGACAATTCATATACTTGTTATTAAAGTGAATTAAAATAAATTATTTTCTTAAAGAAATAATCAGCAAAGATTAATTGAGATAAAATAAATACTTGTTATAAAAAATTAAAAGGATATATACATAATTCCATGTTTCAACTTTCTTTTATAAAAATCCTATATCTAAACTCCCCACCAAAAATACACCTAAATGTACAATACATATAACCCCCCAAAATACACACACAAATATACAAAACATTACATGTTCCACAATACAAATATACTATACAATACCATACAATACAATATATATAGATCTCTTGCCACGCCCTTTTCTTACCCCTATGACATATATTATTAATTCTTTTATAGATATCCCTGTTAGGATTACAATATTTACTTGGTTCATTACACATCCTGTGTATTAGATTATGCTTATGCACTTCAGTAGTCCCCAGGACATAATAAAATTCAAAATTTGGCTAAGTGCCTAATACTGTTATACAATTCTGCCCCACTGGGCTCTATTACTGTGAGAAATAAAAAATATTTAAAACAATGAACACCCCCCAGTTATCATAATTAATTAAAAGAATTTATATATATATATATATATAAACATTGCTAAGTAGTGAAAATAGAAATATGGCATGAATATTATAACCCTATGAAAAATACTTTTGGCCCAGAGACCGACATGTTAGTTTGCCACTTGATGCATAATTTAACTTGTCTCAACAACACGTTCAACATTGTATGGACATGCATCCATTCAGGATGAAACTTGTGAAGATGCACCTACCTACCCCAGAAATTTCTATACAATAAGAACCAAACTGAATTTAAAATTTAGAATATATATATATATATATATATAGACTACTAAATTGAACCCGATAAATTACCAATAGAATGAATGACTTAAAAGCTGTAAAGAAACACATATACTGAAATAAGAGGGATTATAGGTTTGAATGTAGAACTGTCTAAAATACATGCCAGTCTCTGAGCTGACAATTTTACAAGAAATTTAATAAAATTTACAATTAATTTTACACCCAGTTCACACACTAAACTGTCCCATCAATTGGGGATCCAATTAAATGTTTAAAAACTTGAAGGTGTAGTGGTTGATAGATAGAACTGGTTCACTGGGTATTATTGAGTGCTGACTCTACGTGTACATAATATATTGGTTTGACATCAACTGATTTTGTCCATGGGGTGAGGTGGCAATCTCGTGGCTTACATTACAGGTGTTGGTGTGGCTTCCTGTCTATCCCTCCGGCAGATGAAAAGGAGAGCTTTATGATGTTACAAGTTCAGGTCATGTTGTAGGCATTTTCTCGACTTGTTCGATGGACCCTAATTACACAACATTATATATATCAGCCAGAGTACACAACACACTGCCCCAGAGAAGTTCGTACACCCCCAAAATACATATATAAAGTTAACATAGCTTTAGAGCTACTTAAATGTAAAACTTGACAAAGTTATATGGCCAACATGCCCTATTTGAAAATATTTAGTACAGTAAATCTTCATAATAATAACTTCACCCAATGCGGGTTACGATGTTTGCATTTTTGATAGTTAATAATGGCTGGGTACAATTTTAATAACTTTATACATAGTGTGAATATTTAGTACCACGTGGTTCAGAGGTTAAATCAGATTACATAGTCTTTACTATAGTAATTAGTACGATTTGGTGATTATATTACTTTCAAAAGATGCCTCAGTAAGTTTCCTGATATGAATAAAGTTTTACTATCAATTCTAGTAAAACTTGTATGCCATTTAGACCGAATTACGCATTGTGCAATAACTAAGGTACTTAATAGGAATCTGGTTACATCCATGTTAGGTATATTTTAATCTTAGATTTTTGTACTTAAATGTCTTTGACTTTTAGTGCCGAAGTTCGGACACGTGAATTTAATATAATTTTATTGTGTTTCAAAAAACTACCTTGAAATTACCCATTGCACAATGCCACGCCCCTTTTAAAAGTTATTAGAAATCCACTTACTTAGGCTTATTAAAAACAGTTTTCTTTCGTGAAATATTAAATACCATTAATATGAGAGTATAGGCGACACTTACCGCAGTCGTGTATCTGTCTAGCCTGACATGGTGTGAAGGCTTGAAGGTGTTAAAATCTTCATCTTACCGGAGAAGAACAAGGCAGCCATATTCGTTGGAAGTAGAAGCCAGACAGAGTTAAACAGAAAAACTCCTGTCCATCTCGCTTGCATACAGAGCTTGGGACTAGGTGCCAGCACGTCTCAGGCACTTAATCTGCAAAGAATTAGTGCCTTATCTTCGCTACAAGAGCGCAGCAGCGATTAAAGCGCTATAAATTAGTACTGCGTTTAACTACAGGCGGTTATTTACTGGTTTTGCGCCGTCTCTCCACTAGAGTTCGGCACACCCTCACCCCAAAAGGGTAAAATAGTTGCCTCACAGTTAAACGCCGGGAGAGTACCCTGCAGTGTACCCCCTCCCCAAAACAAACCAGTGGACATCGTGGTTAGGTCGGCTCAGCAGCACTTGCTCTCAGGAGAACAGAGGCTCAGAAGGAAAACGAAAGAGACGAAAGATGGTATGTAGTATGTAAGTGTGCGGGTGCTGCACGCTGACCTGATCAGGGTCAGCCCACAGCAAAGAGAGAGACAGCTAAAAAGACTAAGGAATGATTACGTTACCGGAGACTTCCGACCTCCTGAGGCTTGCCCACTAATGCCAGAACACGACTGCCACCCTAAAAGGACATCCGCCCTATCTCTACGGGTTCTAACCCCCTTCAAACGCTCTCGATTGCCCGCGACAGCGTTTCAATTTTGAAATGTGGCTTACCACCATTTTAGTATTGTCCCCCGGTACGCCCAGCCGGGCCGTCACCGGTGACGTGAATCCCAGGATACGGTATGGCCCCGACCAACGGTAACATAACTTGGCGGCACGTTTGTCTGCGGCTGAGCTGAGTGGGTGGCTTTGGCAATAGACCCAGTCACCAATTCGGAGGGGGTTTGGAATTCGCCCCTGATACGGTATGGCCCCGACCAACGGTAACATAACTTGGCGGCACGTTTGTCTGCGGCTGAGCTGAGTGGGTGGCTTTGGCAATAGACCCAGTCACCAATTCGGAGGGGGTTTGGAATTCGCCCCTGATTATAACGCCGACGGACCCGCTCGTGCGCTCGCAGCAAATTCTTCCGAGCTTGTTTCCATCTCTCCGCTGTTTTATTATTGGGCTCCCGCGGCAGAAGATCTTCGATATCCCACAGGTTGGTCGACGGGAGTGCGGGCGAGAATCCAAACAGAATTTCAAAGGGCACGGCCTGATGACTGTCGTGTCGGGCCGTGTTGAAAGCTAACTGTAACCACTTCAGATTCTGATCCCAGGTGGTTTGTTGCTCTGCATGATAAGCAATCAGGGCGGACCGGAGATTCCGATTGAATCTCTCCGCATGGGACGGTTGTGGGTAATAAGGTGAAGTGGTTACGTGTTTGATCCCACTGGCGAAACACATACGCCGGAATTCACTTGAAATAAACTGCGGGCCATAGTCCGAAACAATGATGGTCGGAAGACCGAAATGCTGAAATACTTGGTTTTGTAGCGCGTTAATGGTTAAACGAGCGGTTGCCTGCCGTAAGGGCAGTAGCCAGGCAAACTTAGAAAAAGCATCCACGCAAACAAGCAGGTAAGCATTACCTGACTTGCTACGGGGGAACGGCCCCACGTAGTCAATGAACAACTTCTCCATTGGTCTGCTCGCCACCTCAGATGATAACAACCCTAGTTTGGTGTTCTGGGCAGGCTTGCTCAAGCCACAAAGATGACAGCTCTTAACCCTTGTCGCGATGTCCCTATCCATGCCCTTCCATATAAAATGTTTCCTAATACTGGAAATGGTCTTAGAAATTCCCTTGTGGCCTCCTACTGGGGAATCATGGTAATAACTGAAGACCATGGGCACTAACTTGCTAGGCAGCACGATTTTAGGTGCACGTCCTTTTCTCTCTCTACAACAGAGGACTCCCTTGGACAAGAAATAAGGGGCCTGTACGTTACCCTCCTTGATATTTTGGATGACTGTACCCAGCACTTCGTCGTTTAACTGATGGGGTAACACATCAGTGAAGGCTAAAGGAAAGTCTAAAAGAACGGAACAGGGTTGCTCAGCTTGGGCATCACTGGGTTGGGAAAACGTGCAAGACAAGGCATCTGCAACCACATTTTGAGATCCCCTAATGTGTTGCACGGTGAACTTAAATGATGAGATTTTCACCACCCATCTACCAATTTTACCCAGTTGCCGGGGATGAGCCAGAAGCCATGAGAGAGCCTGATTGTCGGTCTCGAGCAGGAACTCAGCATGTTCCAGGAAACGCCTGAACTTGTCTAGAGCGTACACTACAGCTAAACACTCTAGCTCATAAACAGATGATTTACGTTCTTGCTGGGTCAACGTCCGGGAAATAAAAGCCACAGGCTGCCTAGCGTCGTCAACAACTTGGGAGAGAACCGCCCCGAGCGCAACCGAACTCGCGTCCGTCTGCAGTATGAACGGTTTCGAAAAGTCGGGCATGCGCAACACCGGTGGGGAGATGATGGCTTCCTTCAATGTAGCGAAAGCTTTTTGTTGGTTTTCCCCCCATGTAAATTTGGCGCCCTTTTTCCTCAGTTCGTTCAAGGGTGCGGCAATTTCGGCGATGTTCGGTATGAAACGTCGGTAAAAATTTACCATACCGACGAATCTCGCTATGCCCTTCGCATCCCTAGGGGGAGGAATGTCACGGATGCCCTGTGTCCTCTCGGGGTCTACCGTAACGCCCCTGTGTGAAACTAAATGGCCCAAGAAAGAAATACTCTCTTGGGCAAAACGAACCTTCTCGGGATTGACACTGAGGCCAGCCTCTCTTAACCGACCCAACACTTCTCTTAGATGACGCAGATGATCATCGAAGGTCTCGCTGTATACTAGTAGATCATCCAGATAGTTAAATACGAAGAGGAATTTCACATCGTGAAAAACCGTATCGAGAAGGCGAGTAAGTGTCTGGGCCCCCACAGCCAAACCCATGGGAACCCTTGTGTACTGGTACAAATTCCAGGGTACACAAAAGGCCGTACATGGTCTACTTTCTTTGGCCAGAGGAATTTGATGATAGGCCGCGTTAAGATCGATAATAGTGAAATATCTGGCCCCACTGAATCAATCAAAGGCCGAATGTAAATCTGGGAGGGGAACAGAATCCACCTCTATATTGGAATTCAACTTCCGATAATCAATTACCATTCTTTGCTTGCCCCCAGGCTTTGGTACTAAAAATGCTGGACTGGCATAGCTCGAATGAGAAGGTTCAATTACCCCTTGTTCCAACAATTCTTGAACCTTCTCTCGCAGAATGGTCATCTTTGGAGGAGCAAATTTGTAAGGGTGTGACCTTACTATTTTAGAATCAGTAAGACGTATTTTATATTCCAGCAGGTGTGTGAGTCCCAAAGTAGGAGTTAACACCTCGGGAAATTCCTCACACAAATGGTCTAAGGCCTTCTGCTGGGATGGAGTGAGATGATCTCGTGCAGAATCGGGACAAGCTACTTCTTGGATACCCGGCTTGGCGCCCTGGTACCCAAGGAACGGAATTAGAACTTCCCGATTAAATTTAAAGAAACATTGGTGCGCTTGGATGTCCAGCACGAGACCAATTTTTGCGATGAAGTCGGCACCAATTATGCAATCCACTCCCAGAGCAGGAGAAACCAGAAAAGGCCACACCCAAGAAAACCCATCGATTTTAAATTTAAAGGTAGTAACCCGGGAGATAGGCAAGATTTCCCGGGATGCAGTCCAGTATACTGCAGATGACAAGTTCGACTCCTTAATCAAGCCCTGCTTTTCAAGGACCGCATATACCCGAGATGAGATGATGGATCGGGCCGAACCGGAGTCAACTAAGGCTCTGAGCTGACCTCCTTTTACCTCGAGCGACAGAAAGGGGCATACAGAAAGTTGTTGCGAGGCAGTGGACCGGACCTTGATGTTGGAAGATTTGGATTCTAACAATTGCCTGGAGGTCTTCGGAAGTTGAACAGAATTAGAGCGGGGGGAAGACATCCTCCGCAATATCTTCCCCTGTCTATCTAGTTTTTTGGTGCTGGTCTAGACAAAGGTGGTGCTGGGCGCGCGCGCCCTCGCGTGCAATTTCTCGCCACGTGTCCCGGGCGGTTACAATTATAGCAAACCACGGCTTTCGTTTGATCGCGATTTCGAGCTGGCTGGGCCTGTCGGGGGAAGATAGGCTCTCTGGGTCCTTCCGATCTCTGCGGTCTTGGTTCTGCTCCTCTACCATCTCCCCTCGCGTGGTCGGTCACCTGGATGGCCTCGGTCATGACGCAGAGCCGGTCCAGGTCAGCAAACCACTGCGGCCGCTCTGCAAAAACTAGACGTAGTCGGTCTTCGGCGGAGACGCCGTCGAGAATGTGCTGGACCACTTCCTCCTCCGACATGCCCAGTCCCAGTATATGAGATACTTCCCGGATTCGTTGCACGTATTGGGCTAATGTTTCGCCCCGCGCCTGCACTCTATAAAAGTGACGATGTCGCAACTGCTCCATCAATCTACCGGGGACGAACGTCCTCAACACCACCCGGTGGAACTCCGCCACTCCACCTTTACGTCGCATCACCTCCGCCACACTGTCAGCCATCGTACCGCGACAATAGGGGAATATGAGCTCGAGCACCGTACTTTCTGACATGCCCGGGTAGTCCACCAACTGGAAGACAGTCCTAAAAAAGGGTAAAAGTTTTTCCGCCTCCAGTCCATCTACGACTGGTAGTTGTTGAATTATGTGAGAAAGTGGGTTGGGCAGCTTATGGTAAGACGCCGCCCCCAAACCAGCTTGAACAGGTTCTACGTCTCTATAAGAAGTATTTACGGCTGAGACCACGGACTCCTCAGCAACCGGCACCGGAGTGGATGCTCTAGCAGGTTGAGACCCCTGGAGGGTCGAGGTAATCTGCTGAATTCTTTCGTTTATGTTATAGGGCGGCACAAATTCGCCGCCTTGTGCCTGAAGATTCTGCAGCCTAAGCATCATGTGCTGCAGACGTTGCCGGATTCGCCGGACACCGATAGAGCACCCCGGTCCCTCCTCCAAACTTTCTACGGAGTGAGCTAACTCCCGCAGCTCCTCCCACTTCTCAGTACAACTTTCCCACTCACTCTCTTGGTCAGTAATGGTGACCATAGAGAGCGTGTCACCCGCGGCCAGCGCTTCTCGAAGCTGCCGCCGTAAAATTTGAACATTGCCTCGAGGGTCTTTGCCCCGGGCCCGGAGCTCGAACTCAAGTTCATCCCGCAAAAACAGCTCGGGATTGAGTGCACTCATCGTCGCTTCGCGGTCGGCACACAAAAGAAACACACAACCTTAAAACTAAAGACAATTAATACCGGAATCAGAAAAACTCGAGTACTAAACCTTCCTTCAAGTAGACTGCGGGTCCACCTACCGTTGCGAGGACCTAGCCCACTACCTGAACTGCTCTCTCTTCAACGACTCTACACAAATGGAACGCGACACACACACAACACACAACACGACAAAAACGCCGACCAACGAAAAATATTTAAAAATTTTCTCAACGTTTCTTCGGTTACCGTATATCGGAGGAGACCGACTGCCGATCGGGCCATACCGCATAATTAAAAAAAACACCTCCCCAAATATGGGCAAGGTAATACTCCGACCATCTCCACCCAGGCACAGATCTGCGATAAGTCCCGTTTCCCAAGGAATGTCCCTTCTAAAATTTCTCACCACGTGGCACTATCAACTATTCAAGGCGGGCAGTACATGTACATATACATAACACAAAACCTTAAGCCTAACAAAAATATTTTCACTTTTAGATATAGGGCCTTTCAAAATTTTTCTAAGTTCCATTAGAACTCCCAAAATGTTTCCTGAGTTTGCAAGCCCCGTCACACCCACAGGAACCACGGGTTGACCCTAATCTCAACCACGCTCTGCTACCAAAATGTAACCCCTCTTTAAGTTAGGCAGTAAAAAAAAAAGATTTTTTTTTTTTTTTTT
Source organism: Magicicada septendecula (assembly GCA_034769895.1). Lineage (NCBI taxonomy): Eukaryota > Metazoa > Arthropoda > Insecta > Hemiptera > Cicadidae > Magicicada > Magicicada septendecula. Next base: position 276,853,087 of record CM068374.1, read on the forward strand.
TTTGAAAGAGGGGCCACAAGTTAATTAGAACTAGGCTAAAGCCTAGAGGAGCCAAAAATGCGCTGGATCCAGTGAGACGGGACTTGCAATGAAAACTCATGAATTAAACAATTAATAAAGCCCTTTTATTGTTCTATCTCACTTGGTAAACAAAATTAATAACAAAATAAATAAACACAACAGTCATAATCTATAATTCCCTTAAATTGTCAATTAAAATAAAGTATACTCTCTCAACAAGGTCACCTGAAAATATTTATTAACACCTATAAAATAATTTGCTATCTCTCTTTACAAATGAATTAAAATTTAAAATCATTACTATCCTTGAAATAAAGTTTCCGGTAAAATATTAATAATATATAAAATTTATTTTATATGTTCTCTTTAGAATGATCCATTGAACTTAATGGAGATAAATGGTATAGACTCCTTGATAATATTAATTATAATAATAAATTCTCAAACAAATTAAATAAATTTTAAAGGGTGACAATTCATATACTTGTTATTAAAGTGAATTAAAATAAATTATTTTCTTAAAGAAATAATCAGCAAAGATTAATTGAGATAAAATAAATACTTGTTATAAAAAATTAAAAGGATATATACATAATTCCAAGTTTCAACTTTCTTTTATAAAAACCCTATATCTAAACTCCCCACCAAAAATACACCTAAATGTACAATACATATAACCCCCCAAAATACACACACAAATATACAAAACATTACATGTTCCACAATACAAATATACTATACAATACCATACAATACAATATATATAGATCTCTTGCCACGCCCTTTTCTTACCCCTATGATATATATTATTAATTCTTTTATAGATATCCCTGTTAGGATTACAATATTTACTTGGTTCATTACACATCCTGTGCATTAGATTATGCTTATGCACTTCAGTAGTCCCCAGGACATAATAAAATTCAAAATTTGGCTAAGTGCCTAATACTGTTATACAATTCTGCCCCACTGGGCTCTATTACTGTGAGAAATAAAAAATATTTAAAACAATGAACACCCCCCAGTTATCATAATTAATTAAAAGAATTTATATATATATATATATATAAACATTGCTAAGTAGTGAAAATAGAAATATGGCATGAATATTATAACCCTATGAAAAATACTTTTGGCCCAGAGACCGACATGTTAGTTTGCCACTTGATGCATAATTTAACTTGTCTCAACAACACGTTCAACATTGTATGGACATGCATCCATTCAGGATGAAACTTGTGAAGATGCACCTACCTACCCCAGAAATTTCTATACAATAAGAACCAAACTGAATTTAAAATTTAGAATATATATATATATATATATAGACTACTAAATTGAACCCGATAAATTACCAATAGAATGAATGACTTAAAAGCTGTAAAGAAACACATATACTGAAATAAGAGGGATTATAGGTTTGAATGTAGAACTGTCTAAAATACATGCCAGTCTCTGAGCTGACAATTTTACAAGAAATTTAATAAAATTTACAATTAATTTTACACCCAGTTCACACACTAAACTGTCCCATCAATTGGGGATCCAATTAAATGTTTAAAAACTTGAAGGTGTAGTGGTTGATAGATAGAACTGGTTCACTGGGTATTATTGAGTGCTGACTCTACGTGTACATAATATATTGGTTTGACATCACCTGATTTTGTCCATGGGGTGAGGTGGCAATCTCGTGGCTTACATTACAGGTGTTGGTGTGGCTTCCTGACTATCCCTCCGGCAGATGAAAAGGAGAGCTTTATGATGTTACAAGTTCAGGTCATGTTGTAGGCATTTTCTCGACTTGTTCGATGGACCCTAATTACACAACATTATATATATCAGCCAGAGTACACAACACACTGCCCCAGAGAAGTTCGTACACCCCCAAAATACATATATAAAGTTAACATAGCTTTAGAGCTACTTAAATGTAAAACTTGACAAAGTTATATGGCCAACATGCCCTATTTGAAAATATTTAGTACAGTAAATCTTCATAATAATAACTTCACCCAATGCGGGTTACGATGTTTGCATTTTTGATAGTTAATAATGGCTGGGTACAATTTTAATAACTTTATACATAGTGTGAATATTTAGTACCACGTGGTTGAGAGGTTAAATCAGATTACATAGTCTTTACTATAGTAATTAATACGATTTGGTGATTATATTACTTTCAAAAGATGCCTCAGTAAGTTTCCTGATATGAATAAAGTTTTACTATCAATTCTAGTAAAACTTGTATGCCATTTAGACCGAATTACGCATTGTGCAATAACCAAGGTACTTAATAGGAATCTGGTTACATCCATGTTAGGTATATTTTAATCTTAGATTTTTGTACTTAAATGTCTTTGACTTTTAGTGCCGAAGTTCGGACACGTGAATTTAATATAATTTTATTGTGTTTCAAAAAACTACCTTGAAATTACCCATTGCACAATGCCACGCCCCTTTTAAAAGTTATTAGAAATCCACTTACTTAGGCTTATTGAAAACAATTTTCTTTCGTGAAATATTAAATACCATTACTATGAGAGTATAGGCGACACTTACCGCAGTCGTGTATCTGTCTAGCCTGACATGGTGTGAAGGCTTGAAGGTGTTAAAATCTTCATCTTACCGGAGAAGAACAAGGCAGCCATATTCGTTGGACGTAGAAGCCAGACAGAGTTAAACAGAAAAACTCCTGTCCATCTCGCTTGCATACAGAGCTTGGCACTAGGTGCCAGCACGTCTCAGGCACTTAATCTGCAAAGAATTAGTGCCTTATCTTCGCTACAAGAGCGCAGCAGCGATTAAAGCGCTATAAATTAGTACTGCGTTTAACTACAGGCGGTTATTTACTGGTTTTGCGCCGTCTCTCCACTAGAGTTCGGCACAAACTACGCCGTTTACCACAGTGCAGGCTAGTAGACGGAAAGATAGGGGCCTTTTATTTTTTTACTAGGTCGAAGGGATAATTTTGTCGCAAAATGTTCTATGACCTATATCGAGCGTAAATAACTGACGGCGGAAAGCGTTTAGGAAGATGAAAATGGGGGTAATCGGTGAAAGTCGGAAAATTTCTAAGGTTTTTAAATCACTCGGTATATGGCTGAAAAGTTACAGGTAAGCACCAAATTCGTTCTTATGCCCCATGCAAAGTGGCGGAAACAGGAGTGGAGTATAAATGTCCGGCGGAAAGCGTCAAAGTTAGGAAAATGTTGAGAAAACTTAAAAAAAGTATAGTGTGGGTATGTACGCTATGCACATTCTACAAGGACTAATCCCACCCGCACGCGCGCACACACACACACACACACACACACACAAATGCACACGTTCACTAAAAGAACTATGATTTCACGTAAGCAAAGAATAAATTTGTATTTTTCTGTGTCACATTACTGTCTGTCTACATATAGATTTTGTTTATTCCCATAAATGGATAAATCGCGTATGTAGCAATAATTTCGGTCAAGTGGAAGTTGCAAAGAGAAATTAAAATATCTGTGTACGTAGATGCACTACATATCTATAGATATAGTTCACAGCTACTGTGTAAGTCGACATATACGCCTCTCACGAACTAAAGAAAGAAATACGGACCGAGCGTACGAAAATGTAGGCTTTGGGCCGCGATGAATATTTCGTTTCATGTGCTCGTGAGTCTTGGGTGCGGTCAAAAGTGATGTAGGCCTACAGTCAGATACACACGTTTGAAATAAATTATTTAAAAATGAAAAAAAATATGAAATGAGTACCCTTAAGGGCCTGGAAACGAAACTCATGCAAAGCCTATTTTAGAGTATACTGAAATAAAACAGCCCGGTAATATAGGCCTACTTCGAAGGCTTACACGGCCGGAGTCAATGTTGTTAAAACTCATTCCAGGGCTGTTTGGCAGTAGTCCATTGTTTTCAACAAAAACAGACGTTTCGGCAGTGCCATCGACTGCCATCATCAGTGTAAATTCGAAGTTTCGCTAACGTAAGGTGTTCGTTACGTTAGGTAATGAATTTTAACAACAGAATAGATCGGTTGTTGGGAAGGAAATGAACAAAAAGATTACACATGGGAAGCCAATGGAGGCTTTAAGGAAGAGACAGTCGGACAGTTTATTCACAAAAGAAATATTAAAAAGTGAGAAGAAATATGATAGGCGAGTGTGTAGCCATGGACTTGAAAACATGACAGAGTTTCTCGGTAAGTGACAAGAATTTGTTCGCGAAGAGTTGAAGGGCTTTGGACTACAATAATAATTTATAATGACAACGTAAAAATAGATGTGGTTATGTGGTCACACAATGTGTAGATTTGGTCACAACCAGAGAAAATAGTATAACAAAAATGATAGAAAACAAATATAAATATCGGTATGGAGAACTATACGTGACTTCCATGTTCTAAGATTTATATTTAAAAGCATTTTCGAAATGAAATATTTCCATAGAAACTACTTCTTTCAACTTCTTGCTTCAGCCTTAACCACAGTACTGTGGTCACTAACGTATACCACCTCACGTTAGCGCACTCGATTTTCACTGACGAAGGCAGTCGATGGCACTGCTGAAACATCTGGTTTTGCAGAAAACATTGGACCACGGCCAAAAAGCCCGGGAAGGAATTTTAACAACAAACTACTTGTTTGTTGCCGATAACGTAGTACACATAAAAAATTATCCCCTCCCCCTTCAACTATAATTTTAATTTATAGAAAATTATCCTCCCGTTCAACTAGACTCTTCATTTATAGATACTTCATCTACGTTTCTACAGTGGATTATTATGATCTTATCAGGATACTTTATTTATCAAAATTAAGTACTTTACTCTTGTTAAAACATAAAACGTTGCAGGAAACTACCCATTTTCCTTAACCGATCTTCACCAAAATCAACAGGTCTTGAGTCCTTTATAATTGAGGAACGTACGCAAAAAATTATTTGATTCTGTTTGAATTTTCGGCAGTTATCGTTCGTCATAGAAAAAATTACCCTTGTTAAAACATAAAACGTTGCAGGTGAACTACCCCTTTCCCTTAACCGATCTTCACCAACATCAATAGGCCTTGAGTTCTCTACAACTCAGGCACATTTGTAAAACATTATTTGATTCTGTTTGAATTTACTGCAGTTATCGTTGGTCATGAAAAAATTACTCTTAGTTAAAACATAAAATGTTGCAGGTAAACTATCCCTTCGCCTTAGCCGATCTTCACCAAAACCAACAGACCTTGAGTCCTTTACAATTGAGGAATGTATGCAAAAACGTATTTGATTCTGTTCGAATGTGCGGCAGTTACCGTTTGTTATAGACAAAATTACCCTTGTTAAAACATAAAACGTTGCAGCTAAACTACCCCTTTCTCTTAACCGATCTTCACCAAAAACAATATACCTTGAGCACTCTGCAATTCAGGACAGTATGCAAAATATTATTTGATTCTGTTCGAATTTGCGGCTGTTTTCGTTTGCCATAGACAAAATTCTACACAGATAGACAGACAGACAGACAGATAGACAGACAGACACACACACGGACACTTTTCGAAAAAAGACTTTTCTTCATGTTTTGAGGGTAGTACAATCCGGTGGCGTAGCTAGGCTTTTTTGCGCCCGGGGCAAGGAGATCGTAGGCCGCCTCGGCTTCACAATTAAAAGGGGACAAAAGAGCAAAATGTAGACCCATCCAGTGAACAAAGTACTTAATAAATGCAAATATGTACATTTTTGTATGAAAGCACGTCCAGCAAACGTGTTAAGAGCATCTGTTAAGTCAAAATTAAGAAATTACATATTATAATAGGTGGGAACCGTAACAGGCAGAACGCCTAAAACATGAAGTGAAGAAGAAGAAGAAGAAGAAGAAGAAGAAGAAGAAGAAGAAGAAGAAGAAGAAGAAGAAGAAGAAGAAGAAGAAGAAGAAGAAGAAGACATATTATAATATTACCGGTATTTAGTTTGTATACATTTATTAGTAACAAATGTAGACTATTAAAATGTACTAATTAATTAAAAAAATTTATAACATAAAAATGTTCTAATAAACATGCAAATTCCCTGTAGGTTTAAAGGGCATAGTCAAAACAATATCCTAAAGCAACATAAAGTTAAACATAGACTACAATGAAAGAAATAAAAGACATCACTTACCATTACAGGTTAATGGTTCCGTCTTTTATTAAAAAACACTTAACATTTAATTTTAATATTTAATAAGTATTTAAAACGAAAATTTTAAAATGTAACTTTCCTGGTCTTAATTGCTGCAAAGTCGGTTATTAAATCATTATAATCTAATGATGAAGCAATGTCGTTTTCAATAATTGAAAATATCGCTAGATTTGATACTATGTCTTGAGATATTTTTGATCGTAAGTACGATTAAATCAATTTAAGTTTACTAAACGATCTTCCACAAGAAGACAGACACTGATAAGGTAAGAAAAATTTTTAAAGCTGCTGCTAGTGTTTTGTAGGCTTCTAATCCCAATGATGAAATGTATTGTTGCAGTCCCTGAGGTGTAAGTCCGTTTGTTCTCCGTTAACTTTTGCTCATTTTATTAAAAGTATGACGTCTTTTATGCCACTGAACGATTCTTCACTGTTTAGGACATGTGGATACAGTTTTCCAAGCACTGTGCACTTAATATTGATTTGGGAAAGCTGTTCCTTGAAATGTATATCCCCATCATTCACGAATGCCTAAAATTTACAGAGGAATCCAAAGCGTTTTTCTAACTCTTTTATGTTAGATAAACGGCTTGAAATTTCAAATGACAGTTTTTCAAAAATTTCTATTAGAGAACGTCGCATTTCTTGCCAAACGGTTAATGCAGAATCGTCTACATACTCCCCTGGCATCGTGCGCTTCCTTCTTATCCTTTTTGTGATACTGTCACCCCATTCATTACATACCTGCTCTGCCTTAGAAATGACATTGTCACACAGCTCATACCTCCAAACGTTTACTTTGTCCGTTAGCTTCTCCAGAAATGTAAATATTTTAATAAATCTTATTCCCTTGGTCTGAAAGATTTGCTTTATTTTGTCCAGAGAAGAAAGAATATCTGTCCAGAAAAAGAGCAAGGTCACAAAATTAAAATTTTCTATTGCATTAATTATTAATGCTCCATCTTCCCTCGTATCAATTGTTTCATTCGGTGTATCCCTCAGTTTCTCCAGTGTAGGGATCACTTCATTCAGCTGAGTGGATATTGCTTTCACCGCATCTAGTTTTGAACTGCACCTGGTATCAGAATGTCCTTTTAGAGTAATATTTACGAACTCTTTAAGAACACTGCATCTATAAGTGGAACAGGAAAAGAAGGTGAATAGACGTTCTACTGTCCCAAAAAATGTCACTGCTTGAACTTTTACATGAGCTCCCATATCTTGTAGAGCAACACCGGTAGCAAGGTCTACATTGTTGCTAGTAATATTCTGTCCCTCATCACCTGTAATTTCAGGACTCCACGATGCAACATCACCCATGGTACTAGAACCAACTGAACCTTGTAACTGTACTTTGACACTTTCACGGTTTGAAGTATTAAAGTCGTTAACTTTATTGTATTTATCAACAGCCTCGTTGCTAACAACATCCATTTTATGATCGCAAGTTGCTTCCTTGTTAATTGTAATATTTTGTCATTCAGGGTTCGATTTTCTTTGAATAAAAGACTTCATAAACTCTTTGGAACTTGTTGTAGTTCTTAATTTTTCTTCTCTCCTCTTCCGAAACTGGGCGCTGCTGAGTTTAGTTCGTTTCATATCAGCTTCAAATAAAATTAAAAAAAAAATTTATTTTCAATAATAGTATTAGTATGATGACATACACGTGAAGTATTATAGATATATCCACGAGACACACAAACCAAAAACAAACCGCACACTCAAGATACTCATCAACACGTTCGCTGCGTCGAACCGGGAAGAATTACACATACGTAGCCCACGTAACGTTAATTTATACGATTGTAAATAATATATTCGTCTGTATACGAATAGCAGTTAAGATTATATATACAAAGCTAATACTGTACGATTATCAGTTCTCCTTTCCAGCACAACTCATTACAAAGTCACTACAAATCATAATGAACCGTAATTACGATGCTTGAGCATAAATAACTAATACTGTTTATAGTCATATCAAAGAAACAAGTTGTTTGTAGTTTTATAAAATGAAAACAATTTTTTCAAGTCTATGCTTACTTTGCCGCCCTCCTGGTTATGCCGCCCGGGGCGGCTGCTCCCTTGGCCCCCCCCCCTAGCTACGCCTCTGGTACAATCAGAATCAGCCGTTATCTCGAACACGATTTTTTTCGCCATGACCATACTTCCATTTCCTTATGGAACATGGAAGTAAAAATTACTTGATTCTGTTCCAATTTACGGCAGTTATCGTTCGTCATTGAAAAAATTACTCTTGTTAAGACATAAAACGTTGCAGGTAAACTACCACTTACCCTTAATCGATCTTCACCAAAATCAATAGACCTTGAGTCCTCTACAATTCAGGAACGTATGCAAAAAAGTATTTGATTCTGTTTGAATTTGCGACAGTTATCGTTTGCCATAGAAAAAAAATTCTGCGCGCGCGCACACACACACACACTCACACACACGCACACACAAAGACACTTTTCGAAAAATGACTTTTCTTCAAGTTTTGACGGTAGTACAATCAGAATCAGCCCTTATCTCGAACACGATTTTTTCGTCATCACCATTCCATTTCTTTATGGAACATGGACGTAAAAAATATTCGTATGTAAAGTCATGAGAATAATTTTGTTTATAATGTAGTAAAAACAATAGATCAAGAATCAAAGATATGAAAGACCGGATTGTGCCAGGTGTATATAGAATATTTCAAGAATTAGAGAAGCTTGCCGTGCGTGACTAATGAGATTTACGCACGTCTCGTGACGAAGACGTATTCGTTTCACGAACAATAGGCCTACTCTTTATGAATTACGGTGAATCCAGCTGCGTGAAGGCAGATGATGCAAAATCGTTTGGAAATTTTTCAACACACGTTTACTGACCTTACCTCATGCAACAAGGTCAATACATTTGACCTCTCTTCAACGGAGTCACCATAATCAGTCAGTGACAGGTACGGTACGTTTAGGTCAGCGACTGTAACCGCTTAATATGAAATACGTTACATACGACTGTGTTCACTATGGCACTGAACGTATAGCCTACTGCCCACTTCATTGGAACACGTTCGATTATTCAAACCGACTTCCGGGCCTGGCCGCTCACTCGGCTTTTATTCTTGTAATCAGCGGGCCGTGTCTAGAAACTTAATCAATCGGCCATCAGCCGCAAGGACTCTCTTTCCTATTTTCGTTTACGATAAACGGAACAAAAGATTCTGTGCCGCATACGTGTCATATTAGAAAGTGTATTTCAAAATTTTAAACTCATCAAATAGGATTCTTTTCCTCATACCTTTTTTAGATTTCTGACTATATTTTTTTTTCTTAATCAAAATGCACGGATACTTTTACATATTAAGTGAACACATGAGGCGGGTTTGTAGCAAAAGAGCGGACATTTTTACGACGAATTCTATTTTTCGCTCAAAAATATCCTTCTCAAAATGTAAGCAAGAAAAAACAGTTAATGCAATTTTAGAACGGCAACCACAAAGCCAATTCCTTTTTAATAACAATGAACCAAAAATGATCGTAGAAGGTCTATCGTATGATTTAATACTTTGAATTACTTTCACAGCTGGAACGACCGAACCTTAACCCTAATTTCATGTAGGATGTAGTGAGGAAGTGGGTTATTTATTAGAATTACCAGTGAATTAAGATAAAATAAAGAATTAGAATGAAGATATAAGAGAATAATTACTTAAATTATAATAATAAATATAATATATTATAAAATATAATCTAAGTATTATAGGAATCATCTCTTGTCACTAAAGCCAATCACACTAGATAGGCAACAGAAGAAAGTATTGATTATAGAGGCCCAAGTAAGTTAAAACTACATTTTCAACTGCGTGTATCTACAAAGAAAGATCTAGCCGATTGACTTTACAATGACAAGGTAAACTACCTGCAATCGGGAAATACTAGTACGAAGTAGCTATTCCGTACTCAGATGTGGCTGGAATGTAGAATTATAATCCTGGAGATCCAACCCAGCAGCAGGAGGAAAATCTTGCATTAGATATAAAGAATCTAAATTTATAATTAGGCAACGGGTGTTTATGAAAAATAAATATTTTTTTATGTAATTAAGTATTTTTCATATTTACGTTAATAAACACGCATTTTTAATATTTCAGTGTCAACTTTTAAGGGAATAACCTCCACGTGATGTATGCAGTATCGCGTAATAATGGTGTAATAACTTCCACGTGCTTCACTTTTGCAAGAGAATGAGTCATTATGTTTTAGTTTACTCAGTCAAGTGCCTGTCGTTCGTATATAAAAAAGCATTTCCTAATATTTTTGTGTCCAGATAACCTAAAGTGACGTTAGACTAAACACTTGACAGCAGTGGCGGATTATTCATAACTTTAGGGTGTGCTACAGCACCGGGCACCAGGGCCTCAGCTTTTAGAGAGGGCACCATCCAGCCTTAAATCACAAAAACGTTTTGAAGATAATAAACGCGAAAAAAATCCTCAATCCAAAATCATAAAAAGATGTGTGCACACTGTTCGAAGAGTTGCTGTTATGTTTTTTAAGCGAGATACTTTAATCGCTGGATTTAGAAGAAATTATACAAAAGAAAAAATGGATCGATTAATATTTTCTAAGTTTAAGTACTACTATGATCATTGTAATCACTGTTTAGCTAAATGTTTGTTGTAATTTGAGAGTTTAATAAAATAATTTTTAACTTTCGAAATTGTGTATGCCATTTACCAGCGTAAATAACGGATAAAAGGTTGACTTTTGAATTGGGGGGGGGGCACCAGTCTGATGGCAGCACAGGGCACTAAGAGCTTCTAATCCGCCCCTGCTCGACAGGTAGCTTATACTCTCAGTGGCTATTACAAATTGACATAGTTTCATGTTAAGTGGCCCTAACCATAAACATACAAAGAATTTGTTCCCCTACTAACACAGAAAAGTTTAAGTAACACAACTGGGAACTCAGTAATACTCCTGGAAACTTTTGTAAACGGTGATGTAGTCACAATGAAGGGTGGGAGACGATTGTTCATTTTGCAAGCGCTAAACCAGCTAATTACCGTACCTAATTTATTGTCCTGTGCCGGGGTTTTGATGACCCGGCGTTTGTATAAAATTAAAAAAATTCGATATTTAACTTTAGTAATTAATGTCTGCTGCGAAAATGTTGCGCGGTGCCGATCGGTTATCGTCTTGCCCCTCTGCTTGCTGGCGCTGCCTCTTGGGGGAATTCGTAATTAGCTTGGCTGCTTGGATTTGTGAGCTTGTCGTTTCAGTTCGCCGCCCGCTACAGATCTGCAAGCAGTCTATCTCTCTTCTAGTCGGCAGAACTTTTTAATTGTGGGTTTTTCTCCTCTTTAATGGCCAAGTAATCGCCCTAAGACCTACCGGTAAGTACCTTGAAGATATATTAATAATTTGGTTTCGACAGTTTTAAATTCAACCTATAATTAATCTAGATGCGGACAGATTGTCTGATGTGAATGCACGTGGCGTGTGACCAGATATGTATGGGTTATTGTGAAGTATTTGATTTAGTTTTTAACTTTAATACCGCCTATTAATTGTATTTGGTAACTAATCATTCAGTATTTTAAAGAGATCTAAGAAATAATGTAATTTTGTGAAACCGGGGACTTTGTTGGATTGTCTATGAATGCACGTGGCGTTGACCGGAAGTATACCCATTGTTAAGTATTTGATTCATTTGTAAAACTCTAAAACCGCCTACATATAGTTTTTGTAACTACCAATTGTCCATAGCTAATGGGCGTAAAAAGAATTAGGTATTTTGCGAGATTTTGGTGATTGACTGTGAGAGCACGTGGCGAATGAACTTGCTACCTGTTGCGGTATGTTAAAGCTGTACATGCCTGTGAGTGTGCCTCATAATTGAGCCAGGTCATAAGTGAGTTATAATAATTTTATTAAAATATATAAAAGGTAGAATGTGTCCCCTAGATTTTGATGAACTGTATTGATTTGATCAGGCGCGCCTAGCTCTTATGTTTGTCATACACGCCTTATATGTGACGTGTGTGTGTTAAGCTTCTGTGGTCAGTACATTAATTATTACTAATATCCAGTGTTCTCGTGGTAGACGGAGACGTGACCAATGCATGATGTACATACATCTTCATCATTCCCTGAACCTCTGAAACTTTAGTTCTGCCGCGGCGGAGGGAGACATCACTGCAAGCTATAACCCTGTGACCGCCTGGATCAAATGAGGTGATATTCAAGCATTTTCTTTTATTCAAAGCTGGTCTGCAGGAAACATTATGTGCCGTAAATGTAACATACAGTCAGATTAACTTTATACCGTTAGACCGTTTAATCGGGGGTGTGTCGGCGGGACAGTTTCGATGTAACATAAGTTAATAATACAGTTAATACAAGTATAATTGTAGACCTGCCCGCGGGAGGGTTCCAGCATGCATTCATTTTATGCTGTATAATGGGTGTAAAGTTGTGGGGGATAGTTTTTAATTAAATCGATGTGTATCGTTTGTAAGATGTGCTGAACCGGCGGGTTATTTCATTTTCATTTTTATCATAGGGTTTTCTTTTATTCTGCTTCAGGGTTCTACTTTCATAAATTTCACCAATCAGGAGGTAGGCACCTGTAGGTGCCATCTCATGCAGGTTGCGGACAGGTTAGCCTATGTCAGGTCAGGCATGTTCTGGAACACTCCTGCGGCCGGGTCGATTCAGCATCTCTTTAGATTTTATATATATATTGATAAAATTAAAATTTTACCTATTATAAACTTGTACAGGCGGTACTGACATTTCAGTGTATAAGTGTATTTTTCTTTTCGGCTGTTATGTTCCAATCGGATTCCCTTTAAAATTGTATATCTTAATAAAAATTAAAGCTTCTCCTATTTTTATGAAATTTATACAGGCTGTTTACTGGTACTTATATTTTGTAACTTGTATTTTCTGGCCATTATGGGTCAAACCAGACTTTCTTAGAATTATCAATTTTCCATTTTTTTGTAAAATTATGCAGGCTGTACTTAGATTTAATTTGCAATTATATTTTCTTTTATTGTGGTCAAGCCATTATAATTAAACCTTTTAAGTGTTACTAAACTCTTATGGCCAACTCTGTTTTTCTTAATGATCTATACTTTATGAAAATCAAGAAGTTTTACATTTTTGCAAAATTATGCAACTTGTACTAACACTTTAACTTGTAATAATGTTTGGCTATTATGGGCCATTCAGATTGTCGTTCAGATTTATAAATGTCTATTTGATAAATTAATATAGAATTGTTGCAGCCTTTTTAAAATTATGATTGGTGATATTCTGAGTAAGCTATATACTGGCTATAGGCATTTAAAAAAAAATTTATACTGTGTATCTCTTAATAAATAATATCAGTTCTCAATTAATGAAAACTAGCGGGTTACAGCCATTTGATATTTCTATGGGCGATAAAAAAAAAGGAAATAATATACAGGCGGGCTGCAAGGCTTTTATGGGTATAATGTGGTTGGAATTATAATTGTGATCTTGGTAAATAATATGTGATATTAAAAGAATTTTTTGAATTATGATGGTTAATTTAAACTGCAGTTTATATATATATATATATATATATATATATATATATATTGCGACAGTACAAATAAGTGATGTACTGAGCATGAAATATAAAAATTTAAATTTACTTAATAAACTGTAAATAATTAATAATATATTAGAAATAAGCATGTTATGGATTGCAAGCTTGACTCAGACAAAAATATGAACAGGTGTTTCGACCTGAATCAACGTGCACACACACACAAATGTAACTGAAAGTGTGTACACCAGTATTTTGCTAGTGTGTGTGAACGCAGGTCTCTGCAGGCAAGTTTGCCACCCCAGTATGAATAATTGCACAATGACTGTTTTTCCGTAATTATTCATAAACTAGAATTAAGAATTAAAATCCAAAAGCACCATAAAATGTAAATAAATTTAATAAATACTGTGTGCGAAAACCACGCGAAAGTGACACGCCGTACAAGTGCAATAGTGAAATAACTGTGTACAAATCAAAAGGGTTAAGTTGCAATGTCCAAAATTACAATGAACATGTGTTGTAAAATTAGTTATAAGATAAGTATAAAAAAATACTTACAGGACTCTGCAATTCGCAGAAATATAAAAAATAGTGAAATTGACAAAGAGTGGGGGAACTGACGCCAAAGACAGTTTCTAACATGTCGATTTTGTATCACTGAAGGGTGTCGACCAAGACATGGGTATAAATAGGACACGCAAGCTTCAGTGGTTCTCTTTCTTGAATCATCCACGATGCAGCGGGAGCTTATGCCCGTCAGCACGGCATATTTATTAATATTTTTATAAACAGTTTAAATTGCCAGTTACGTACAAATACGTAACCAAGCTATAAGACAAACAATAATTAATTAAAGACAAGCTGTTGTAATTAATAACAGCACTACTGAAGAAGTTCCATAGCGATACGACGCTAGACAAGAGAAGAAGTTCTATAGCGATACTACGCTGGACAAGAGAAGAAGTTCCATAGCGATACGACGCTGGACAAGAGAAGCAGTTCCATAGCGATACGACGCTGGACAAGAGGAGAAGAGAGACAGCCGACGCTGGAGGCGAGACGAAGATGAACACCGATGGAACCAAAATGATCGAGTATGATTGACGACAATAAGGTGATAGACAACTTATTCATATCTTAATCATACACAGTATACAAAGACAGTTAAAGACATTAATATTTTATTTAAAAATAAGAGTAATATTTCTTGTATAGTAGAGTTAAAAATCATAGATGTTTTAGAAATACGATTAACGTAACAAGAGCTCAAATTAATATGATATAAAATGATTACAAAGAATATAAATAAAAACAATTAGTATTTGAGAAAACAGTACTGAGAAGTAATAACTATTAATCTTTTGAGTACGTACCATATATAGAAAAAAGATTTAAAAATTGATTTTGAAACATATTAATAGACTGAGTAGTCTAAAAATGAGATTTTTCTTTTATATACTATTTAGTAGCATAGAATGTTTAGTTAGTAAGGATGTATATATCTTAAGCCTTACGGCATTATAACAAATAATAACTAATGTTTTTTAAATCGAAGTCAGTGCCATGTGCACATATTTTTTTATAGTATCAAATAAATTTTAATTACTGTTTCAAGTTCCGTAGAGTTCTTATTGCAGATACACCTGACCCCCTATTTAAATGTTATATGTTTAAAGAATTTGTCAATCTTGAACGTGAGACCGTTCACACCTATCTATGTATATGTAACGTTGTTTAAATTTGGTGCTCCAGGATCGAGGGACTCCACAAATTTAAATTAAATTAAATTTGCCAAATTGTCACGTTATATAAATTTGTCGCCCTGGACGTGGGGCATGACATGCCTAAATTTACGTACAAAAATTTGTGACATAAATTGTAGATCATGAATGTATGACCCGATACCCATCATTTGACTATTAAAATTTTTTATGTAGCTAAATGGTTGCTCTAAAATATGTAAAGAGTGTTAAATGAAAAATGTATAATATGTAATTATTATTTGTATTAAACAGTAACTGAATGTAATGTTAATTGTTGTGTAATCACACAGCTGGCGCCCACCACAAATAATATTGTTGTCTATGTAACAGGTGTAACTGTAATGAGTATTAATAATAACTATTAATAAAAATACAGAAATAAATAAATAAGTAGGGAACGGTTATCAATAATAATTTTTAAAGAATTACTAGTAAATAAATATTTTAATAATACTTCAACATGACGACTCCAGGAAATTTAGACGTCGAGGCATTCCAAATGATGATGCGTGCCTGGGTCGATGAAATAAGTGCAAAACAAACGGAAATTATAAATGCTAAATTAGACGAATTAAAAGAATCTAATAAGAAACAAACAGAAAGTTTAGAAAATAAATTAGAGCTACAGTCCGAAAATTTTAGACAGGACACCATAAAAATGACCGAGAGTCTAGAAGAGTTAAAAATTGATAATCTCCAGTTGAAACAAGACACCATAGAAATAAAACAAAGTATAATTGACAGTAAGGCGCAGTTAACCAAAAAAATTGTTAATACAAACAGACGTATTGACACGATCGCAGAAAATGTCTGTGGAATAATTAATAAACAAACGGAGCTAATATGTGAAAAGATAGTATGTGAAGAATTCATACAAATTGAAATAGTGTGTAATTACTAATGATAATTATAAAAAAGTAATTAACATTAAGGAGGAGAAGCAAATAAAGATTAATAAAACATACCTTATTAATAGCGATATTCCAAGTGTGAGGCACACACACAATAGTAAATCACACAAGATGACACATTTGAAACACATAAAACACCACACTTACGGAGATAAATATCACTGTAGGCCTAACAAGAAACGTAGTAAGTTATCTAGACGAAACACTACGCAAAATTGTGGTAAATATGATGTTAGATATACGCACGATAATTATAATGATAATTATAACTGTAAGTATGAAAACTACAGAGGTTATCGTAAACGACGTATGAAAAAACCGTCGACAGCTATTCACGTCAGTTCACTCAACCAAACTAGGGACGAGAGAAGTGAGAAAGAGCGAAGCATTTGTAACGAGAGAAAGAGGGTAGATTTTGTGTGGCTGAGAGGCAAGATGAAAACATTGCTCAATGAACAGGTGACTTCTACGATAAACACAAACGTTCACAAGGTGAGTACGCACACAAACAAGGGATTAATACAATGGGACGCGGACGTCGTTTACACGAGGGTGAACACAATGAATTTCCTGTGTACAACAATGCAATTGTTATAATGAGGGGTGTCAGTTCTAACGACACACCGAACCGAACTTAAATAATTATTTTTAAATGAGAAATAATATGTGTAATAATATAAGAGAGTATAATTAAGAAATGTTATAAGGAATATTATTTGAAAGGGTTAATTAAGAAATGTATTATTGAAGGTAAGGAATGCTATTGTAGAGAAATATTTAAGGAAGTAAGGAATGTTGTTATTGTTGTTATTAATATGAAGAAATGGTAAGGAATGTTGTTATTGATATGTTATAAATATGAAGAAATGATTAAGATGAGCAATAATTGCCATAATTATTAGAACGGCTGATCAAGCGAACACTTATTGAAGATACAAGGACACAGAAGAAAGCGAGAGTGAAAAGTCATAAGGGCAGAGACTACTTAGGATTAAGGACTTCGAGAAAAATATCGTTGTTTTCCAAGACAGTTCCTCTGTAACCGACCATGCGACACACTACGAGCTAAAAAAGAGTATTCTGTTACGGAAGTGTATTTCAAGAAAGTTGTAGCGATCAGAAAGGTAATGTTAAAGAAATGTAATCAAAGGTAATGAATGTTAATGTAGTGTATAAGTAATGTATTAGATAAAGTAATGTCATGTTAAGAAAAGAGCTAAGGAAGTTTAGAAGCGAAGGTAAGAATGTATGAGTAAGTTAATGTAAAATTAAGGACGGAATTTACACACATATGTAGGAATGCAGAGTATACAGAAGGAAAACAAAGGAGAGCTAATTGCAGTGGATTTTCTGGGACCATTACCACGATCAAGTCGAGGTGTGAAGCACATATTGGTATGTATCGATGTGTTTTCCAAGGCAGTCCGACTGTACCCAATTATGCGACCCACAACCAAAGTTGTTCTAAAGATACTACTGCAAAAATATATTCCGTTATATGGAAAAATGAAGAAGATACTCAGTGATCAAGGTGTGCAATTCCAAAGTGAAAAATGGGAGAGGACGTTAAGAGAAAATGGAATACAACCAGTACTCACATCCATAAGACATCCTCAAGGAAACCTTGCTGAGAGAGTTAACAAAGAATTAGGTAAATATTTACGAATATATTGCCATAATCAACACAATAAATGGGCAGAATATTTACCATTTATTGAAAAAGCCATTAACGAAAATTATAGTGAAGCAACAGGATACACTCCAATGGAATTAGAAGAAGATAAGAAGCCAACCAGATTTTGGACTAAATATCTAAACAAACCTAATAACCAAAATGTACCTGTACCAATAAGTGTGAAAATTGAATACGCAAAGCAACGAATCAGAGAGAGAGGTAACAAGAGAATAGAGAGATTTAAGCTAACTCACAAGTTACAACAATTCAACGTGGGAGAAAGTATACTACTCAAAGCAAATCCAGTGGGAAAAAGGAGTGATAATACGGCGAAGAAATTCTTCAGACTTTATAATGGACCGTATACGTTAAGACAGCGAGTGGGACAGAACACTTTCATTGTATATGATGAGATACAGAAGAAAGAAATTGGTAAATTCCACGCAACGTCATTTAAGAAGTTCTACACATAAAACAGAGGTCATTGAAACCAGTCAAATCAGCTGTTTGTAAAGCCACCCTAACTCAAGGTCGCGAGCAGTGAGCGTACGAAAGAGGGGAGGTAAGACATTTGTATACACTCCTATTAAGGGTGAAATGACGAATATTATTCTTTATTATTTGTTATATTTTTTTGCAAATAATAATAATAAATAAATAGAAAAAAAATTTATAATAAATAAATTTATTAAAATTTTTTTTGTTATCAAGCAGAGGAATAATGCGACAGTACAAATAAGTGATGTACTGAGCATGAAATATAAAAATTTAAATTTACTTAATAAACTGTAAATAATTAATAATATATTAGAAATAAGCATGTTAGGGGACGTCCATTAATTACGTGAGCTCAAAATGGTGGGGGGAGGGGTCCGGCAAAATCTCACCAAATCTCATTTAAAGGGAGGGGGGCCAATGAAAATCTCACGTCAACTTTTTAATTCAGAGAATATACATTATTATAACGCACTTTAAACGTAGTTATCATTTTCAACTCCAATTTCACAGAAAAAATGTAGTACATAGAAGATATGCTTTAGGTATTTTTAGTGGTATGAAGCAAAAACATGAACATATCAAATAAATTTAATTATTTAAAAATTATAGGGTAAACCTCACGTGAGGGGGAGTGGGGGTCCCACCACATCTCACCAAATCTCACCAAGGATTTGGAGGGGGTCCAAATTTAAAAAAAAAAATCTCACGTAATTAATGGACGTCCCCTTATGGATTGCAAGCTTGACTCAGACAAAAATATGAACAGGTGTTTCGACCTGAATCAACGTGCACACACACACAAATGTAACTGAAAGTGTGTACACCAGTATTTTGCTAGTGTGTGTGAACGCAGGTCTCTGCAGGCAAGTTTGCCACCCCAGTATGAATAATTGCACAATGACTGTTTTTCCGTAATTATTCATAAACTAGAATTAAGAATTAAAATCCAAAAGCACCATAAAATGTAAATAAATTTAATAAATACTGTGTGCGAAAACCACGCGAAAGTGACACGCCGTACAAGTGCAATAGTGAAATAACTGTGTACAAATCAAAAGGGTTAAGTTGCAATGTCCAAAATTACAATGAACATGTGTTGTAAAATTAGTTATAAGATAAGTATAAAAAAATACTTACAGGACTCTGCAATTCGCAGAAATATAAAAAATAGTGAAATTGACAAAGAGTGGGGGAACTGACGCCAAAGACAGTTTCTAAAATGTCGATTTTGTATCACTGAAGGGTGTCGACCAAGACATGGGTATAAATAGGACACGCAAGCTTCAGTGGTTCTCTTTCTTGAATCATCCACGATGCAGAGGGAGCTTATGCCCGTCAGCACGGCATATTTATTAATATTTTTATAAACAGTTTAAATTGCCAGTTATGTACAAATACGTAACCAAGCTATAAGACAAACATTGTAATTAATAACAGCACTACTGAAGAAGTTCCATAGCGATACGACGCTAGACAAGAGAAGAAGTTCCATAGCGATACTACGCTGGACAAGAGAAGAAGTTCCATAGCGATACGACGCTGGACAAGAGAAGCAGTTCCATAGCGATACGACGCTGGACAAGAGGAGAGGACGACAGAGTGAGAGACAGCCGACGCTGGACAAGAGGAGAAGAGAGACAGCCGACGCTGGAGGCGAGACGAAGATGAACACCGATGGAACAAAAATGATCGAGTATGATTGACGACAATAAGGTGATAGACAACTTATTCATATCTTAATCATACACAGTATACAAAGACAGTTAAAGACATTAATATTTTATTTAAAAATAAGAGTAATATTTCTTGTATAGTAGAGTTAAAAATCATAGATGTTTTAGAAATACGATTAACGTAACAAGAGCTCAAATTAATATGATATAAAATGATTACAAAGAATATAAATAAAAACAATTAGTATTTGAGAAAACAGTACTGAGAAGTAATAACTATTAATCTTTTGAGTACGTACCATATATAGAAAAAAGATTTAAAAATTGATTTTGAAACATATTAATAGACTGAGTAGTCTAAAAATGAGATTTTTCTTTTATATAATATTTAGTAGCATAGAATGTTTAGTTAGTAAGGATGTATATATCTTAAGCCTTACGGCATTATAACAAATAATAACTAATGTTTTTTAAATCGAAGTCAGTGCCATGTGCACATATTTTTTTATAGTATCAAATAAATTTTAATTACTGTTTCAAGTTCCGTAGAGTTCTTATTGCAGATACACCTGACCCCCTATTTAAATGTTATATGTTTAAAGAATTTGTCAATCTTGAACGTGAGACCGTTCACACCTATTTATGTATATGTAACGTTGTTTAAATTTGGTGCTCCAAGATCGAGGGACTCCACAAATTTAAATTAAATTAAATTTGCCAAATTGTCACGTTATAATATATGTGTATTTATGTTCAATCATGTGTTCTTTATGTCAAGCGTTATAAAAAGGGGATTTAAACAATTTATATGATTATTGATATTTTGATATTATGTGATATTTTACTATATGTATATTTATAATGTAAAAGGAGTGATTATTTCAGGAATACTATTGGGAATCTGTGATATTAAAATATTTTTCTGAATTGTGATATACTAGATCTTGAATTGGGGTGGTAATTTGGAATTGCAATTAATATGTATATATGCAAAGATGAATTCAGAAAGAATAAAAGTTGTTACTGTTGGTTAACAGAGAGTTTTAATTGCAAGTCCCGTCTCACTGGACCCAGCGCATTTTATGTTTCTTCTAGGCCTTCTGCCTAGTTCTAAATATCTAGTGGTCTCTCTTTAAAAAAAAAAATACAAATAAAAAATAAAGAGGGGTTACAGTCCTCAGTTCTCTTATTTAAGCTGAGCTGAGTTGTACATCAGTTCTGTTATTACATGAAAACATTCTTGTCGCGTCGCGTAGAGTGCTCGCCAGAATACCGAAGGTAAAAGTAGTAAAAGTGCATGGTTACAGCAGCGTGTTAGAGAATTTAAAGGTATTTTCAGTTCAGATGGAAAGATATTATATTCCGAACCTTGTGGAAAATCCATAAAAGCGGATCAACGATCGCAAGTTACGCAACGTCTATCCGGCAACAAACATATTGCTGAGGCTTCAAGTTCTAGTAAGAAACAAGTGCTTTTTGCTGAAACAGGACCCTCCTCCTCTTCACATTCGAGGCTACAAAGTGTCGTGAATTTTATCCTGATTTATAAGGAGCTTTTATTTCAGCAGACATTCCTCTACACAAAGTAAACAATCCAGCGCTTAGAAATTTTCTCGTAAAATACACCAACTTAAACCGTCCGGATGAGTCTACTTAAATAAAACATAATCTTCCAAACTGCTATGAAGACACATGAGAAAATATCAGAACTGTGAGCAAACATGAGAAAATGTGGGTAAGCGTTGATGAAACTACGGACTCGACAGAAAGAAAAGTGGGAAATGTAGTTATTGGTGTGCTTAAAGATGACGAAATAGTTTCCATACTTTCATTTTTGATTGCTTGTAAAGAAATTCCAGCAGCAAATTACATTAGAGTCATTAGGTTGTTCAACGAAAGTATGCATTTATTGTAGCCAAAGTGTATTAAGTAAGATTATATATTGCTTTTTTTTACCAACGGAGCGTTCTATATGAAGAATACAGTGGAAGCCCTTTGTGTCAACTATCCGAAATTGATACACGTTACCTGTGTTGTGCATGCTCTACACAGAGTTTGTGAAACTATCCGATCCTTGTATCCTAATGTGAGAAAGTTAGTATCGTATGGAAAGAAAGAGTTTGTTAAATTCCCTACGAGAATTGATCTTTTCAAAAACAAAAATCCTAACCTTCCATTACCACCAGCACCCATTATCACTCGCTGGAGGACTTGGCTTTCTACATTGTTATATTAAGCAGTTATACGATTTTGATATTGTTAAATCAGTTTTTGACGAATTGGACAAATGTGATGCTTCATCAATAGAGATCCTTCAAAATCTGTTAAAAGACAGAAGTTTAAGAAATGAGTTAGCATATATTTATGCTATTTTGAGTTTCTTGTGCCATTCGAAAAACAACAAACCTCTTAACAGAAACCGTTAGTGAAATACATTCTGTTGAAAGAAAAATCCGTTTTCACACAGGATCACAAATAGAAACATAAAAATATAAATTAAAAAGACACTGGATTTGAAACTGTTAGGAAATTTGCTCAACTAGGAGGTCAGCAAGTAGACGTTAAAAACGTAAGTGTAAATGACGTTCCTCTTTTTAAATATGCCAGACTGACTTCACGTGACGTAAGACGGTCCTTTTCCCAATATCGAGCTTTGTTCCGTGATAATCGGCGTGATTTGTAATGGACAATTTTGCGGTGGCGTTCCTTGTGCACGGCAACTCCTTGAATTACATTTTCAAGAAGGAGTTTGGCCAGCAAGTTTGGTGAGTTACTTATAAACATTTTTCCTGTTACAACCTGTTTGATTATGTTAAACTGACAGAAAGTATTTTCAACTTTTTAAGAATATTTTTGTTTTTTTAGCACATAATAAAATTAATATTATCAGTTTCTTAGCGCCTAAAAATCCGTTTCCTAGTTATAATATAGCCTAGTTAGGACCAAAAGGACATAAAGCGCAGTTATCCATGACGAAGATGCAAATAAATAAATATTGCTATTAAGAACTTACATTTAATGAAATGTTAGGACTTTTGCAAGTATGAACTAAAGTGTAGTGTTTTGAGAAAAAGCGTGAAAGTGAAATGTCTGAGCGTATAGTTAAAAGCAAGTGTGTTCATAGTTATGACATTGCGTCCCTGTCATAGACTCGCTATTCAGTTATATTTTTAGTTGTCAGTAATCTAACTTTATCATATAAAATAATATCAATACTAACTATGGATTAAATGGACACAAATTATTAATAATTCAAACCGGAACCGGCACCTTTTTAACAAGTAACATATCATATATGTTAGAAGACGTCTGCAAGAAATTTTGGTTTAAGGTATTATATGTATATGTATCATATTACATAATGGCATATTTCTGAACTTTAAGAAGGACCTAAAGAAACAGCAGCGGGAGCAAAACCGTCAGGTTGAACCTCCTCGCCCTGCTCCTAGACCATCGAAGCGGGCGGCAGTCCAACCACCCGCCTCGGCATCTACGGCTCTTCCTGCGGCACCTGCCGCTGGAGGAACCATAACTTACGCTGCAGCGGTCACTACGGCGCCCCCTGTGGCCCCCAGAACCTTAGCACCTGCCGGAGTGCCATCTCCTCAAGCGGCAACGCCCGCAGTACCCCCCTCACAGACCCAGCCGCCTAAGAAACGGCGCGCTAAGCGCAAGATTAGACAGCCACTAGTGGCAAAACATCTATACCCGGAGGCTAACAACGCCCCTCCGGCTGCCCAGCATCTACCCGGCCAGGAGCCTGCTTCTGTTGCCCAGTCCCCTGCGACTTCCATGGAAATCTCGCCAGCCCCCGAGCAGGCAGCTCCAATTGCCCAACCTCCCCTGGAGGCGGCATCTGCACCTTCCGCGGCCCCAGCGCCGGCTAGTCAGGCCCCTGTGGCCGGTGGTTCACCATTGGTCACTGAGGCTCAGCTGATGGCCTGGGTCAGCGGCATTGTCCCGCAAATTCTTGCTGCTCGGTATGTCCCGACTATACTCATGGCGATCCTAACATCGCTGATCGCCCTGATTGTCCCTACATCGAACCATGGCTAGACAGTTTCGGTTCGTCGCGTGGAATGCAGATGGTGTTCCGGCGCGTCGGGCCGAACTGGCAGCTTTCCTTGTGGAGTACGACGCAGATGTCGTACTCCTCTCTGAAACACATCTTGTCCCTAACTGTCGATTCTCCCTGCCAGCCTATGCTTGCTACAGGAAAGACAGGAATGGTCCCGATCGCCGCCACGCATCTGGCGGAGTGGCGATCTTAGTCCACAGGCGGCACTCTCGTAGAGACCTCCCTGCCCCTGAAACTACCCTCATCGAAGCTGTGCTGTGGCGCTGGGTGTTGCCAGCCTGGAGGTGCGCTTTGTTTCTGCGTACCACCCGCCCGGCCATCGAGCTCCACCGCATGAGGAGTGGGACGCCCTCCTAGACAGCGATCTCCCAACCATCGTAGCCGGAGACCTTAACGCCAAGCATCCCTCTTGGAACAGCAGAACGTCAAACCCCTACGGCAATTCTCTCCGTAGGGCTGTTGAAGATGATCCCAGTGTCCTCATCATCGGCCCGTCCGAACCGACACACTTTCCCACTGCGGGTTATCCGCCGGATGTCCTTGATATTGTAATTGTCAAGGCCATCCCCTTTCATCTACAAGTCAGCGCGGTGTCGGACCTATCGTCCGATCACGACCCCCTGCTTGTAACTGTCTTGCTGCTGTCGGTCTCACCCCGACTTCCCGATCATCCTGTTAGGAGAGTCAATTGGCGATCCTACCATGATGATCTGGCCAGGCAGTTGCCATCTGTCCCTCCGGACCCACTCGTCTCTTGTGACGACGTGGACCTCCGGGTACATCAGCTCCAGGACCTTGTCCAGTCTGCAATGGACAAAAACATCTATACTGTTCCGGTGAGTAATAAACGCTCCGACCTTCCTGCGGAAGTTCTCCAAGCCATCCGATTACGGCGCCAGCACCGCCGCAGATGGCAGCATACCCGTGACCCTGCCGCTAGACGTCGTTTTCGAGCCCAGTCGGAACACGTCTCGCAGCTTCTGCTTGACGTAAACGCGAATCGATGGGACTCCTATTTGGAGTCCTTGGAAGTCGACCACGCCTCCGTATGGAGAGCCGCTGGTAGACTAAATGGCGAAAAGAGGACTCGCCATCCCTTGAATACCCCGGACGGCACTGTATACTCTGCAGAAGGCAAGGCGGAAGTCTTCGCCGACTGTATTGAGGAACAGTTCATCGTCCATAGAGGCATCTCTGACCCGGCTCATGCGGCCGTCGTCAGGGATTTCCTATCTGTATACTTTTCTGCTCCCCCCAATGATCCTCCTAATTCGGTCGACGAGGATGACCTTGCGTCTGTCCTAAGCCGACTGAAGAAGAGAAAGGCCCCTGGCCCCGATCGCATCGGCGCCGCTGCGTTGCAGAATCTCCCGCCTTCGGCAGTTGACGTTCTTCTTGAGCTGTTCAACTCCTGTCTCCGGCTGAGGTATTTCCCCCGCCTGTGGAAAACTGCTAATGTCATCATGATCCAGAAATCTAAAAAGCCGCCCACGCTACCTGGAAGCTACCGCCCGATATCACTATTGCCAGTAATCTCGAAGGTATTCGAGCGTCTTCTCCTGGCCCGTATTCGGCCCCTGGTGGATGGTTTCATCCGCGAGGAGCAGTTTGGGTTTAGGCCGAGGCACTCGACTACTCTTCAGCTAGTACGGGTTGTCACCTGTCTAGCCGACGCCGCCAACAATCATCAGGCAACAGGCGCCGTCCTGTTGGATGTGAGCAAAGCCTACGATAAAGTCTGGCACGAAGGCCTGCTCTACAAACTTACGCATTCACCACTCCCGACATCTATCGTCCACTTGCTCCGATTATATCTGACGGATCGCACCTTCAGGATCAGCGTTCTCTCGGGTTCGCCCTGTCGCCGCCGGCGTCCCACAAGGATCTGTCCTCGGCCCCGTTCTGTACGTACTGTACACGAACGATCTGCCTGTTTATCCCGGGGTCACGTTATCTCTATTTGCCGACGACGCGATGTTTCATTTTAGCTCGCTTTCGCCTTGGCGGACGAGCGTGATGTTACAACGCCAGTTGGCTATGCTTCCTGACTGGCTAAGGAAGTGGCGGGTAGCGATCAATACGGAGAAATCCGAGGCGATCTGCTTTACTCATAAGTCCATTTCCCGATGCCAATCCCTCTCCTTAGAGGGGAGACCCATCAGCTGGACTGAGACGGTGAAGTACCTAGGTGTTCGGCTTGATCGGCACTTGAACTTCAACGCCCACGTGACAGCAACCCTCAACTTAGCTCGTGGCGTCAGAGCCAAACTATCACCTATGCTTTCGCGGAACAGCCGCCTGGCTGTCCGTACAAAACTAACATTGTATCTACTGTTCCTCCGAACAGTACTCACTTATGCGGCGCCCGCTTAGGCTGACTATATTTCAGAACTGGACCCTACGCTCCCTCACGGGGTCCCCGTGGTATGTACGAAATTCCGCCATTCACCGGGGCCTCCGTGTTCCCACCTTAGAGGTCTTCGTCTGGTCCTTGGCAACGAATTTGTTCGCCAAGGCCCCTTATCCGCACCTCCAAAGGCTTAACAGCATGGAGAATGCACCGCCCCCTCGCCGCGTCAGGCGCCCTAGGGCGCTGTTAGACGACCCCCCCTAAGTTCATCACATGAACCCCCCAGAAACGAACCCCCCAACCTTCTGGAAATCTGAACCGATCACGAACATTAACTACCTGCGCTTGCCGAAACTGTAGTCAATCATGCTGCGGCAGATTGGAATGGATAGATTTATTGCCAGCATCGGCTTTGCCGATTCGGCAGGGCTGTAATCCGGGACATGGGCTCCCGCGATGTTGTGCAAATGCCTTCCTTGCGAAAGCCGACTACTCCGCTGATGAGTCCCTTCGACTCGGCCGCCGCCTTCGGGCGGTCGAGCCTCTTGTCCTCGCCAGCGTGCCTCTAAGTTTCCGTGGGCTATGTCCTCGGAGATTAAGGAGCCGCGACCAGGCGTTGCAATTGGCTGAAGCCATGATCACCACCAAGGTCCCCGTTAGCACCTGCTTTGCTGATTCGGCATGGTAATGACCTTCCGCGAGGTTGTGCAAGTGCCTTCCTTGCGAAAGCTAGCTGTCTCTGAGTCATTACTTACCATTTCGGCCGGCGCCCTAGGGCGCTCGAGCTTCTTGTCCTCGCCAGTGCGTCACTACGTTCCCAAAGGCTAGCCTGAGGGGACCATGGTGTCGCGCCTCGGCGGGACAATTGACTGAAGCAAAAGCTTAAGCTTGCCTCCGTGGTGGCCATGTAACTTATCATGGACCCGCGGACTGCACCATAACTCCCTTGTGCAGAGCAAACGACCGCGCTGACCTGTTGGCACCTGGCGTTCATCAGGCCTTGGCGTGGACAACGCACACAAATTAGGGCGCAAGACGCCCGCGCATCATCCATCCATCCATCCATATTTCTGAAATCCCGTATGGATGCCATTAAGTAGGCCTATGCACAGTGTCAACCGTGTTTGATTTCTCTAAAGATCAGATCTAGTAAATCAGCCAAAGTAACTTCGTCAATTCTTTGTAGGCCTACTAGGTTATACATGTAAAGATAGTAGTAGTAGTAGTAGTAGATGCAGCAGGAGCAGCAGCAGCAGCAGGGAGGTAGTAGTAATGGTGGTGGTGGTGGTGGTAGCTGTGATGGTGGTGGTGAGGCCCGGATTTCCCTATAGGCACACTAGGCACGTGCCTAGGGGCGACAGGCTCATGGGGGCGGCACGAGGTGAAACATTATTTGATAAATTTCATGTTGTCGTTTTTTTGCAAATGAGATATTTGCAATAGAGATAGATAAAATGACTATTTTCAGCAACTTATTTTAGCAGTCAAGCAGAATTGAATATATAGAAGTTACTAGTTGGGGGTGGGGGCTAACAATAGTGCCCAGGGGCAGCAGGATACCTAAATCCGAGCCTGGTGGTGGTGGTAGTAGTTTTTGTTGTTGTTGGTTGTGGTGGTATATTTGTTGTAATACATATCAATTTTTGTAATCGAGGTTAAAGTGTTTGAAATAAAATAAAAACACTATTAAGTAGGATAACTGAGCCACGAAACCAATATATAGCGGTTACGTTATTTAGTTATTAAAAAATGCTGTTCTATCGTTTCCATAACATCAACTTGGCCATACACTCCAAATGAACTAATAATTAGTAGCAATATACCTTTCGTACTGAAGTCAAATTTGACGTTTTTGCAACATTATCATTATCATCATCAACTTCACTCCAAAGATTAGGCCCTAATTGATCTGATCAGGAACCTTCTCTTCCTCGGTCTACCAACATCTCTCTTACCATATTTAAGCACATATTTCAAGTCTGCAACTGGTAATCTGTTTTTACTTCCATGTTCCTTAAGGAAATGGAAGTATGGTGATGGCAAAAAAAATCGTGTTCCAGATTATTGCAGATTCTGATTGTACTACACTCAAAACATGAAAAAAAGTCATTTTTCGAAAAGTGTGTGTGTGTGTGTGTGTGTGTGTGTGTCTGTCTGTGTGTGTGTGTGTGTGTGTCTGTGAGTCTGTAGATTTTTTTTTCTATGGCAAACGATAACAGCCGCAAATTCAAACAGAATCAAATAATTTTTTGCATACAGGCCTGATTTGTAGAGTGCTCGCGACCTATTGTTTTTGGTGAAGATCGGTTAAGGGAAAGGGGTAGTTTACCGGCAACGGTTTTTTTTATCAAGGGTAATTTTGTTTGTTTGGCAAACGATAACAGCCGCAAATTCAAACAGAATCAAATAATGTTTCGCATACAGCCCTGAATTGTAGAGTTCTCAAGATCTGTTGATTTTGGTACAGATCGGTTAAGGGAAAGGGGTAGTTTACCGGCAACGTTTTATGTTTTAACAAGGGTATTTCCTATGGCAAACGATAACAGCCGCAAATTCAAACATAATCAAATAATGTTTTGCATACTGCACTGAATTGTAGAGTTCTCAAGACCTTTCGGTTTTGGTGAAGATCGGTTAAGGAAAAGGGGTAGTTTACCTGCAACGTTTTATGTTTTAAAAGGGTATTTTTTATGGCAAACGATAAGAGCCGCAAATTCAAACAGAATCAAATAAGTTTTTGCATACAGCCCTGACGTATTGAGTACTAAAGACCTATTGTTTTTGGTGAAGATCGTTTGAGGGAAAGGGGTAGTTTACCAGCCACGTTTTTTGTTTTATCAAGGTTATTTTGTATGGCAAACGAAAACAGCCGCAAATTCAAACAAAATCACATATTATTTTACATACTACCCTGAATTGTAGAGTTCTCAAGACCTATCGTTTTTGGTGAAGATCGGTTAAGGGAAAGGGGTAGTTTCCCTGCAACGGTTTTTTATCAAGGGTAATTTTACTTCCATGTTCCTTAAGGAAATGGAAGTATGGTGATGCCAAAAAAAATCGTGTTCGAGATTATTGCAGAATATGATTGTACTACACTCAAAACATGAAAAAAACTCATTTTTCGAAAAGTGTGTGTGTGTGTGTGTCTGTGTCTATCTTTAGATTTTTTTTCTATGGCAAACGATAACAGCCGCAAATTCAAACAAAATCAAATAATTTTTTGCATACAGCCCTGATTTGTAGAGTACTCGCGACCTATTGTTTTTGGTGAAGATCGGTTGAGGGAAAGGGGTAGTTTACCAGCAACGGTTTTTTTTTATCAAGGGTAATTTTGTTTGTTTGGCAAACGATAACAGCCGCAAATTCAAACAGAATCAAATAATGTTTCGCATACAGCCCTGAATTGTAGAGTTCTCAAGATTTGTTGATTTTGGTAAAGGTCGGTTAAGGGAAAGGGGTAGTTTACCAGCAACGTTTTATGTTTTAACAAGGGTATTTTCTATGGCAAAGGGGACGTCCATTAATTACGTGAGGTTTTTTTTTTTAAATTTGGACCCCCTCCCCCCTTGGTGAGATTTGGTGAGATGTGGTGGGACCCCCACCCCCCCTCACGTGAGGTTTACCCTATTATTTTTAAATAATTAAATTTATTTGATATGTTCATGTTTTTGCTTCATACCACTAAAAATACCTAAAGCATATCTTCTATGTACTACATATTTTCTGTGAAATTGGAGTTGAAAATGATAACTACGTTTAAAGTGCGTTATAATAATGTATATTCTCTGAATTAAAAAGTTGACGTGAGATTTTCATTGGCCCCCCTCCCTTTAAATGAGATTTGGTGAGATTTTGCCGGACCCCCCCCCCCATTTTGAGCTCACGTAATTAATGGACGTCCCCAAACGATAACAGCCGCAAATTCAAACATAATCAAATACTGTTTTGCATACTCCCCTGAGTTGTAGAGTTCTCAAGACCTTTTGTTTTTGGTGAAGATCGGTTCAGGGAAAGGGGTAGTTTACCAGCAACGGTTTTTTATCAAGGGTAATTTTTTTCTATGGTAAACGATAAAAGCTGCAAATTCAAACAGAATCAAATGATGTTTTGCATACAGCCCTGTATTGTAGAGTTCTCAATACCTATTGGTGTTGGTGAAGATCGGTTAAGGGAAAGGGGTAGTTTACCGGCAACGTTTTATGTTTTAAAAGGGTATTTTCTTTGGCAAACGATAAGAGCCGCAAATTCAAACAGAATCAAATACGTTTTTCCATACAGCCCTGTTTTGTTGAGTACTAAAGACCTATTGTTTTTGGTGAAGATCGGTTAAGGGAAAGGGGTAGTTTACCTGACACGTTTTTTGTTTTATCAAGGGTATTTTATTTGGCAAACGATAACAGCCGCAAATTCAAACAGAATCATATAATATTTTGCATACAGCCCTGAAATGTAGAGTTCTCAAGACCTGTTGGTGAAGATCGGTTAAGGGAATAGGGTTGTTTACCAGCAACATTTTATGTTTTATCAAGGGTAATTTTTTTTATGAAGTACGATAACTGCCGTACATTAAAACAGAATCAACTACTCTTCTGCATACCTTTTTGAATTATACAGAACTCAAGGTCTGTCGGTTTTGTTGAAGATCTGTTAAGGGAAAGGGGTAGTTTACCTGCAACGTTTTATGTTTTAACAAGGGTATTTTTTCTATGACGAACGATAACTGCCGTAAATTCAAAGAGAATCAACTAATGTTTTGAATACAGCCCTGAATTGTAGAGTTCTCAAGACCTATTGTTTTTGGTGAAGATCGGTTAATGGAATAGGGTAGTTTACCAGCAACGTTTTATGTTTTATCAAGGGTGTTTCCTATGGCAAACGATAAGAGCCGCAAATTCAAACAGAATCAAATAATGTTTTGCATACCGCCCTGATATGTAGAGTACCCAAGACCTATTGTTTTTGGTGAAGATCGGTTAAGGGAAAGGGGTAGTTTACTGGCAACGGTTTTTTATCAAGGGAAATTTTTTTCTATAGTAAACGATAACAGCCGCAAATTCAAACAGAATCAAATGATGTTTTGCATACTGCCCTGATTTGTAGAGTACTCACGACCTATTGTTTTTGGTGAAGATCGGTTAAGGCAAACGGGTAGTTTATCACCTAAGTTTTGTTTTGAAAAGGGTAATTTTTTTTACGAACGATAAGTGCCGAAAATTCAAAGAGAATCAAATAAGTTTTTGCACACTTGCCTGATTTCTAGAGAACTCAAGGTTTGTTGATTTTGGTGAAGATCGGTTAAGGGAAAGGGGTAGTTTACCTGCAACATTTTAAGTTGTAACAAGAGAAATGTTTCCATGACGAACGATAACTGCCGCACATTCAAACAGAATCAAATATTTTTTTGCATGCATCCCTGAATTGTAGAGGACTGAAGGTCTATTGATTTTGGAGAAGATCGGTTAAGAGAAAGGGGTAGTTTACCAGAAACATTTTATGATTTAACAAGAGTAAAGAACTTAATTTTTATAAATAAAGTATCCTGATAAGAAGCTCACAATAATCCACTGTAGAAACGTAGATGAAATATCTATAAATGAAGAGGTTTGGTGAACGGGGTGGGGGTAATTTTCTATTACTAAAAATTATAGTTGAACGGGGAGGGGGAATTTTTTATACGTGTACTACGTTATCGGTTACAAAGAAGTAGTTTTTTGTTAAATTGCTTCCCGGGCTGTTTAGCCGTATTCCAATGTTTTCTGTAAAACCAGACTTTTCGGCAGTGCCATCGACTGCCACATCAGTGAAAATCGAGTGCGAAAACGTGAGGTGGTATACGTTAGTGACCACAGTACTGTGGTTAATGCTGAAGCAATAAGTAGAAAGACGTAGTTTCTATGGAAATATTTCATTTCGAATATGATTTTAAATATAAATCTTAGAACATGGAAGTCATGTATGGTTCTCCATACCGATTTTTACTTCCATATTCCTTAAGGAATGAAAGTATGGTGATGGCAAAAAAAATCGTGTTCGAGATTATTGCAGATTCTGATTCTACTACACTCAAAACATGAAAAAAAGTCGTTTTCCGAAAAGTGTCTGTGTGTGTGTCTGTCTGTCTGTCTATCTGTCTGTGTGTCTGTCTGTCTGTCTATGTGTCTGTCTGTAGATTTTTTTTCTATGGCAAACGATAACTGCCGCAAATTCAAACAGAATCAAACAATTTTTTGCATGCAGCCCTGATTTGCAGAGTACTCGCGACCTATTGTTTTTGGTGAAGATCGGTTGAGGGAAAGAGGTAGTTTACCTGCAACAGTTTTTTTTTAGCAAGGGTAATTTTGTTTGTTTGGCAAACGATAACAGCCGCAAATTCAAACAGAATCAAATAATGTTTCGCATACATCCCTGAATTGTAGAGTTATCAAGATCTGTAGATTTTGGTGAAGATCGGTTAAGGTAAAGGGGTAGTTTACCTGTAACGTTTTATGTTTTAACAAGGGTATTTCCTATGGCAAACGATAACAGCCGCAAATTCAAACAGAATCAAAAGATTATTTGCATACAGCCCTAAATTGTAGAGTACTCAAGACCTATTGTTTTTGGTGAAGATCGGTTAAGGGGAAGGGGTAGTTTACCTGCAACGTTTTTTTATCAAGCGTATTTTCTATGGCAAACGATAACAGCCGCAAATTCAAACAGAATCAAATAATTTTTTGCATACGTCCCTGAATTGTAGAGGTCTCAATGACTTTCGATTTTGGTGAACATCGGTTAAGAGGAAGGGGTAGTTTACCTGCAACTTTTTACGTTTTAACAAGAGTAAATTACTTGAAAATTTATTTAAACTTTTTGAAACAATGGTAATTGTTAAAAATAAAATAATTTTGTTGCCAGGCAATAAAATTATAATTTTTTCATTTTAATGTAAATCATGTATAAAAGAAAACATATATCGCGCTTGGCAGGCGATATTAAGATTTAAATATAAATCTTAGAATATGGAAGTCATGTATGGTTCTCCATACCGATATTTACTTCCATATTTCTTAAGAAATGGAAGTATGGTGATGGCAAAAAAAATCGTGTTCGAGATTATTGCAGATTCTGATTGTACTACACTCAAAACATGAAAAAAAGTCGTTTTCCGAAAAGTGTCTGTGTGTGTGTCTGTCTGTGTGTCTGAGTGTGTGTGTAGATTTTTTCATATGGCAAACGATAACTGCCGCTAATTCAAACAGAATCAAATAATTTTTTGCATACAGCCCTGACTTGTAGAGTACTCACGACCTATTGTTTTTGGTGAAGATCGGTTGAGGGAAAAGGGTAGTTTACCTGCAACGGTTTTTTTCTATCAAGGGAAATTTTTTTTTTGGCAAACAATAACATCCGCAAATTCAAACAGAATTAAATAATGTTTCGCATACAGCCCTGAATTGCAGTGTTCTCAAGACCTATTGTTTTTGGTGAAGGTCGGTTAAGGAAAAGGGGTAGTTTACCTGTAACGTTTTATGTTTTAACAAGGGTATTTCTTATGGCAAACGATAACAGCCGTAAATTCAAACAGAATCAAAAGATTATTTGCATACAGCCCTAAGTTGTAGAGTTCTCAAGACCTATTGTTTTTGGTGAAGATCGGTTAAGGGAAAGGGGTAGTTTACCGGCAACGTTTTTTTAACAAGGGTATTTTCTATGGCAAACGATAACAGCCGCAAATTCAAACAGAATCAAATAATTTTTTGCATACTTCCCTGATTTGTAGAGTACTCAAGACCTATTGTTTTTGGTGAAGATTGGTTAAGGGGAAGGGGTAGTTTACCGGCAACGTTTTTTTATCAAGCGTATTTTCTATGGCAAACGATAACAGCCGCAAATTCAAACAGAATCAAATACTTTTTTGCAAACGTCTCTGAATTGTAGAGGTCTCAAGGACTGTCGATTTTGGTGAAGATCGGTTAAGGGGAAGGGGTAGTTTACCAGCAACCTTTTACATTTTAACAACAGTAAAGTACTTGAAAATTCATTTAAAGTTTTTGAAACAATGGTAATTGTTAAAAATAAAATAATTTTATTGCCTGCCTGAGTTAATATCTTTATATATATAATTCTTCTGTACGTGTGTATGTCACTGAACTCCTCCATGTATAAAATAATATATCGTTCGTGGCAGGTAAGCATATCTCAGTTATGTAATGTTTACGTTTCCATTTTATTATTATGCCTACAGCAATAAAAAGGTAGGTAAGACACACACACACACACACACACACACAATTCACGTTACTTCTGGCTTCACTCATGTTTATTTTCTTACATTTGCACGCTTTTTAAATGGAAAGTGCCGAAACCCACACCAACATAACGCGTGCAAGCCGAAAAAATGGACATCAATTTGCTTCCTGTGGATCGCTGGGCAATGTAACTGCACGTGTTTACAGAGGAACGATTCATAGACAGACTTTTCGTCTTTAGGGAATGAACCCTCTGCAAGATGCTGAGGGTCCATGAGTGACTTCGGAGCGCTCCTTCTTTTTCGCGTGTTTGTTCTGTGAAACATACACTGTAGATTCGCAGCTTTACTCTAAGCAACGCTCAATAGGAAATGTTGAAAATTTTTGTCCACAGTGTACCCTCATTCACACTAAACCTGCTCTGATGTTTTAATTACGGACATCATAATATTAAAACTTTGGAAACTTGAGCACTACTTAATGGAGATCAATCATTAACTTATACAAGCTATTAATTTTATGCATATATTTTATATATATGTGTACAACGTTATCGGCAACAAAGAAGTAGTTTTTGTTAAAATTCCTTCCCGGGATATTTGGCCGTAGTCCAATGTTTTCTACAAAACCAGACGTTTCGGCAATGCCATCGACTTCCATCATCAGTGAAAATCGAGTGCGATAACGTGAGGTGGTATACGTTAGTGACCACAGTACTGTGGTTAAGGCTGAAGCAGTAAGTAGAAAGAAGTAGTTTCTATGGTAATATTTCATTTCGAAAATGATTTTAAATATAAATCTTAGAATATGGAAGTCATGTATGGTTCTCCATACCGATATTTTGATATCCCATCCAAGTGTTCTATTCATCTCTTCGTATTGCCCCTAATCAACTTGTGCAACGTTTCAAGAGGTTTTAGCAAAGTACTAACTTTGCTGATGAGGAACGCCCCCTGATCCGCCATTGGGCAGCAGCAGTAGAGCAGTAGTGTTAGTAATGGAAGTAGTATTATAGTATGTTACAAGAAGAGCTACCGGATTAAAAAAATAAAACACGTAATTCAAAAAACTTTGAACACATTTGTTCCCACTAACCTATTACCGATAAGATTACCGATAACAGTTTATAACCAGACAAATAACTTTCAATTTCACGCACACCGTTTTTACTACCATATTCCTTAAGGATGGAATTATGGTGATGGCAAAAAAAATCGTGTTCGATATTATTGCAGATTCTGATTCTACTACACTCAAAACATGAAAAAAAGTCGTTTTCCGAAAAGTGTCTGTGTGTGTGTCTGTCTGTGTGTCTGTCTGTGTGTCTATCTGTGTGTCTGTAGATTTTTTTTCTATGGCAAACGATAACTGCCGCAAATTCAAACAGAATCAAATAATTTTTTGCATGCAGCCCTGATTTGCAGAGTACTCGCGACCTATTGTTTTTGGTGAAGATCGGTTGAGGGAAAGGGGTAGTTTACCAGCAACGGTTTTTTTTTAGCAAGGGTAATTTTGTTTGTTTGGCAAACGATAACAGCCGCAAATTCAAACAGAATCAAATAATGTTTCGCATACAGCCCTGATTTGCAGAGATCTCAAGACCTATTGTTTTTGGTGAAGTTCGGTTGAGGGAAAGGGGTAGTTTACCTGCAACGTTTTTTTAACAAGGGTATTTTCTATGGCAAACGATAACAGCCGCAAATTCAAACAGAATCAAATAATGTTTTGCATACAGCCCTGATTTGTAGAGTACTCAAGACCTGTTGTTTTTGGTGAAGATCGGTTAAGGGAAAGGGGTAGTTTACCTGTAACGTTTTATGTTTTAACAAGGGTATTTCCTATGGCAAACGATAACAGCCGCAAATTCAAACAGAATCAAAAGATTATTTGCATACAGCCCTAAATTGTAGAGTTCTCAAGACCTATTGTTTTTGGTGAAGATCGGTTGAGGGAAAGGGGTAGTTTACCTGCAACGTTTTTTTAACAAGGGTATTTTCTTTGGCAAACGATAACAGTCGCAAATTCAAACAGAATCAAATAATGTTTTGCATACAGCCCTGATTTGTTGAGTACTCAAGATCTATTGTTTTTGGTGAAGATCGGTTAAGGGGAAGGGGTAGTTTACCAGCAACGTTTTTTTATCAAGCGTATTTTCT
This sequence comes from Magicicada septendecula, assembly GCA_034769895.1. NCBI lineage: Eukaryota > Metazoa > Arthropoda > Insecta > Hemiptera > Cicadidae > Magicicada > Magicicada septendecula. The sequence goes on from CM068374.1 coordinate 276,890,179, forward strand.
ATGGCAAACGATAACAGCCGCAAATTCAAACAGAATCAAATAATGTTTTGCATACGTCCCTGAATTGTAGAGGTCTCAATGACTTTAGATTTTAGTGAAGATCGGTAAAGGGGAAGGGGTAGTTTACCTGCAACCTTTTACGTTTTAACAAGAGTAAAGTACTTGAAAATTTATTTAAACTTTTTGAAACAATGGTAATTGTTAAAAATAAAATAATTTTGTTGCCAGGCAATAAAATTATAATTTTTTCATTTTAATGTAATATAATATTTTTCATTTAATACAGCAATAAAAAGGCAGGTAAGACACAGCCTGGCTGTTTGGCTGAAAATGATTTTAAATATAAATCTTAGAATATGGAAGTCATGTATGGTTCTCCATACCGATATTTTACTTCCATGTTCCTTAAGGAAATGGAAGTACGGTGATGGCAAAAAAAATCGTGTTCGAGATTATTGCAGATTCTGATTGTACTACACTCAAAACATGAAAAAAAGTCGTTTTTCGAAAAGTGTCTGTGTGTGTGTCTGTCTGTGTGTCTGTCTGTCTGTGTGTCTATCTGTAGATTTTTTCCTATGGCAAAAGATAACAGCCGCAAATTCAAACAGAATCAAATAATTTTTTGCGTACAGTCCTAATTTGTAGAGTACTCACGTCCTATTGTTTTTGGTGAAGATCGGTTTAGGGAAAGGGGTAGTTTACCGGCAACGGTTTTTTTTATCAAGGGTAATTTTTTTTTGGCAAACGATAACAGCCGCAAATTCAAACAGAATCAAATAATGTTTCGCATACAGCCCTGAATTATAGAGTTCTCAAGACCTGTTGTTTTTGGTGAAGATCGGTTAAGGGAAAGGGGTAGTTTACCAGCAACGTTTTATGTTTTAACAAGGGTATTTTCTATGGCAAACGATAACAGCCGCAAATTCAAACAGAATCAAAAGATTATTTGCATACAACACTAAATTGTAGAGTTCTCAAGACCTATTGTTTTTGGTGAAGATCGGTTAAGGGAAAGGGGTAGTTTACCAGCAAAGTTTTTTTATCAAGGGTAATTTTCTATGGCAAACGATAACAGCCGCAAATTCAAACAGAATCAAATAATTTTTTGCATACTTCCCTGAATTGTAGAGGTCTCAAGGACTTTCGATTTTGGTGAAGATCGGTTAAGGGGAAGGGGTAGTTTACCTGCAACCTTTTACGTTTTAACAACAGTAAAAGTACTTGAAAATTCATTTAAACTTTTTCAAACAATGGTAATTGTTAAAAATAAAATAATTTTGTTGCCAGGCAATAAAATTATAATTTTTTCATATTAGTGTAAATCATGTATGCATGAAAATATATCGTTCGTGGCAGGCAAGCATATCTCAATTATGTAATGTTTACGTTTCCATTTTATTATTATGATTACTGCAATAAGAAGGCAGGGAAGACACACACACACACACACACACACACACACACACACACACACACACACACACACACACACACACACACACACACACACACACACACACACACACACACACACACACACACACACACACACACACACACACACACACACACACACACACACACACACACACACACACACACACACACACAATTCGCATTATTTCTGGCCTCACTCATGTTTATTTTCTTACATTTGCACGCTTTTTAAATGGAAAGTTCCGAAACCCACACCAACATAACGCGTGCAAGCCGAAAAAGTGTCCAGCGTGGATAGCGATTTGCTTCCTGTGGATCGCTGGGCAGTGTAACTGCACGTGTTTACAGAGGAACGATTCATAGACAGACTTTTCGTCTTTACGGAATGAACCCTCTGCAAGATGCTGAGGGTCCATGAGTGACTTCGGAGCGCTCTTTCTTTTCCGCTTGTTTGTTCTGTGAAACGTACACTGTAGTAGATTCGCAGCTTTACTGTAAGCAACGCTCAATAGGAAATGTTGAAAATTTTTGTCCACGGTGTACCCTCATACACACTAAACCTGCTTTGATGTTTTAATTACGGACATCATAATATTAAAACTTTGGAAACTTGAGCACTACTTAATGGAGATCAATCATTAACTTATACAAGCCATTAATTTTATGCATATTTTTTATATATATGTGTACTACGTTATCGACAACAAAGAAATAGTTTGTTGTTAGAATTCCTTCCCGGGATGTTTGGCCGTAGTCCAATGTTTTCTACAAAACCAGACGTTTCGGCAATGCCATCGACTTCCATCATCAGTGAAAATCGAGTGCGATAACGTGAGTTGGTATACGTTAGTGACCACAGTACTGTGGTTAAGGCTGAAGCAGTAAGTAGAAAGAAGTAGTTTCTATGGTAATATTTCATTTCGAAAATGATTTTAAATATAAATCTTAGAACATGGAAGTCATGTATGGTTCTCCATAGCGATATTTTGGTATTTTCAATCATTTCAACATAATTGTCGTACAGTCTAAGGAATTAACCCTCAAATCCTGTATTTATACCTAGGATAGTTTGTGGATTGTTGAGAAATATGTTACGTTTTACCCAACATCTTAGAAAATAATCCAGAGGTATTAGATCGCTCAGTTTTGGCGGTCAATAGACATCATCGATTTGTAGAAGAATTCTCCTCTGAACTTTGTTCGAAAGAAAGTTATAGTTTTTTTAGATCTATAGCAAATCGCATCGTCTTGTTTGACACACAAGACATCAAAAATTCATATAAATCAATTCTGGCAACATAAAGTCATTGTGACCATCGCGCGGTAGTGTTTTCCGTTCACCTTAAACGTGAGATCGATATTCGTGGATCTTCACAGCACTTTCACAGACCCCAGAAACGTCAGTAATTGAACAAGACAAACCAGCATGCATAGATGTTTATGCATATATCTTTTTGAGAATATAGGTATTCTCGATTTTACGCCCTTAGTTCCAAATTATTTTATTTGTTGAGTGACTGTAGGGACCGAAAAATATCGGTATGGAGAACCATACATGACTCCCATGTTCTAAGATTTATATTTAAAATCATTTTCGAAATGAAATATTTCCATAGAAACTACTCCTTTCTATTTATTGCTCAGCCTTAACCACAGTACTGTGGTCACTAACGTATACCACCTCACGTTAGCGCACTCGATTTTCACTGATGATGGCAGTCGATGGCACTGCCGAAACGTCTGGTTTTGCAGAAAACATTGGACCACGGCCAAGCAGAGCGGGAAGGAATTTTAACAACAAACTACTTCTTTGTTGCCGATAACGTAGTACACATATTGTAACGTAACGTGGATATCTCGAAAGTCTCTGTTTATTTGTTAAGCTTTCCTAATTAAGCCCCACGTTAGTACGTCATTCTGTAACGTGTCGCGGGTACTAGCTAAAGTCAAAGTACCTTTTTGCGATCGTCACTTATGAATTATATTTACTAGTGTTTTAATCAATCGGATTTAAAGTTTACCAAAAGAAACAGAAATCGAGTGTGTGTGATTTGGTAGAGATTAAGGAAGTTGTTTAATCTTAGTTAGAAGAGAGAGTAAGAACAATTTGGTTACACCCAGATTATACTATTTCTTATTTTTAAAATTCGCTGTTCATAAGATCAGCTGACTTTTGACATCAACCTCAACACCACGGTTAACCAAACATTTTACATCATTTTGGTTAACCAAACACCACGGTTCGGTAATACTCCCCGGTGGATAGTCCTCTTCTTGGCTTACTGAAAATTTACAACAACTACCCGATACATAACATAAAATATTCAGAGTATTTATTTGTATAATACACTGATTTCCTCTTCTTCCAGTATACAAATATTATAATCGATCTTATCCAGTCAATAATACATTGGATCGATTTAGTTAGGTAAACATTTGAATTATCATAAAATATATTTTTATGATTTTATAATTTTATCCTTGATTAGACATTAAACAACATATAATTCATTTTTATTAATTTCCCCAGGGTTAAGGGTAAGTTCTTTGTGTTATGAGACGGTCAGAAATGAATAATTATATACTACGCTTTACAAGATAAAAATTAATAAATTTCGAATTTTTTATACCACAATTTGATATGAGGTTTTCTTGGTTAATAAGGATTAATAACGTTTACATTACCTCTTTCCTCGAAGTTTTTACTTGAATGGAGCTGTTTCTAGTGTTGTAGTTGTAGTTGTTTTGTAATTTCGTTGAAGGTCCCTAAGATACAATCTCGCTAAAAACTCGAAGTGCGGTTCAGCTAGGCCAGATCTTGGAATTGGTTATTTCACTTTTTTATCAGGTAAAGCACGTTATATTTGATATCTGAAGGAGTTTGAACATAAGGTGGATACTGTGAGTTAATTTTTATTCCATTTTTGCACCGTTTCCGAAAGTTTTAAAATGGTTTTAATACAATTTTTGAGACATCACTTTTCTCAACCGAACGGTTTCCAATCGTTTTTAACAATTAATTCATATGTTGTTATATCGTTACTCATAGTAACCAATAATTCTTATATCATTTTTTATTGGTGCCTCTATTTACTTTTGAGTATATAGGATGTTTTTAATTATTATAAATTTATTTCTTATTTATAGAAAAATAATTCTTTTTAACTTTGGTTTATTATCCAATTTGATTTACTTAAGGTTTTTCCGTGTATTTTCTTACAACCTTAGATATAGGTCTTTAATATTATTATTTCCTTTAATTGAATTTATATATTATTTATTAATTTCTTATAACACTGCACTATTTTCTTCTGCCATTTTCCTCATACAGTATTATTTTATTTTTTATTATCATCTTATATTTAACTCTTTTATTTTTAACCCTGGGTTATCTTATATTCAAACATAATTATTCTATTAAATATAAAATTAAACCTAGGTACTAAATTTTAGTTGCCTACACAATACAAATCATACAATAATTAAACAAAATACATAACTGGTTAGTAGCAACACAGTCTACTGTTATAATCAATTGTTTCTACATCTACAGCACAAGTCTGTAAGATGCTCCCTTCAAAGTCACTTATTTACTCACTGGGTACACTATAACTCACTTGTTACACTTTATATCAATTAAATATAGTTTATAATGTTTGGTGATATAAAGTAATTTAGAGCTAGGTATATTATACCCATTTCTGACCTTTATGGTAGGATAATTAAGTTATCATTTTTGGGACTGGGTTATGTAACGTCACATAAAGCCCCCCCCACTAGAACAAATTTATTTTCGTTTTACTTGTTTACAAAATAAATTGTTGATTGCTTCAATTTTCATATCTGGTTTTATTCTTCGTGATATTGTTTCATTTCAGACTGGTTGTATACTCCTTTTATTCGGTTATTGTTAATTGCTTTGATTTCGTATGTATTATTCCCCTTCACCTGGGTTATGATGTAAGGTCCAGTATAAAGTAAAAGTAACTTCCTCGCAATACCCTCTAAAGAACTGGGTAGTTGTCTATTTTTTATTAATACTTTATCTCCCATTTGGTATTTATCTAATCTTTTCCTTTTATCTTGATCCCTTTTTTGTTGAAGTTCCACTTTATGCAACAATCTGTTGTGCATTTCGACGTTATTGAACTCCACACTCTCTCTCCTGGAGGAAAATTTATTAACGATGTGATTTCTCTCGGTGGTGGTTTATCAAACCTTACCTGATAATGGCTGGTTCCGATAGTGTCATGGTATGACCAATTAAGGAAAGTCTCTGCTGGTTCAATGTACTGGCTCCATTTTTTATGTTCTTGGTGACAGTATGTACGTAGAATTCTACCAACTTCCCTTAATACGCGTTCGGCAGGATTACTACTAGGGTGGTATACTGATGTTTTGTATGTCCTTATTTGCCATTTCCTCAATTCTTCTTTCCACCTTTTACCTCGAAATTGCGTTCCATGATCAGTTATTATGGTTTCCGGTTTTCCCACCTCAGGTAAGTATTTTTGAATGATTACTTCTAAAATTTTCTTCGCAGTGGCTCTACTGATAGCGTAGAGTTTTGTATATTTGGTATAATGATCAAATATAATAATTATATATTTAAATTTATGTCTCCCTCCACTTCTGGGAAAAGGTCCACATATATCTAAGAATGTCTTTTCCAGTTTACTGTTAGATTTTATTGTAATCATGGCTCCCGTTCTCTTCTCGTTATTTATTTTTACTAGCTGGCATATGTTGCAGTTTTTTACTATTAATCTTACTCTCTTATTTATGGCTTTTACATAACAGTGTTCAGATAAAGCTTTAATAACTTTGAGTGGTCCCATGTGACCATATCTTTCATGGTAGTCCTTTATTAGGGCTACTTCTGTTGCTTCTGGCACATACATTTTCCACACATGATCCTTAATGGTTGGACGGATAAAAAGGATTTCTTCATAAACACAGAAATATTTCGTTATTATAGGATCACTTTGTAATATCCGGTCCTTAATTTTTGTTAATTTAGTGTCCATTTGCTGATCTGTTTTTATTTTATTAATTATATCTTGTAACTACTTTTTCATTTTGATAATGTAATATATCTTTCCAATACTCTCTGGTTCTATTTCACAAGTTCCTTTTTCTAGGTTAATCCGTGACAATCGGTCTGCTATTACATTCTTCTTACCCGGGATATATTCCCAGTCTAAATTATACTCTTGAAGTATTAATACCCATCTGGTGAGTCTGCCGTGGTTAAGTTTACAATTTTTTTAAAATGAAATTGATCTATGATCGGTTCTTATGGTTACTGGGTATCCCAATATAAATGTTCGAAATTTTATACATGAGAACACAACACTCAGCAGTTCTTTTTCAGTTACTGTATAATTCCTCTCACAACTACTCAGTACTCTGCTTGCAAAACTGATGACCCCATGATTTCCTTCCTCATCTTCCTGATATAGCTCACTTCCAAGGCTAATGTTGCTAGGATCACAATTTATGAAAAAACGTTTATTAAAATTTAGGTGGTGTAACATGATGCTGTCCAGAAATTTATTTTTTATTATCTTAAAATTATTATCTTCACTTTCTTCCCATTTCCACTTGTTTTTCTTCGAAAGTAAATATTGGAATTTGGCTGTTACTTCTGAATAATTCTGTTGAAATTTCCTATAATAGTTGCAGATCCCCAGAAAGGATTGTAGTTGTTTTAAGTTTTTTGGTTTACGAAAATCTTGGATAGCCTTTACCTTCTCAGGAGATGGTTTAATTTCAGTAGCGGACAGAATGAATCCTAAAAATGGTAATTCATGTGTGATAAATTTAGATTTATCCAGTTTCAAAGTTATATTATATTGTAACAGTTTATTTAACACTGTTTCCACTCTATTACAATGTTCCTCCCATGTACAAGACGTAATTAATATGTCATCAACATATATTGTAGTAAAATCTAAAACTTCCTTACCCAAAATTTGATCCATGCATTGGATGAACACGGCCACAGAATTTACCAATCCGAAAGGCAAACGTTTAAAATGATAATTTCGTTCTTCGAATATGAAAGCAACATATTGTCTGCTGTTAGGGTGCAACTCTATTTGCCAATATCCACAGACTGCATCCCAAGTACTCATGTACTTACATCCATAGAATTTTTTCATTATTTCTTCAATCTCACCTGGAGACGTGCGATCGTTAATGAGCATTTTATTCAACTCCCGAGCATCAAGGCATAGTCTTACTTGACCATCTTTCTTCGGTATATCAATGGGCTAGTATACGGAGAACTACTTCTTTCAATTATATCTTCCAATATCATTCTTTGAATTTCTTTTCTTGCTGCCTCTTTCAAAGCTTGAGCAATGGGGTATGACCGTTTATTAAAATTTACATTTTCTTTGAACTTTAGTTCACACAGGAAGTTTTTTGCTTTTCCTGGTGACTCTGAGAATACTGATTTATATTTATTATAAATTTTTATAAGCTGTTGTTTTTGTTCTACATTAATTATTTCCTGGGCCTGCCTATTTTGAAACTCGATTATCTCTTCTATCTTCTCTTGCCAAATCTTTGATTCTGTTACTTCTGTATTTTTACCTAGGGTTAATCTATTATCCTCCCTAATAAAAAAATGAGCTCAGACACTGAGGGGCACTTTGGCTACCATTTGTCTCAGCCGCTAACTCACCTTCTTCTGTGCTCAAGGTTACTATACCCCTGGCCAGATTTATAATTGCAGTTGTCTTGATTGTTCATCTCTTCTTTCACAGCACTATCACTTTACTAAAAATGAACTTTATCTTGTGAAAAACTTACTTTTTTCGTCGGACGCGTTTCGGCTTAAGTATCTGCCTTCTTCAGCTTTTTGGTCAGACTGCCATCATTTCGTAACGGTTTTTGTGTGGAAGGTGTAGTGGGGGTGGTGTGTGGAGGAAGGGGATTGGTGCAGGGATTCAACTTGATGTTTGTTTTTTGTAAAATTTTTGACACAATTTTACAAAAAACAAACATCAAGTTGAATCCCTGCACCAATCCCCTTCCTCCACACACCACCCCCACTACACCTTCCACACAAAAACCGTTACGAAATGATGGCAGTCTGACCAAAAAGCTGAAGAAGGCAGATACTTAAGCCGAAACGCGTCCGACGAAAAAAGTAAGTTTTTCACAAGATAAAGTTCATTTTTAGTAAAGTTATAATTGCAGTGTGTCGCCGTAGCATATCACACCCTATTAACACCCTAAAAGGTAGCCCTTTAGCTACTAAAAATCCCATAGTTATTCCTATTCCACTAGTAGTAACATTCAAAGACACTTGTTTTCTGATTGTTTTATTTTGCTTCCCGGTGGCGCCAATAATTGTTAAATTATTAATTGGTAGAGTAGGTATTCTCTCAGTAGTTAGTTCAGTAATCCGGTCCAGTTCTAATTGATCAATAATTGAAATATTTGCTCCTGTATCAATCATGGCCTCTGCTAACACTCCATTTAATTTTATTTGTATATAGACTATATCATTGTTTGGTGATAACTCTTTAATTGCTCTTTCTTCCATTAACTCCGCCTGTATATTTAAAAAAAATGATTTCTGATAATTGTTATTGATCTGTTTAATTTATTATTATGATTAGGTCTGTGGTAAATTCTGTGCCCGGTTGTTTCTAGCAGTGACGGGCAGTCACATCTTCTCACTGCTGGTACCCGTTTCCCCGATTTCCATCATTATTATTATTTGGTTCAACATTTTCATTATGTTGAATATTGTTTACTGGTCTTCTTTCTTCATCACTATCTCTGAATCTAGGTTGTTCTTCACTCCTACTTTTTTGTGGACCTTCTTCTCTCTGATAAGAATCATTTCTGTAATTTCGATTGTTATAATTTTGCCATCTTCCTCGATACCTGTTATTAAAATAATTGTTATTGGCACGTACATAATTTACTCTAGGTCGATTATCTCTAGGTGGTTCATTTTTCCGCTCCTCGGTATTCCCTGACCTCCATCTACTCCTCCTGTAATAAGATTCTTGTTCATAATTCTCTAGTAGCGTTTCCATGCCTCCAATAGTTTTTATTTGTCCACTTAATCGTGCGCTTATAATCTTTTCCTCGAAGTGATACGCAATCTTGGTCACCAAACACCCTTCAGGGATCTTTGGGTCTAAATATTTTGCCACACACACCTTCCCCAAAAAATAAGCAGTAGGTGTTTGTCCTATATTGCGGTCATACCTACCATGACAGATATCGTCTCTAATAATGTTTTGCACTGACTCCGACCAGTACTTAAGTTTGAACATTGTTTTGAAACTACCATAATCACACACCTCGTTCCTGATTACAGTCCACCAATTATCGTTAATGTTTTTGAAAGATTCGTCTAATATACCTTTGATCATGTTCCATCGGTTCTCCTTTGACCTATTCAAAATTTCGTCTACTCTCCCTAAAAATTCGAGTGGGTTTCTGCGATAATCCCGAAAGTTTACACTTTCCCTACTATCTTGGATAACATGATGATTGTTGCATGTAGATCTAGAACTTATTCTATCTACATCCCCTTGTAAGTTTGTTTGTATTTGTTGCAAATTATCTAATTTCTCTGTTTGGCTATGGAACTGATTCTTTACATTCTCTACCGTTTCGTGAAAATCTGTGAATTTACAGTTTAGACTGCTTTTTATACTATCTAACTGGTCATTGTTTTCTTGGCGTATGGCCATTATACGAACTTGATTACTTTGTTCCTCCCGGTCCATTCAGGCATCTATTCCTGTTTTGATTTGTTCCATCTTCTCTTCAGTTTTATCTAATCTTTGATTGGTTTCTATTAATTTCTTCTCTGCCTCTTCCTTATATTCATCTACTCTTTGGCTAAGCGTATTACTGACCAGTTCAAATTTACTATCAAGATTTTTCCTCAACTCCTTATTGAAATTCTCCATCTTACCCTCAATTTGTTTTAAATTTTCATTATTCTCTTCAAATTTTGCATTCATCTCTTCTCTTTGTCCTTCAACAGTTTCTTTCAATTCATGGTATTGTTCATTCATGGTTTGTCTGATATTTCCATGAATGGTCTCTATTTTTTCGTTTAGTTGTTTGACTAATCTTTCCTGAATGCTATCTATTTTCTCACTGGTTTGTCTGTTTTGTTCCTCCTGTTTCCTAAAATTCTCCTTATTTTCCTCATTGGTTTGCTTCAAGTTTTCCTCCTGTTTCTTAAAATTTTCCTTATTTTCCTCATCGGTTTGCTTCAAGTTTTCCTCCTGTTTCTTAAAATTCTCCTTATTTTCCTCATTGGTTTGCTTCGAGTTTTCCTCCTGTTTCTTAAAATTTTCATCTATTTTATCAAATTTCTCGGCTATAAATCTCATCATGTCTTGCCAATTTGGTTCTCTCCTGGCTTCCGCTTTGTCTGGTTGGTCCCCTTGGGCATCCTCTTCAACTATTTCCTTTTCCGTGTTCATAATTGCTTCAGTTTCTTCTTTATCACCCATCGGTTGTTCCATTTCACTGTCTGTAAATATTTCTATCTCTCGTTCCTGTCCACCTTCTTCCTTCTCCTTTTCTTCTGCCCTCTTCTTCGATCTGCCTCTGGTATTATGCATTTCTTGTTTTCTCATAACTGCCGACGATAATTAGGTTTTTTGTTATATTATTTTGTTAAATATCTCAAAATTCTTTTCTAATTACAGCCCTTTTACGTTGAGCGCCATTCTGTAACGTAACGTGGATATCTCGAAAGTCTCTGTTTATTTGTTACGCTTTCCTAATTAAGCCCCACGTTAGTACGTCATTCTGTAACGTGTCGCGGGTACTAGCTAAAGTCAAAGTACCTTTTTGCGATCGTCACTTATGAATTATATTTACTAATGTTCTAATCAATCGGATTTGAAGTTTACCAAAAGAAACAGAAATCGAGTGTGTGTGATTTGGTAGAGATTACGGAAGTTGTTTAATCTTAGTTAGAAGAGAGAGTAAGAACAATTTGGTTACACCCAGATTATACTATTTCTTATTTTTAAAATTCGCTGTTCATAAGATCAGCTGATTTTGACATCAACCTCAAAATGTTAGGTTAACCAAACACCACGGTTCGGTAATACTCCCCGGTGGATAGTCCTCTTCTTGGCTTACTGAAAATCTACAACAACTACCCTCTACAATAAAGAATACACGATTGATTATTTAACATAAAATATTCAGAGTATTTATTTGTATAATACACTGATTTCCTCTTCTTCCAGTATACAAATATTATAATCGATCTTATCCAGTCAATAATACATTGGATCGATTTAGTTAGGTAAACATTTGAATTATCATAAAATATATTTTTATGATTTTATAATTTTATCCTTGATTAGACATTAAACAACATTTAATTCATTTTTATTAATTTCCCCAGGGTTAAGGGTAAGTTCTTTGTGTTATGAGACGGTCAGAAATGAATAATTATATACTACGCTTTACAAGATAAAAATTAATAAATTTCGAATTTTTGGTTTATTTCATAGTATGCAGTTCCGGATTTGTCCGCAAGAGTGCAGATTATTTCTTTATTATACACAGGGAATCATTTACGAAATATTGTAACTGCACCACAATTTGATATGAGGTTTTCTTGGTTAATAAGGATTAATAACGTTTATATTACCTCTTTCCTCGAAGTTTTTACTTGAATGGAGCTGTTTCTAGTGTTGTAGTTCTAGTTGTTTTGTAATTTCGTTGAAGGTCCCTAAGATACAATCTCGCTAAAAACTCGAAGTGCGGTTCAGCTAGGCCAGATCTTGGAATTGGTTATTTCACTTTTTTATCAGGTAAAGCACGTTATATTTGATATCTGAAGGAGTTTGAACATAAGGTGGATACTGTGAGTTAATTTTTATTCCATTTTTGCACCGTTTCCGAAAGTTTTAAAATGGTTTTAATACAATTTTTGAGACATCACTTTTCTCAACCGAACGGTTTCCAATCGTTTTTAACAATTAATTCATATGTTGTTATATCGTTACTCATAGTAACCAATAATTTTTATATCATTTTTTATTGGTGCCTCTATTTACTTTTGAGTATATAGGCTGTTTTTAATTATTATAAATTTATTTCTTATTTATAGAAAAATAATTCTTTTTAACTTTAGGTTTATTATCCAATTTGATTTACTTAAGGTTTTTCCGTGTATTTTCTTACAACCTTAGATATAGGTCTTTAATATTATTATTTCCTTTAATTGAATTTATATATTATTTATTAATTTCTTATAACACTGCACTATTTTCTTCTGCCATTTTCCTCATACAGTATTATTTTATTTTTTATTATCATCTTATATTTAACTCTTTTATTTTTAACCCTGGGTTATCTTATATTCAAACATAATTATTCTATTAAATATAAAATTAAACCTAGGTACTAAATTTTAGTTGCCTACACAATACAAATCATACAATAATTAAACAAAATACATAACTGGTTAGTAGCAACACAGTCTACTGTTATAATCAATTGTTTCTACATCTACAGCACAAGTCTGTAAGATGCTCCCTTCAAAGTCACTTATTTACTCACTGGGTACACTATAACTCACTTGTTACACTTTATATCAATTAAATATAGTTTATAATGTTTGGTGATATAAAGTAATTTAGAGCTAGGTATATTATACCCATTTCTGACCTTTATGGTAGGATAATTAAGTTATCATTTTTGGGACTGGGTTATGAACGTTACAATATAAAAAATTATCCCCTCCCCCTTCAACTATTATTTAATTTACAGAAAATTATCCCCTTCCCCCTCAACTACCCTTCCAATTTATAGATATTTTATCTACCTTTCTACAGTGTATTATTATAACGTTCCTTTCAGGATAATTTATTTATCAAAATTAAGTACTTTACTCTTGGTAAAACAAAACGTTGCATGTAAACTGCCCCTTTCCCTTAACCGATCTTCACCAAAATCAATAGACATTGAGTCATCTACAACTCAGGCACATATGCAAAAAGTTATTTGATTCTGTTTGAATTTGCGGCAGTTATCGTTCTCCATAGAAAAAATTCTACATAGACACACAGACACTTTTCGAAAATGACTTTTCTTCATGTTTTGAGGGTAGTACAATCAGAATCAGCCCTTATCTCGAACACAATTTTTTCGTCATCACCATACTTCCATTTCCTTATGGAACATGGAAGTAAAATCACAAAGTTTGCAAAACGTATTTTCACATGACACAAATTTCCTACGATTTAAAGACATGAACACATTTTTCTGTTGTGTATCGGGCCACGACTAAAATTGTAAAGGTGACAGACGTAAACCCCAACAACTGAACATTGTTACTATTACAACATCCGTCAGTTCTTGTTGTGGACATAAGCAAATGGAGTGGCAGCACGACACATTTATTGTCGAGACAATCAGCTACAAAGCGCGTGGATATACAATCATATTGCGGCTTACCATTCTCGGCGAACTTCAATGTCAAATTAGCACTAGTCTATTGTGTAGGCAGAGTACAGATTGTATTTATTATTTATTTACATATGCGTTTGTTAGCTTACAATGCCAGTTGTTGTGTGTACGGTTTTCGAATACACATTTAAAGCCAACCAACAGAATATTTATTGATATTTATGTAAAAGGTACGTGTTGCCGTTACGTTTGCGTAGGAATACCATACAATTATCGTCCTATGAGAAGGTAGGCGTAATGGTTTGTATGGAACTGGCACACTTTACGGAAAAACATTTGTACGTAACGACTGATTGCCGACGCCCCAGGACACGAAATCCGTGCAAAGAATCTCGATCCATTTTTCTAATAAGCAAACATACGCAAACATGTGCACACAAGCATACATGTTATACACTTGAGTTCTCGCTCATGCCGAGAAAAATAGATGTTCTACTTCTATCATAAAGTCTGTCTTTCTTTACTAGGTGTAAAAGGTTAGGCTAAGAAATATATAAGTTTTTTTTTTTTTGAATCGTAAGCGGATGGTAAGTTTGAACCTACCAAACAGTGCTCGACCTAAAGCACCTTCTTATGACATATCTCCGAGGTTTATCAATCAGAGTTCTCAACTATCACACGAAAACTTGCTTCCTCTTGGCCTTGGTTTTAGGAGCGTCCTTACCAGAGCGTCTAGTGCACTAATGTATTCATAAAGGCTTTAAATTCCGTAAAAGAATTGTAGCGACGATTAAACGACCCCTCATACCACGATTTCTGCAGGGTATTGGCTACCTTTATTTATTAATTGTTTGCGCTTTTTAAGTAGGAGCATTTTTTTCTGATTTTTGTGAACGTTGTCGTTACTCTCAGTTTAAACTTCGCACACCTTATTTCCTCGTTTTAATTTCGGTCTCGTCTCCTTGTTTCTTGTACTGACCCAAAGTATTTTAGGCTTTGGGGCCTAATAACTCTTACTGGTAGTGATAGACATTGATGTAATACAAGTGTTCTGGTTTGCTGATTCGCTAGAGTTCAGACTTGAGCTTTGATTCCGTATTACATGCATCGTGATTCCTATCTTCTTTTACTCCATCTACAGAAAAAAGTGGATATTTGAGCTGAGAATGTTCATTTGCAAGGTAAGTTTCACACACACACACACACACACACACACACACACACACACACACACACACACACACACACACACACACACACACACACACACACACACACACACACACACACACACACACACACACACACACACACACACACACACACACACACACACACACACACACACACACACACACACACACACACACACACACACACACACACACACACACACACACACACACACACACACATTTATTCTAATAGAGTTTATCAACATTAAATTTACATAACAACTTCATGTTACGTAATTAGAAGAGTTTTATTGCAAATCACGATTCGATTTATTTATCACCGTCTCGGCCATTTGTATGAAGAAGCGATTTTACGGGAACACGTGAAGGATAAAATGTAAAGAATTCGCTGTAAACAACAACAACAACGACGACGATTATGGTAATAACAAGTTGCTTGGACAAAGGAGGTGAAAATGAATAAGAGTCGTTGAGCGAATGGAAACTCGTATGGGCGTGTGTGCAATAGCATGCAGTTTCGGAGTGAACAAACGACGGTAATAATTATGAGAGAAATAAATGAGATGACGAGGTGGTCGCGGAGGGGGTCGGGATCGAGGTGCTGTAAGAATGTGTCGGACATTTGCAGCCTTGACCGCGTAAACTCGTCGCCGGGTTGCTGCATGAAGGTACGTAGGTCAGGTCCCGTGTATTGTTACGCTGTTTGTCTCTTGTCTCACACCGAGTTTCTGTTTTGGGCTGTCACCAAAACAAATAATTATTCATAACAAAACCCGTTCACGTTTCGTTTGCATTGTGTGTATGCTTTCACTTCTTTGCGTCCATAACCTGGAAACCTGTTCCACCTCTCCTCAGAACAGGTGCATCAACCACAAGTTCCCAAGCAATAGACTGTAACGAAGTATGCAGATTGGTGAATAAAGTAATCAAAATTTATGCTGTTTATTTTTGATGTAGCATAGATGTAACAAAAAAGTAGGAACTCAAAAATAATTAGGAGCTAGATCGCAATCTCGCTTGTAAGCTTACGAGGATTTTATTGTTAATAGCAATACTTTTTTAGTTTAACGTACGTCATTTTCTGTTTCTTTAAACTAAATATTTCGCTCATACTACGACTCAGTCGATCCACTGAGAATGCCTCATCTTAGTACGGGCGAAACGTTTGCTTTAAAGAAAAATAAATCGGTATATGTTAAACCGAAACAAAAATGTTGCAATTAAGAATAACATCGGTTTCTTACCAAGAGTGCTTTGTATTTGTATCTGTAGACGAGTTCTGCGTTGGTTGGAAAAACTGAAAACTAATGCCCGTTCTTAACAGTAGTTATTCTACAGTGACAGTGTAGTAAACGCTTATGTCTTCAAACGTATAGGAATTAATTTATTCCTAACAAAGTTGAACCTCAAAACGGATCAAAACAGATTATCCCCTCCCCTTAATGTTTAACACTTTTATGAAACTGTCGGTAATTCACGAATGTCAGTATCGCGAAAAACTCGTGATCGAGATAAGTGGTGATTCTGATTGTACTACCCTCAAAACATGAAGAAAAGTAATCTTCCGAAAATTACTCTGTGTAGAGTTTTCTCTATGGCGAACGATAACTGCCACAAATTCAAACAGAATCAAATAATTTTTTGCATATGTGCCCGAGGCGTAGAGTACTCAAGGACTATTGATTTTGGTGAAGATCAGTTAAGAAAAGAATTAGTTTACCTGCAACGTTTTACTTTTAACAAGAGTAAAGTACTTAATTTTGATAAATAAAGTATCGTGAAAAGAAGGTCATAATAATCCACTGTAGAAAGGTAGATGGAATATCTATAAATTAAAGGGTCGTTGAAGGAGGGGGGGTAATTTTCTGTAAATGAAAATGATAGTTGAAGGGGGAGGGAATAATTTTTTATATGTGTACTACGTTATCGGCAACAAAGAAGTAGTTTCTATGGAAATATTTCATTTCAATTTGTCAAACATTAAACTCGATTTACAAGGTGGGGGATATTTTTTTTATAAATTATCGAACCGAATTCAAATAAATGATTTTAAATATAATCTTAGAACATGGAAGTCATGTATGGTTCTCCATACCGACATTTTGTGTTTATAATCGTTTATAACCCCTTCAATATCACAATCGCATGTTTATAATTATTAGTGCATACAACTAGCAATTATTTGCTTGCGTTTTCTTTAAATATTATTTTTTATTTCTTGCTGTTTTTATTATGAAAACATTTGCTCATGACAGGGGCATATTTATGGGAGGGGGCGAACGGGACCGTCCTCCGCCAGAGGGTCGAAAAAATTGACGAATTTAGTTAATATCTTAATTTTGAGGCTGTTTTACTGGTTTTCTTTCTTTCTGGCTGTATACGCTAATATAGTAGGAACAGTTTTTTATAACGGAAAATTTGATCAATTGATAATTTTACTAAATAAACTATGCTGAAAGCAGAAAGAAGGGTGTGTTTTAGAAAGCGGGGAGGTATTGAGACGCCAGAACCGTAGGCGGCAATAGTTGAAAGAAAATTAACTTGTAAAAGGTCTGTAGAGTAAAGCAGTAAGTTAATAACGCCGGCGCTGGGGCTGACGAAAATAATGAATGTACTTTATGTTAAGGCACGATTTGGGACACTACTAATGTATTATGTTGCTCAGATTGTAAGGGTGTTTGCCAAACGTTGTAAACTTAAGTGCACATAACAATAGTTAACGTTAGACGAGAGAGAGCGTGGTGTGACAGAGATGACGGTAGACGCTAGTTTTTTTAGCACGTGGCACACGGAAAAACGTTGGGCGAATCAGAAAAAGCGTCATGTACTGCGCGGGAGGTTTTAGTTAAGCAGATTGGGCGAATTTGTATTTAGCGGTAGTTTGAACCTATAGGAACGTTTTGCTGTAGATCGTAAGTAAGGGAGATTTGAGGCAAGTATATATTGTGAACTTAGAGAGAAATAAAGGCAGTCTTCTTTATATCGGCGGAATTATACGAAGAGACTCGCGTACGTTGTTTTTGCGTCAATTATAAATATTTTAATAAATAACATAAAGAATAAGTAAATTTCTCAGAAGTAACAAAGTACGGGAACGCGATAATTACTAATACAATACTAAAGTTATAAATAAAGTTTCATAAATCGTAATAAGTCAAAGAGTGGATGATCGGAGTTATCATCAATAAGAAATAATAATACATATAAAGTTCTATTAATTAATACATTGTAGTAAATCGCGGAAAAAGGTGAATGAGTTCAAAGTAAAATTACGACGGTGTGAATTAGTCGAGCCACACGCGACGCGAACTGAGTTAAATGCACTTAAGGTCAATTCAGTAATCTTTGTGTCCAGAGTGTAATTATACGACATAGTTATAGGTATAATCCATATGTCAGTGTAGTGCACCTGTGATAAAGTGAATTGTGCAGTTTTAACCAGGATTAACACACGACGACGGCTGCTGACGACTCACGGATCTACAACATCTTCAGGACCACGCACTTTGGAAGGAATCTTACGCAAGTAACGAATAATGAACATTTAATTCTATGTTTTTGATAAATATATATGTTGTATTCAATATAGTGACTCAATCTGTCATAAAGGACTCATTGCTAATTAATAATATTCCATTTGTACGATAAACAATTCAAGTCATATAAAGAAATTTTTGCAATGTATAAATGCAAATTGTTCATTAAAAGTTGATTAACATACTTTAATTTGTGTTTATTATTACTGGCGCCCTGAGGTAAAATCAAGAGTCGGTACACTGGAATAAGTTCCATAAACTATTATATAAATTATTAATATCATATTTGATCAAGGTAGTTTGTGATCTTATTTCTCACATGCTCGTAGGCCAATATAATTTTCAAATAAATAATTTAACTCTTTTACAAAGGCCTATCTAGAAGTGTATTACATTTTTTTTTTAATTATACAACCGGTTTATACCACAGCATTACCGTATACGCTTGAAATATGAAATGTAGGAAAATCAATTGAGCCAATAAGTATCTTGTAAACAATGTTTCAATAACGCGTATATTTATTGTGTTGTTACCGTTTAGTTAAAATGGGACTCATTTCAGCCACTTTAAAGATAGCAATGTTGATTAATCTTAATTTGTTTTTGTTTTTTTGTACGATGCCGACCCGACCCCAGACCCCCCCCCACCACACGGCCAAATTCTAGATACGCCACTGGCTTATGACGATGAAAAAACTAGCTTGTAAACACGTGTACTGAAACTAATTGGTGTTACTGCAAAACTAATTAACCATATTGCAAATAAATCTAGACATCACGGCGAAACCACAAAATTAGTCGCAACAATAATACATTTTTAATTTTATTATAATGACCTTCGCGTCTTTCTAACTAATTTTACCAGACACCATGAAGAAGCCTTTCTTTTAAAAACAGAGAACTGAGTGACTGCATTGCTAAGCAAGTACAAAAGGCACGTAAATAACAGCAGAATCTCATGTTGACCTGCTGAATATTAGACACGATTTATAAGCATGGAATTTATAAAACGCTTTTTATTTAGAAAAAAATCTGGAAAAAATACCTACTGGATTCTCGAACGTGTTGTGCCCTTAGTAGTAGTAGTAGTCGTAGTGGTAGTAGTATTTGGAGGAGCAGGAGGAGGAAGTGGAGGAGGAGGGGGAGTAACAACCAGGAGCAGTACTATTACTACTGCTACTAATAGGAATAACAGGACTATAACATACATTATTATTTTATTTTTTTTACATTTAATCTTTTTGCATTAAACAATTATATATTTAAAAAAAAACTACATTATTTATGCAGTGTAGAATAGGAAATTTATAGAAGCTTCCAGGAACAGTAGGAACTTTAAACTTCATAATACAGGAGAAGTGTAAATAAACTCATTATACAGAACACCAAAATACATCAGGAGAATAAAATTCATACATCCAATTAATCATATGGAACAAGTTGAAATTATTCAAATGAACATTTGTATAAATAAAAAAATAAATAATTATGTGCCTTGTATTACCCATTCATATATAAGCATTTATTGTTCTACAATCATTAGTCTCCATAGTCTGCATTGTGGTATTTCGGCGTACCATGTAAACGATACAAAAGAAAATATCGGTATGGAGAACCATACATGACTTCCATATTCTAAGATTTATATTTAAAATCATTTTCAGCCAAACAGCCAGGGAAGGAATATTAACAAAAAAATACTTCTTTCTTGCCAATAACGTAGTACACATATAACAAATATTATCCCCTCCCCCTTCAACTATAATTTTGATTTATAGAAAATTACCCCCAGCCCGTTCAACTAGCCTCTTCATTTATAGATATTTCATCTACGTTTCTACAGTGGATTATTAAGATCTTTCAGGATACTTTATCAAAATTAAGTACTTTACTCATGTTACAACAAAAAATGTTTCAGGTAAACTGCCCTTTCCCCGTAACCGATCTTCACCAAAATCAACAGACATTGAGTTCTCTATAGCTCAGGCACATATGTAAAAAATTATTTGATTCTGTTTGAATTTACGGCAGTTATGGTTCGTCATATAAAAAATTACCCATGTTAAAACATAAAACATGAGATTTATAAAACATATCTAAGATTTATATTTAAAATCATTTTTGAAATAAAATATTTTCATAGAACCTACTAACGCTGGGGAAATCTGAGGAGCCAATCAGAGTTGGGCCTACCTGTCACTCTGCTGAATTTGGTGGAAAGCCCTGTCACTGTCGTCAAAGTATCAGCCTTGACAGGGTCCTCTTTTTCTGCAAAATGGGAGAGGCTTGAGATGGAGTGAGTGACATGGTCCCCACCTCAATGAAGAACCCATTGTTTTATAAAAATATATTTAAATTTTGAAAACTGAAAATTCTTTTCTTGTTGTAAATATTGATATTTTATAGTCAAAATGACTTTATTTTTGTTATCTGGCAACAAAATTATTTTATTTTCAACAATTACCATTGTTTCAAAAAGTTTAAATAAATTTTCAAGTACTTTACTCTTGTTAAAACGTAAAAGGTTGCAGGTAAACTACCCCTTCCCCTTAACCGATCTTCACCAAAATCGAAAGTCCTTGAGACCACTACAATTCAGGGATGTATGCAAAAAATTATTTGATTCTGTTTGAATTTGCGGCAGTTATCGTTTGCCATAGAAAAAACAAATTTCAGGTAAACTACCCCTTCCCCTCAACCGATCTTCACCAAAAACAACAGGTCTTGAGTACTCTACAAATCAGGGCTGTATGCAGACAATTATTTGATTCTGTTTGAACTTGCGGCTGTTATCGTTTGCCATAGAAAATACCCTTGTTAAAAAAACGTTGTAGGTAAACTACCCCTTTCCCTTAACCAATCTTCACCAAAAACAAAAGGTCTTGAGAACTCTACAATTTAGGGCTGTATGCAAATAATCTTTTGATTCTGTTTAAATTTGCGGCTGTTATCGTTTGCCATAGGAAATACCCTTGTTAAAACATAAAACGTTACAGGTAAACTACCCCTTTCCCTTTACCGATCTTCACCAAAAACAATAGGTCTTGAGAACTCTACAATTCAGGGCTGTTTGCGAAACATTATTTGATTCTGTTTGAATTTGCGGCTGTTATCGTTTGCAAAAAAAAAAAATTTCCCTTGATAAAAAAAAACCGTTGCTGGTAAACTACCCCTTTCCCTCAACCGATCTTCACCAAAAACAATAGGTCGCGAGTACTCTACAAATCAGGGCTGTATGCAAAAAATTATTTGATTCTGTTTCAATTTGCGGCAGTTATCGTTTGCCATAGAAAAAAAATCTACAGACACACACACAGACATACACACACACAGACACGTTTCGAAAAACGACTTTTGTTCATGTTTTGAGTGTAGTAGAATCAGAATCTGCAATAATCTCGAACACGATTTTTTTTACCATCACCATACTTCCATTCCTTAAGGAATATGGAAGTAAATATCGGTATGGAGAACCATACATGACTTCCATATTCTAAGATTTATATTTAAAATCATTTTCAGCCAAACAGCCAGGCTGTGTCTTACCTGCCTTTTTATTGCTGTATTAAATGAAAAATATTATATTACATTAAAATGAAAAAATTATAATTTTATTGCCTGGCAACAAAATTGTTTTATTTTTAACAATTACCATTGTTTCAAAAAGTTTAAATAAATTTTCAAGTACTTTACTCTTGTTAAAACGTAAAAGGTTGCAGGTAAACTACCCCTTCCTCTTAACCGATCTTCACTAAAATCGAAAGTCATTGAGACCTCTACAACTCAGGGACGTATGCAAAACATTATTTGATTCTGTTTGAATTTGCGGCTGTTACCGTTCATCATAGAAAATACGCTTGATAAAAAAACGTTGCAGGTAAACTACCCCTTCCCCTTAACCGATCTTCACCACAAACAATACGTCTTGAGTACTCTACAAATCAGGGCAGTGTGCAAAACATTATTTGATTCTGTTTGAATTTGCGGCTGTTATCGTTTGCCATAGAAAATACCCTTGTTAAAAAAACGTTGCAGGTAAACTACCCCTTTCCCTCAACCGATCTTCACCAAAAACAATAGGTCTTGAGAACTCTACAATATATGGATGTATGCAAATAATCTTTTGATTCTGTTTGAATTTGCGGCTGTTATCGTTTGCCATAGGAAATACCCTGTTAAAACATAAAACGTTACAGGTAAACTACCCCTTTCCCTAAACCGATCTTCACCAAAAACAATAGGTCTTGACAACTCTACAATGTAGGGATGTATGCAAATAATCTTTTGATTATGTTTGAATTTGCGGCTGTTATCGTTTGCCATACGAAATACCCTTGTTAAAACATAAAACGTTACAGGTAAACTACCCCTTTCCCTTAACCGATCTTCACCAAAATCAACAGATCTTGAGACCTCTACAATTCAGGGCTGTATGCGAAACATTATTTGATTCTGTTTGAATTTGCGGCTGTTATCGTTTGCCAAACAAACAAAATTACCCTTGCTAAAAAAAAACCGTTGCAGGTAAACTACCCCTTTACATCAACCGATCTTCACCAAAAACAACAGGTCGCGAGTACTCTGCAAATCAGGGCTGTATGCAAAAAATTATTTGATTCTGTTTGAATTTGCGGCAGTTATCGTTTGCCATAGAAAAAAAATCTACAGACACACAGACAGACAGACAGACAGACAGACAGACAGACAGACAGACAGACAGACAGACAGACAGACAGACAGACAGACACACAGACACTTTTCGGAAAACGACTTTTTTTCATGTTTTGAGTGTAGTAGAATCAGAATCTGCAATAATCTCGAACACGATTTTTTTTGCCATCACCATACTTCCATTCCTTAAGGAATATGGAAGTAAAAATTACCCTTGATAAAAACCGTTGCAGGTAAACTACCCCTTTCCCTTAACCGATCTTCACCAAAAACAATAGGTCTTTAGTATTCAACAAATCAGGCAGGGCTGTATGCAAAAACTTATTTGATTTTGTTTGAATTTGCGGCTCTTATCGTTTGCCATAGAAAATACCCTTATTAAAACATAAAACGTTGCAGGTAAACTACCCCGTTCCCTTAACCGATCTTCACCAACACCAATAGGTATTGCGAACTCTACAATACCTTGATGTATGCAAAACATCATTTGATTCTGTTTGAATTTGCGGCTCTTATCGTTTGCCATAGAAAATACGCTTGATAAAAAACGTTGCAGGTAAACTACCCCTTCCCCTTAACCGATCTTCACCAAAACAATAGATCTTGAGTGCTCTACAAATCAGGGCAGTATGCAGAAAATTATTTGATTCTGTTTGAATTTGCGGCTGTTATCGTTTGCCATAGAAAAAAAATCTACAGACACACACACAGACAGACACACACACAGACACACACACACACACAGACACTTTTCGGAAAACGACTTTTTTTCATTTTTTGAGTGTAGTACAATCAGAATCTGCAATAATCTCGAACACGATTTTTTTTGCCATCACCATACTTCCATTCCTTAAGGAATATGGAAGTAAAATATCGGTATGGAGAACCATACATGACTTCCATATTCTAAGATTTATATTTAAAATCATTTTCACCCAAACAGCCAGGCTGTGTCTTACCTGCCTTTTTATTGCTGTATTAAATGAAAAATATTATATTACATTAAAATGAAAAAATTATAATTTTATTGCCTGGCAACAAAATTATTTTATTTTTAACAATTACCATTGTTTCAAAAAGTTTAAATAAATTTTCAAGTACTTTACTCTTGTTAAAACGTAAAAGGTTTCAGGTAAACTACCCCTTCCCCTTAACCGATCTTCACCAAAATCGAAAGTCATTGACACCTCTACAATTCAGGGACGTATGCAAAACATTATTTGATTCTGTTTGAATTTGCGGCTGTTATCGTTTGCCATAGAAAATACGCTTGATAAAAAAACGTTGCCGGTAAACTACCCCTTCCCCTTAACCGATCTTCACCAAAAACAACAGGTCTTGAGTACTCTACAAATCAGGGCTGTATGCAAAACATTATTTGATTCTGTTTGAATTTTCGGCTGTTATCGTTTGCCATAGAAAATACCCTTGTTAAAAAAACGTTGCAGGTAAACTACCCCTTTCCCTCAACCGATCTTCACCAAAAACAATAGGTCTTGAGAACTCTACAATTTAGGGCTGTATGCAAATAATCTTTTGATTCTGTTTGAATTTGCGGCTGTTATCGTTTGCCATAGGAAATACCCTTGTTAAAACATAAAACGTTACAGGTAAACTACCCCTTTCCCTTAACCGAACTTCACCAAAAACAATAGGTCTTGAGTACTCTACAAATCAGGGCTGTATGCAAAATATTATTTGATTCTGTTTGAATTTGCGGCTGTTATCGTTTGCCATAGAAAATACCCTTGTTAAAAAAACGTTGCAGGTAAACTACCCCTTTACCTCAACCGATCTTCACCAAAAACAATAGATCTTGAGAACTCTACAATTTAGGGCTGTATGCAAATAATCTTTTGATTCTGTTTGAATTTGCGGCTGTTATCGTTTGCCATAGGAAATACCCTTGTTAAAACATAAAACGTTACAGGTAAACTACCCCTTTCCCTTAACCGATCTTCACCAAAATCAACAGATCTTGAGAACTCTACAATTTAGGGCTGTATGCGAAACATTATTTGATTCTGTTTGAATTTGCGGCTGTTATCGTTTGCCAAACAAACAAAATTACCCTTGCTAAAAAAAAACCGTTGCAGGTAAACTACCCCTTTCCCTCAACCGATCTTCACCAAAAACAATAGGTCGCGAGTACTCTGCAAATCAGGGTGTATGCAAAAAATTATTTGATTCTGTTTGAATTTGCGGCAGTTATCGTTTGCCATAGAAAAAAAATCTACAGACAGACAGACACACAGACAGACAGACAGACAGACAGACAGACAGACAGACAGACACACAGACACTTTTCGGAAAAGGACTTTTTTTCATGTTTTGAGTGTAGTAGAACCAGAATCTGCAATAATCTCGAACACGATTTTTTTTGCCATCACCATACTTCCATTCCTTAAGGAATATGGAAGTAAAACGCTTGTCAATTTCACGTAAGTAATTTCGTGTAATAGAGGCGGCAAACGGAAAGACACATAAACTGCTACTCTTTGGCGACGGACCAGTAATTTAAGTAGGGCTATAGTTAGTTACATGGTTCGGTGTTTGAAACAACAACAACAAAATTACGACCGACATTTATTTTTTTATTCTTAATTTATACAAATATTCCTTTTAGTTGTTTACGGTTCTCAGCAGTATCATTTATGTTAGGCCTAGTGTTGTTTTGGCGTCTTCATATGAGAACCGCATCTGCGGTAATTAGTTCTATATCTACTGTAAACATCTTGTCTGCTATATAGTACAGTAGTTTGTTCGAGTTTTCGTTTAAGGTTTATTGTTTTTGCATTTGAAGTGAGCAGTGTAGATCGGGTTTTTTAGTTTTCTTAAATTATGGCAAGCAAACGAAAACATAGTTCTTGTACTTTACAAGAAAAACTTGAAGTGTTAATCCGACTAGACAAAGGGGAAAGTTTGACGAAGTTGGCTGTTGAATTTGGTGTTGGTAAGGCAACAATCAGTGACTGGGAAAAGAATCGTGTGAAAATTGAACAGTTTTGCAGTGCAACAAGTGAAAAAACTTTGAAACAACGCCATCACGCAAAAGTTTCTGTAAATGAAGAATTTGACGAAGCAGTGTTTTTGTGGTTTACACAAGCGAGGCAGAAAGGAGTTCCTATTAGTGGTCCATTAATTCAAGAAAAGGCATTGCGGCTGAACAAACTAATGAACGGAGATTTGGCATTTACTGCTAGCAATGGGTGGTTGGATCGATGGAAGAGAAGGCATGGAATCAGACAACTGACGATAAGCGGAGAGAAGTTATCAGCTGATAATACTGCTGCAAAAGAATATTTAGATGAATTCGCCGATTTGATTTCGTCGGAAAATTACTCACCCCAGCAAGTGTATAATGCAGACGAGACTGGATTGAATTTTAAAGCACTTCCCACTAAAAGTCTTGCTTCTAAAGAGGAATCTTCTGCTCCAAGCTTTAAAATGAACAAACAGCGTCTCACAGTTTTGGCCTGCAGTAACGCCGCGGGAACAAACAAGCTACCATTAATGGTGATTGGAAAATCTGCCAAGCCACGAGCCCTTAAAAATATGAACGTGAATTCTCTCCCTGTTTATTACAGAAATCAGACTAAGGCGTGGATGACTGGTAATCTTTTTAAGGAGTGGTTTGAAAAGAAATTTGTTCCTTCGGTAACAAGATTTAATGAAGAAAATGGACTGCCACCTCGAGCTCTACTTTTGATAGACAACGCTCCGTCACATCCTTCAGACATGCAGTTGGTGTGCAGAGACATAAAAGCAATTTTTCTACCACCTAACGTGACATCGCTGCTGCAGCCTACGGATCAAGGTGTGCTACAGAACATAAAAGTAAGCTACAGAAAAATGCTTCTGCAAACTCTCATTGAAGAAGATTGTTCTCTTTCTATTCTTGAGAAGCTAAAGAAGATAACAATAAAAGATGTGATTTACTGGGTTGCAGAATCCTGGAACAATACCAGTAAAAATTTACTGCAGAGATCTTGGACGAAGCTTTGGCCCAGCCTCGAATTTGTGGAAACACCACTTACAACACGAGATGATGAAACTGAGTTCTTTCATCTCTTTCAAAAAGTACCAGGATCAAGGATGCTGAAAAAGGTTGTCTGGAGGAGTGGGCAGCACTAGACGACAATGAAGAATGCACCGAGCATGACATAGTGTCTGTGGTCCAGGATCAACATGACAATGTATCAGGTAGCGATAGCGAGGGAGAAGATGCCTCAACAAACGTGACTCATTCTGACGCTGCCGTCGCTCTCGACATCGCGTTGCGCTACGTAGAACAACACGCAGCTGCTACACCCAATGATGTCATGTTTATGCGACGCTGGCGCAACATCGCATCCTCGGGAAGGTTTATGTCACTTCGCCAGATGAAGATCACTGATTTTAAGTGAAAAATGTAGTGTATTGTTTGTGTGTGTTTCTTTTGTGTTTTTCCTTGGCCATTCAGCTCTGATGTTAATGACGTTGTTGTTTTTATACAGTGTTAATTCCAATATTTTTTACATTTCAATCCTGTTTTATGTAAGTAGCAATACTTGTACATACTTTATTAATTTTTCAATGATTCTTTATGTAAAATTAGGTTACATATGATAGTTTTATGTAATAATGTGTTTCTTATGTCTTTGTGTTTTTTCAAATGTTGTTTTTCTTCAAAATCATGTTCGGATTTCCCGGGATTTCGGATTTCTGGGGTTCGGATTTGAGGGGTTCTACTGTAATACTAATTGAACCACCTGACGGTGGATAGCATACGATTTGCCTCCGAAGAAGCTTAATGACGTGATGATGTAATTTCACATTTTCTGGAGTAACAACTGTGATGTTTTCACTGGATAACCGAGGCAAAATTATTTATTGTTTGATAAGCACGTAATTGAAATATAATTGTTGTAGTGTTTTTAACTAACTATGTAAGCAATTTTAGTATTACAATACACAGTTTTACTTTGCCACAGCTGACTCATAAAAGGGAATGTAATACACAAGTGTAGCCTACTGCGAATAAAAAATAAAATGAATGAATTCAAAAGGATGAATGCGACGCCAGTGCTAAATGACATGACCAACGCCTTGAATTGTAAGAGTTTCGTTTTGTACAAATAATGTTAAACATATAGCAGCCTATAACAAGCCTGCAGCGTGTTTATCACTTATGTGTGAACTTATTGAGTTCTTGACTGTCAGGTGAGAACAAACCACTTTAAACACAAACCTACACATCGATTATAGTCTCCTGGCCGCAGCCAGCCAGCTGCGCCTGCGTTGGTTGTTTCTTGTATCGTTAGTGTCACAAGAACCAAGCAAACCGCATTGTAGGCAACATTACTTTAAGTATAAACTGCGTACTTTGAATGTTTTATTACGTTAAATATTCTAATATGTCTTGTCTTCCTGCAAACGCGGAGGACTGGAACATTTTATGATTCTGCGAGTTCTATATTTTGTTCAGTTGTTTCTTCTATGTTATTCAATTGTTCAAACAGAATATATCTGAACGGAAAGCAAACTGTTCGTTTGAGCGATACGCTTATTCTAATCTCCTGGAATTTGCTACTACACTGAACTAATGAATTCTATGTTATCAATAAAAATTAACACTTTCAGTTAAGCTTATTTGTTTTTTCACAAGGTTGTTAAGTAACTAAAGTTATACTATATTTACTGTACGATAATGGCTAGGGTGTAGCGTGTACTAGTGTAGTACATTCTCTTTCACATACTATGTATATCTGACTTGTAAATTTCTCTGTTGAAGTACGCGGAAGGAGTATGTGTACTGTTGAGTGTAACAATTACTTGTTAAAGATTTATTGTAATTTTCAATTACAGTCAACTTTCAATTTTTTGAATTTCCGCTAATAAAATAGTAGTATAGGGTAAATAAAGTATCCATAAAATTAATTAAGACAACACTACGAAGAAAATGAAATGAAAAACAAACAACGATACTAAATTAACGACAAATAACATATTGTACTAAAGAGGTCGTATACTGATACAGAGTTTTATGACAATAAATGGGAAATTGTAAACATAATAACAAGGAGTATAAGCATAACCATGAACTTGTATAGTCTCCAGTTCTATTTAACATCTATCTGGACCAAGGGATACAGAGAATTGGTATAAAAATGCTTAGGAACGGGGAAACAAATTAGAGATCATACTCTGAAATTGCTTCTGTTGGCTGACTATCAGGTTATAATTGTTCAAGAAAGAGAAGATGTGGAGTAATAGTGAGGAATCTCAAGGAGGAGAAAGGAACAATTAAGATAGTGCATCAGCTACCAGAAAACCAAGTATAAGCGTATGGGGTAAATACGACGAATATCAAAATAGAATCCAAAAATTTACAAACCATTCGTTTATTACAAATAAATGTCTTGAATCAACTGCGGGTAACCGAGGTAATCTGATCAAGATACCGACACCCAAATAGTTATAGAATGGTATGGAATAAAAATATTGACCAAACTGTTAAAAAGAAAAAAAAAATGAATAGTAGGACACACCGTACTGAATGGAGGTGACGAAGTGTGTAGTCTCTCATAATAGGTATTAGGGACAAAATTGGGACAAACGAGACGACGTCTCCAACTGACATAAAAGAAGACCACATAGGGAATAAAGAGGTACGGGTGGGAATAACATGCTTTACTACAAAGATGCTGATGAATAGAGCCCTCCGATGGTATCGATACGTGTACGATGAATATAGTTATATTGTAATAAACTACAATGGAACCACCCAGAAACAGAAACAGATGAAGTGAGAAATTTACATGAAAGGAGTGATGAAGGTAAAGCTGGCGGTTGGGAAAATCACGCGTTCTGGGTATTGAAAACGACAAACTTTTAAGGGGGAAACTACCGAAGAAAACAAGAAAACGATTATAAAATCATTAAATACAGTTTGTACATCATGTAATGAAGTTATAACACGAACATTATATTAGACTATTTAACAAAAAAGTCAGTTCGTGCTTTACATTTGTAAAGTGATCTTGCTTGAATATGAATTCAGTGCTATAACGTTACGCTGCTAAATATGTATTGTAGTGTCTTATGTTCAGTATAAATGTACAATACTTAACTATCAGTAATATCAATTTAAACGTTAAGTTTTTATATAATAAATGAATATTCTACTGAGTGAATAGTTTAGTTCGAGTGAATCAAGTACTATCCTACACACTTGATTACGTATTTACTGATTTTTTTCAGACTGTTATATATAAATAGAGACCAATTTGTTCTTTATCCATTTGTTTCTTCTCTGTAGGCCTATATCTTTCTGTTGTTCCTGGGTGGTTACTTCCATTCTTCCAATAAACTGACTAAATATATTACAGAGGTAATTAAGTAAATTGTTCAATTATTTTACAATCGTTTATACTGAGTATAGAAATGAACTAACCAACACACGACACGCACCCGCACAGCTATGGGAGATAATCTGTCTCCCACAATCACTGTTGAGGTCCGGCGAACATACACTTTGTCAGCCATAAACCTACCACAATTTCAACGCGTCTCTTCAGTCGGACAATGTGTCTTCCTGTTATTATGCTATCAAGAGCAGTCATTCTAATTCTATTATTTATTCTCTCACTAACAAATTTTGATTCCAATCTGTCGCATATTCTCAGTACGCTTTTTCGATGCTTGGCGCGTAGAAATATATTCAACCTCCTACAAGGATATCTAATTCTTATTCAAATACATTTATTTACTTAGAAGCAAATCCATGTTGATTTCAATGGAACAAATCTTTAAAATTTCCCAGGAAATAAAATACAATAAAAAAATACGATAAAATGTCGAAAAAAAGTGTGCCCCCATAGATGGAAATCTACGATGAGAATTCCAATATTGCTATTGACCCTGTCAGCTATAGAAAACGGTGAATTATTCCTGTGTAGCTGTTAGTTTTGACAAATGAAAGAAATTGTTGTGGCCAGATAAAATGGAAAGAGAGAATTTGTTCATGTTTGTAACGGATGGTGCTTCCTGTGTGGCAGTGAAAGGAATGCAGACGTTTAATACACCACAGTGGTGTACGCTGTCTCAACCATGGTCTTCACAGAGTGGCTGAATAAATTCGAGGCCAGTATCCTGACACAGACGGGAATAAATGAGAAGATATAAATGGGGAGACGATTTTCATATTTTCGTTAAAACTCTGGTTCGATTATTGAAGTTTAAGGACAGCACCATCTCTACCCCCTCCTCGAACCACTTGGAGGCTTGGCTTGGTGTCGAAACTATTACTGTACAAATTACCGTGACATAGAAAAGTTACTCAGTAGATTTGATGAGAGTGTTTTAAATGAAGACAAAACTGCTCAAAAGTTATTTCCAGTCGCATTGTCAGGAAACCTACTAATTTGGCCTGTATTAAACCTAACTTTCATATTTTATTACTCGGCTTGAAACTGCGAGTATACAATTGGTATGATGTCTTTAACATTCTGAATGACAATGAAAGTGACTATTTGCAAGTAGGCCTATATGATGGAAACGTTAGAGCAAAATTACAAAGTTTACCTTAATTAAATCCAGGATATTAAATAATGACAGTAATAAAAAAATATTTAGTTGGATGAAGCGATCCGGAAATCCGCCCCCCATTTAACATGTTTTTTACTTTGCTCCCGTTACGTCAAGCGACGTAAAAAAAGTTTTCGAAATCTTCTGGGAGACAGCAGTAAGCACTTCCAGTCTGAGCATTAGAAAATGCATGTCATTGTTCAGAATAGGTCTAATGAATACGCTAACGTAACACTTAACTTAAAGTGACGAACATTATTTACATCTTCTTCTTCTTCTTAACGGGTTTCATACAGCGTCACCCCACCTATATCTATTAGGGCACCATCCACTTCTAATTCGCGTGCCTACATGTTTTCTCGCACACCATCATTCCAAAATCTCCGCGGTATTCCCCTCTTCCGTATTTCGGATGGTGTACACTTGAATAACCGCTTATGCCATTGTTCGTCCTCCATTTCATCATATGACCAAACCGTTTCAGCTATCTCTACTCAGTACTAGCTAACGTGGTCTCTTCCCCTTGCTACCGTATCCTGATCTCATTATAGATTCTTTGCAATCTCGATATCATTGCACTGAGTTTCAAATAGTCCATCTCGATAGCATTTATTCTTCTTTCAGCTGCAGCGTTTCCAATCAATAACTTAGCACTAACTCCACCACCGATTTCTCAATATGCTTTATACCCTTTGTAGAAATGTGTTTGTTGCACCATATGGAGTTTAACATTCCTATAATTTCAAAACTTTGTTCCGTTGTCCTTTCATTTCAACTTTCCTATACCTTTCTTTGCGATCGTCACCCCAAGATGTCTGAATTCTTTGATCGGTTTCACGTGTTCCTGATCCTTAATTAGAGTTGTAAACTACACATTTGGTTTTGATACCAGGTATTCTGTCTTATAAACACTAAATACCGTCTATAAGTCCGTTTTGTCCGTAGGTATTGTAAAGTCTCTAAGCACATATTCAGATCGAAAGCATCTTGTGCCATTACCGCCTAGTCATCCGCAAAATTGAATCTAACCACATAGTCCTCTCCATTAGGTATGTCCAATCCTGACACGATTATATGAATGTTTTGTTAAAAATAAATAAGCAGTCTATATGTCTCCAATTACCTTTATCGCCATTAAATTTCGTAGCTTCTTCTATTTTCGAATTTTCTGTAATTTTTAATGTTTATTGCTTATGTAGTACGAATCTGAAAACGAATAAAAAAATTACAGTAACGAAATTTTCATATAAAAATTACAAAAACTTGTAAAATATGATACCCTCTTTTTACCGTTTTTACGGTAAAAAACTGCCAAAAAGAAATATGAATAACCAAGAATTTAAACTATGCTTCTTATTTTCCACTAGAGATTAGGCAATTGTCCTGTACAGACTTCAAAGGCTACTTTTCCATTTCGTCCGAGACCAACGCCTCTGCCCTTTAGACGCTGTAATGCTGCTTTCCGAATTCATCTCATGGGCACTCTCTCTCTACATGTTGTCTCCATTTCCTCCGGCACCTAGTTATGTCATCCATGACACTCCCAGACTCCCAGATCTTCTCGTACAAGCACATTTCTACATTTTTCAGTGTATCCAATAAACTAGAACCTTTGCATTTCCGCAAAAGACATATCTGACGCGTCAATTGATCTTCCTTCCTTCCCTGTCAATGCAGTAGGATTGTTTTGGACATTGTGTTATCACCTTTTAGCTGTAAATCCTTCCTAATCTTATACTTTAATGTTCTATGGATAGTAGGCCTAGTGCATATCATTTGATATTTCTGATGACATCTTTATCATTGTCATAACAAATATCGTTCCAAAGATACATTCTATTAATGATTACTATCTTATCGGACAGGTCGGATCCTTAAACTCAATTACTTTTGTTTTCTGTATCGATGCATCGTACTCAGTGTATAACACATGCAGCTTATAGATCTCCAACTTTAGTTTACCTTCATCGATCTGAGCGCAGAAGTTCAAAACTGACCGTCTGCTACCATCAAAGCAGTTATCGATACATATTTTTTGACAGCGCATCTAAGGATGTACCAGAGCCTTCCATCTTTGCGGCAGATTAATATAAATATAAAATAAAGTAGGTGGACACCACAATCTTGTCGTACCCCTGGCTTACAGAAGTCGACTTTGATAGATTGGACCCTGCCCGGATCAAGATTTTTGTATCCTTACAAGAATCTTTCAGTACCTGTATGAATTACCATGGATGATTTCTTGTCTCTAATAACCTTTATAACAAATTCCTAACCACTCGATCGAACCGATAAACACTACATGTTTTCCGATTATACTCTCTCTGTTTTTCAGTGATTTGCTTCAAGCTAAACACATGTCGGCATATGGTCTACCCACCCAAAACACATAGATCTTCGAGATTACAATAGCTGTCAGCCTGGTCTCCGAAATCTGCTTTTTACTTCCTACAGGGTTGTAGAATGCAACAGCTATAAACTCAGCAGACGTTCTCCGTATTTGTAAATTCTGCGTTAATCATATCCTGGCTGCTGTTCGATTCCTTGTCCGTGCAAGAACCTCCTATAAATCTTGCATAGTAATGGGATCTCCTTGGTGTCTATCAACATCCTCTTACGGAGGTTATTTGGTTATTTCTCTAACATATCCCTGTGCCACAGCTCTCGTTCCCTCAATCACCTTCACATTCAGCTGTGCCACCTTCCTATCTTCTTCTCTCAATCAAACTGAAGCATCTTTCACCTAAATGTTCTAATGTTTCATGTCCTTGTATAGTATGAATTGCCCGCATGAACGTAATTTTTTCTCTTGAATTAACTTTTGTAGAGTGACTGCCTTGGTTAAATTCATCCTAAGTCTATAAATTCTGTTGTCTCTTCTTTTGGCTTCTGAAGATACGCTCGATGTTCCTTTTATTTCTTCTCACTGCTTCTTCTGTTCCTCAGTCCAACTCCAAGACTCATCTATTCCTGATTATCTTCTTCTTACCCAACGCTTCAATTAGTATCTTCTCAATACACTCTTCAAGGCTTGACCACTCCTGCTCCATTTGCTCTACCATTCGCACGTACTTGCTGTTAGTAAGCGTTCAGTCGCTTATTAAGTATGATTTCGTAAACCCTTATCTTTCAATAAAAACCACTTTATACCACTTTATAGGTATCTTCTGTTCCATTAATATTTGGTTTGTTTCTTTCTCCTCCGTCTGGCACATAACCAAAGCTTTAAGTAAATAACGATCAGAGTAAATGTCGCTTCTTCGATAGATCCTTAGGTCTTGTACCTGCTTACAAGCTTTAATATTAACTAAGACAATAATTGATTTCGAACCACGCGCAGCTAAGGTATATTTGTAGTCGTCTTTCTTCTTGACAAAAATTATTAGCGATTCTCACACTATTAGCTATAAGAAAATCCCTTAATACGCCTCAATTTTCTCTCATACGATGCTTACCATGATAACCCATAATAGTAGACATTAGAAGACTGCCGACTCTAACTCAAATAACTATCGACCAGGACACGATCGTCAGTATTTGCTGACTCTGCTAAAATTTAGCAAATAATTTATTGCTGTACCTGTAGCAAATAATTACCCACTATTGTTATAACTGCTAAAATTTTTCTTAAAAATTAAAAGGTAATGGGAATTAGGAGTCTGAAAGTAATAAACAGATTATGTAATCATTGAGTGCAAAACGTCAGATAAATATTATGAAATTTAAAAACACTATTGTTTTATGCACATGTAAAAGAAGTGCATGTTGACACGCGAAGTTTACAGCTGATAGTGATGCCTGAAATTCGTAGTTGGCATTCAGCCAGCGTCCTTATGCAGCACCGTAGGAGGAGACCATTTTCGTGTGTTATGAATGTGAGAAGTAAAATCGACACACGCGCACATGCTGCATCACGTGTTGTCAAAGAATGGGAGAGGTCAAGACACAGTGACCCCCGCGACCTCACGTGTGACTGTGACGCTTTGTTCTCGCGTGACGTCACTAACCTCTTGACGATTAAAATGCACACACACACATTAACAAATTATTAAATAATAACGTTATGACGCCTCATTTACATCCACAATTGCGTACGAGAAAATTGAATGTTCGTTTCTAGCGATGTGGGTGTTTGCAGATCTTAATTTGTGCATTCATGTGTGTACGAGCCGTGTGCGTACTGACAACATACGTGTTATCGTTTGTGTGTATGTTTCTTGGTGGTTTCGTGTTGTTTCTAGTAATAATGAAGTCTAACACGCTTGTTCTGTTCCTTAGATGAGCTGCCGCGACTACGTGTTTTTAGAAGAACTAACCCAATAATTTTTTCACGAAAAACGAGTAATGCAGCTGAGTTTGTCCTTAAAATGTCTGACTAATAATAATTTTGATGGCGGTACTGTAATATCATCGCTGTTCTCGTCAGGCTCACAATAGTGCGCTATATGGGTTTTTTCGCCTGTGTGTGTGTGTGTGTGTCTTAAATCTGATTTACAAGTTATTCAACCTAAACAGATACAAAATCTTGAGGAAATGTTGTATGGTTCCGTTAAGTAAAGATAGGTTCCGTATCTTATCGGTACGTCGAGGTACAAAATTAAAGTTGTACAAAGTTATGGCAGTCCCTGTACTGTTCTATGGGTGTGAATTATGGACGACAAGCAAGAAACAAGACAGTAAAATACCGGCCTCGGAAATGGCGTTCTTAAGAGGAGTTAAAAGGTGTTCTAAATTTGGTCGTATAAGAAATGAGGCCACACGACAAGAGTTACTAGTTTTTCACTTGAATGAAAAAATTAATAGAGTACAAACAACGGTGGAAAGAACATTTATAAAGAATGTCAGATTCCAGACTGGCCAAACAAGTCTGGAAATACAAACCTATAGAACACAGGTGTGTGGGTAGACCCAGGAAGAGATGCTGGAGGCGGAACAGGAAGCACCTTCCGAATGCCGAGTTGTGATGATGATGACGATCTTAGGTTTTCCACCCCTATGGTAGTTCGTACTTGTTACATTCTTACACGTGTGGAATAACTTCGTTGTTAAAGAAAGACATCCAGTCTGCACTCAGAACACTCACTAAAATCACATGAAAGCTTTTATACTAGTTATGTATATCGATATGCAGAAAATTATTTGGTTAGTTTCGAAAAAACTTGATGCTAACAATGAATTTGTTTGGAAACTTTACAATGTGACAGTCTTCACAACAGCACAATTTTATCTTTTCACTAGAGGAATATTCTTGTGTTGCCTCAAATAAGTGTAAAAAATGACACCAATGTCTATGTCTGTCATCTTGGTATCTTGGTACCTTGCTTCTGGAACACGTGGACACAATAGGCCATATGGACATTCATCATCATCAGCCGTGACTCTACAACCCTTGGTGGGTCTTGGCCTGCTCCAAGAGCCGATTCCATTACTCTCTATTGCGTGTCCTGGCTTTCCAGTTTCTTATGTTCAGCTTTCCGAGATCCTCCTCTATCTGGTCTTTGAATCTACTTCGGGGTCTTCCCCTGTATCTACTACCCATTGGTTTCTAGTAGAAAATATGTTTCGTAGGCTGTCCTTCCGCCATTCTCTCTATGTGTCCAACCCACCCGGACCTCACGTGTGACTGTGACGCTTTGTTCTCGCGTGACGTCACTAACCTCTTGACGATTAAAATGCACACACACACATTAACAAATTATTAAATAATAACGTTATGACGCCTCATTTACATCCACAATTGCGTACGAGAAAATTGAATGTTCGTTTCTAGCGATGTGGGTGTTTGCAGATCTTAATTTGTGCATTCATGTGTGTACGAGCCGTGTGCGTACTGACAACATACGTGTTATCGTTTGTGTGTATGTTTCTTGGTG
The DNA here is from genome assembly GCA_034769895.1 of Magicicada septendecula. NCBI lineage: Eukaryota > Metazoa > Arthropoda > Insecta > Hemiptera > Cicadidae > Magicicada > Magicicada septendecula. The sequence continues at coordinate 276,927,886 of CM068374.1, forward strand.
GTTTCGTGTTGTTTCTAGTAATAATGAAGTCTAACACGCTTGTTCTGTTCCTTAGATGAGCTGCCGCGACTACGTGTTTTTAGAAGAACTAACCCAATAATTTTTTCACGAAAAACGAGTAATGCAGCTGAGTTTGTCCTTAAAATGTCTGACTAATAATAATTTTGATGGCGGTACTGTAATATCATCGCTGTTCTCGTCAGGCTCACAATAGTGCGCTATATGGGTTTTTTCGCCTGTGTGTGTGTGTGTGTGTCTTAAATCTGATTTACAAGTTATTCAACCTAAACAGATACAAAATCTTGAGGAAATGTTGTATGGTTCCGTTAAGTAAAGATAGGTTCCGTATCTTATCGGTACGTCGAGGTACAAAATTAAAGTTGTACAAAGTTATGGCAGTCCCTGTACTGTTCTATGGGTGTGAATTATGGACGACAAGCAAGAAACAAGACAGTAAAATACCGGCCTCGGAAATGGCGTTCTTAAGAGGAGTTAAAAGGTGTTCTAAATTTGGTCGTATAAGAAATGAGGCCACACGACAAGAGTTACTAGTTTTTCACTTGAATGAAAAAATTAATAGAGTACAAACAACGGTGGAAAGAACATTTATAAAGAATGTCAGATTCCAGACTGGCCAAACAAGTCTGGAAATACAAACCTATAGAACACAGGTGTGTGGGTAGACCCAGGAAGAGATGCTGGAGGCGGAACAGGAAGCACCTTCCGAATGCCGAGTTGTGATGATGATGACGATCTTAGGTTTTCCACCCCTATGGTAGTTCGTACTTGTTACATTCTTACACGTGTGGAATAACTTCGTTGTTAAAGAAAGACATCCAGTCTGCACTCAGAACACTCACTAAAATCACATGAAAGCTTTTATACTAGTTATGTATATCGATATGCAGAAAATTATTTGGTTAGTTTCGAAAAAACTTGATGCTAACAATGAATTTGTTTGGAAACTTTACAATGTGACAGTCTTCACAACAGCACAATTTTATCTTTTCACTAGAGGAATATTCTTGTGTTGCCTCAAATAAGTGTAAAAAATGACACCAATGTCTATGTCTGTCATCTTGGTATCTTGGTACCTTGCTTCTGGAACACGTGGACACAATAGGCCATATGGACATTCATCATCATCAGCCGTGACTCTACAACCCTTGGTGGGTCTTGGCCTGCTCCAAGAGCCGATTCCATTACTCTCTATTGCGTGTCCTGGCTTTCCAGTTTCTTATGTTCAGCTTTCCGAGATCCTCCTCTATCTGGTCTTTGAATCTACTTCGGGGTCTTCCCCTGTATCTACTACCCATTGGTTTCTAGTAGAAAATATGTTTCGTAGGCTGTCCTTCCGCCATTCTCTCTATGTGTCCAACCCACCGTATCCTGTATATTTTGATTATCATAACAATGTCCGGCTCTTTTGTATAGATCATAATTATAGCGCGTGCGCCACATTCCATTTTCTTGTACTCCTCTAAGTAATGTTCTTAGAATCCGTCTTTCACAGCAACCTAGACGTCCCTCGCTATTTTTTGTCATTGTCCAGGTTTCTGAAGTATATGTCAGCATTGGCCTGATAAGTGTTTTGTAAATTTCGATTTCGTGCTTCTTGAGATGAAGATAGATGTCAGGTGCTTTTTTAATATTAATATGTTTTCTTTGCGAGATATATTCTTCTTCTTATTTCAGTGTTGGTGTCGTTAGTGCTATTTATCTAAGAGTCAAGATATATGAACTCTTTTACCGCCTCCATATTTTTTATGCCTATTTCAAAGTTTTGAAGGGTTGGGTTTAAAGACCATATGGACATTGAACTACAAATTTTCGTTATGCCTTGATTTTAAATACGTAAGGAATTTGAATAAAATTGTGAGTGTTTGTGGGAAGTGTGTGATATTATACAACTCTATGGATTACGTTACTCAACGCTGGAAAATGAACAAGTAATAGCTCTTAACAGAGGATGTAACCGTGATTCAGCTTTTTGATCTCAATTTTAAAAGTAATCCCTAGTATGGAAACGATGTTCAGGCCGGCCGACGATATTATTGTTTTGTTGTGCAGACTGGAGAAGTGAGTGGGCGGGATACAACCATAAAAACGCCAAGACCAGTCTGCGTTACTTAATGACGAAACCCACAAATGAGGAAGAGAACATGATGACTGCAGAAACGTTACACGATACTGCAGAGGGTCATGTCGCATTCTGCAATAAGAACATTGAATGATTGGGCTGAATGTGAATAAACCTGCAAACTATCGACTGAACCGAACATTTGGCTACACTGAACATTTGGTTGACGTTAGAGTAGATTATAGGTGGTCTGTAGTTTAGCCTATTAGGCAGCAGCATCAGAAAAAATACATGATTTAAAGACGTCTTGCTTCTTACAAGAGAATTAGACGTGGTGATGTATGAAAATAAGACCAAATTAAAAATAAAATTCCAAAGACCCATGGAATGAACTTATACTAAGAGACAGAAGAAGAAATGGTTACACAAGAGATAGAAAAAAACCGACTGATAAATTTTGATAGGACATCAAGACTGAAGTGGAAGTACGCTTTCACTATAAAGGTAGAATAAAAATTACAGCATTCAAACTTTTAAGTTCCGAAGAGTTTAAGAGAGCGACCAGCAACACGCTCGTATGAAAATGCGATAAACACAACTGGACAATCGTGGAAATGCCGTGAAGCTGGGCTAGCGTTTTGAAGTGCCATCAAAACAAGAATAGATGAGCACAGGAAGGGCCTGAGGGAGGCGAATGATCGATACTGGCTGCTGGAGACTAACAGAAGGAGAAGAAGAAGAAGAAGAAGAAGAAGAAGAAGAAGAAGAAGAAGAAGAGGAGGAGGAGGAGGACGGAAGGAAGAAGAATAAAAGGTATAAGAAGGAGAAGAATACGAAGCAGGAGACGAAGAAGAGATTTTAATATAGGCCTAATGTTAGAAGACAAAAATTACTAACAACCGTATGAATCTGATCCTACTTTATTATAAGCACGGGAAATGCTTACGCATGTTTCCACGGAATAACCTCAGATGACCGCAAGCCCCCTATCATTGGACACGTATTCGCAATTCACCGTGTGACTATCAAGGAATCTGAATATCAAGAATAGACAGAGGTAAATATATATCTTCATAAAGTCGTTTGTGTGTTTTGATAATGATATTTTTAACTCAATTTTAATAATGTTCACTATGTATAAAGAATTTTAATTACGGCCTTGGTCAGAGGACTACCTTTATTGTTTGGTATATACTGTAGATTATTTGCAACATATCTCCCAATGCTGGGGGCTCTGCACTACTGTTCGTTTGTTGTGTGTATTAAAGTATATTATGTAATATTTTTCAGACACCGCGTAGTGACACAAACCGTTCGCTGAACTTTTAATTGAGGAAAAAAGTTGCCGACGACAATTCTTTGTTTAAAACGAACAGTCGGCAAATATTTGTTCAGACAAAACTACTTTTACCTTAATGTTTACCGTGTAAATAGTGGGTAATCTGGTGGTGTAACATAAGCTATAGTGTTTCGCACAATGAAAACAGGAAGGTATTAAATTTTGATTGTTTGTTAAATGTCGCGACCTTGATTTAATTCGCCGGAAAATTACAGCGTTTAAAAAAACAGTCATTGTATGGTCACATCAGTATTCAATCCGCACACAACACATATTCTATTCTCTTTTGTAGTCTTCTATAGTTTTTCCGTTTTTAAACAGTTTTTTTTTCAATACGTTGTCAACTGCATAAACTATACATGACGGTCTACATTAAGCTTTATTACAAAAATGTCACATTGACAGTGTGCGCGTATCGTTATAGATATTTATAACAACAATAAGACCTTTGTTACATAATAAGTACGTTTATTTGAAATCAACTATGATGTGTTTATGTAGTCAACATTTAAGGATGGCTGTTATTAGTCACTTTCAAGAACGCTACGGCCAGTTTAAAAAAAAATCTAATTTGCGAAAAATATTTGATGCGTCTGTTTAGTAAACTGTATTAGGGATTCCCAACTAGTAGAATATTTAAATGCCGAAAACCTTTTTAAATATGCATTAAAATTTTTGTATTTGTAGTAATGGATGGGGTCGTGGCCATATGATTACCTGCTTGTCCCCTGCGCTTCTCAGAAAGGTTATTTTTATGGCCACTAAAAAGGTGCATCTATTCCTAAGAGAATTTCCTGTAGAGTCGGCTTAGCGATGGCTCCATCCATGCATAAGGTGGCATTTTATTCCGTTGCGTGTAACTTTAGTTGTTTCAAAAACATTAATTTTATTATTATATAATGATAAGAACGCAACGTTTATATAACATTATCGCTTTCAATATTATCATATTATGTTTGATATAATTGTGACAGCTTATATTATATTGTATTTTAAATATCTGATATAGTTATTAAAAACCTTATAAAATTATCTAATTTTACCACCACACATTTCTCTTTCGTATAACGTTCCAGTTTGTGATATATTTCCTTATTTCGTTACCCCTCACGTAATATCTAAGAGAGTTAACAATTCTAAAATACATCACAGAAAATAATGTAAGAACTTGAAAATGTGAATGTGATTTTGAATTTTAAATACAAAAATAGCTGCTCGTGATCGCACGTATTGCACTTATGAGCAAAAATGGTAATGCGGATTGTAGGAGTGTTGGTGAAGGGGAGGGTGGAAATGCCTCTTACTCCACCAACTTGGTCCGTCTTCACTTTACATAAACATAGACACTCAGAATAATATTCATACTTTTTCAGTGGCCGTAAAAGTAACCTTCCCTCCAGTATTATATACAACCAGGTAGGCGAACGGCCATTGCCCCATCCAGCACCAACTATACCCTGATTAACGAAAGAAAGTGACTGGCGGAGCGGCCGCGCGGCGACCGAGTTTGTAGTAAAAACATTCCACTTAATAACCTCGTGGAAACGTAAAATACAGAGCTAGAAATGTATAATGAACTGTATTTTAATCATCAATTAAAGACGTTTTTAACAAACTTTTCTAATTTTTTAAATCTTTTTTCAATTAATTTACATTGAGAGTTAAATAAAAAAATGCATGAATTTGAATTAAAAATTTAGGGTTTATCATTTTTATTACGTAAGAACTCAGAGGTTAAGCAGCGGAAAAACATTTCTTGTAGATAAATGGTAGTCCACCTTCTTTAGTACAATATATCAAAAATTGAGATTCCTATGATTAAAATTAACGACGTTATTATTTTTTTTCTAATGTCCTGTTAACTCAGTTGTTAAAAGTTGTACATGAATGAGATTTGCGTGACGCTCTCTTTAGATAACTAAGTGTAGAAGACATATACAACTTACACCTTGTATGTGATAGGAATACTACAATGGATTAATATATAAAGTGAATTTCACAGAGAGCAGTGCGCGGCGCTCTGCGGCGGAAGTACAGTCAGAACCTAGTGGACCCATTTTATTCGCGCGCGCTACCGTCAACCCCATGCTAATAACAAGTAATTTACTAATTGTTTTTACATTTCAATACATTATAACAGTAAAATACTGTTATAATTATGCAATATCTGGTAGACCGAGCTTTGCTCGGTAGTTTTAAACTGTAAAATGTATTTCATAGTTAAATAATTAGTTGTTGAGAAATTTGAATGGCATTAACAATTTCCCAGTAATTACATTGCACTTCAATTAGTAGTATTAAAGCTGATCACAAAACAAAAACAGAACAAGAAAACAATAAATACCGTACCGCAAAAGAGTGATAAACCATCATTCAAGACACTCCATCTGTTATAAAAAGCATGTAGTTCAACTAAACCACAAAAGTCTGGTCAGATGTAAGTTTTTGACAGATCTCCAGGTAGAAAGATTAGATTAAATAAGTAGACAGATAACTAAAATCTCTGTATACACTTATGAGAGGTTGGTGACTCGTAGCAAGTTGGCTGTGAGCCGTGAGCGTATGCACCACTTCCTTTGGGCTGTTACTGTACCTTGACTCCATCACGCGCATTTGAGAGATGTTAGTTCTAATTTTCCTATATTAACTGATTGCGGTTATATTTCGTAATATTTGAAGGTTACATACCACTTTGTATTGATGAATACAATTTTGTTATGCTTATTGTGAAAAAACTCAATGAAAAAAATTATTAATAACGGAGTTAACAGTACATTTGGAAAAAATTAATAACGTCGTTAATATTATTCGTAGGATTCTCAATTTTTGGTATATTGTACTAAAGAAGGTGGACTACCATTTGTCAACAAGAGATGTTTTTCTGATTCTTAACCTGTGAGTTCTTACGTAATAAAAACGATAAACCCAAAATTTTTAATTCAAATTCGTGTATTTTTTTATTTAACTCTCAATGTAAATTAATTGAAAAAAGATTTTAAAAATTAGAAAAGTTTGTTAAAAACGACTTTAATTCATGATTAAAATACAGTTCATTATACATTTCTAGCTCTGTATTTTATGTTTCAACGAGGTTATTAAGTGGAATGTTTTTACTACAAACTCGGTCGCCGCGCGGCCGCTCCGCCAGTCACTTTCTTTCGTTAATCAGGGTTTAAACAAATTTTTCATGTATACGAGCGCGCTCGTGCACCGCTCACAGTAATTACAGTTGATTTACAGTCACGTTGTAAGACCCAGACATGTGCGTCTTAGCGGCTGCTGTTTATTGTCTGGAGCAATGAGCTTTTTCTTTGTGATAAAGACGGAGTTGTTTACTTTTGCAGGTTATCTTGAACCACAAATACACATACACGACGACAAATATAGAATCAAAGACAGATAATTTTCACGACCCACCGAGTTTTGATATAAAACTAAATCACTACTGTAACATTTGACCTTCGGGTTGACTGTGTTTAAATATCCGCTGTATCGTTGAATTGTTTTAACAAAAGATGAACTTAAAACGTTTTGGCACTCTGTGATCGGCGGCTTCACAATGCCAAGTAATTTGTACTTCCAAGTGAATATTTTAAAATATAATTTCTCTCTCTCTCTCTCTCTCTCTCTCTCTCTCTCTCTCTCTCTCTCCCCCCCCCCATACACCTATAATTTCTTTTACGCGCTTCTTACTATTTCCCATTTAAAGGAAATTATGTTATTTACATTGTGAATTTGTAATGAAATGAAAAAAGAGTTCTGTATTTGATTGTATAAACGAAAGTCTTTGTTTATTACGTAGGCTATCAAGGCCGGAGTCATTAATAAAATAATTTATTTCCGGGCCATTAGGCCGTGATCGATTGCGTTTCTTCTGTCATTGTCTAAACGTTTCGGCTACCCAGCGGAGGGCTTCTTCAGTAAAAAAAATTTATATAGTCTTCGACAAAAGGGTGGAGAGCCGAACGTACCCCTAATAGTTCGGACGTAAATTCTTTTATGAAAGTATTTATATTGATGAAATAATATTTCTGAATAATTTTGGTCTGATACTTCCGCCCGCAAGATGCAAATTCTAACTTAGCTATTGTGTGTGTGTGTGTGGAGGGGTGCTTGAGGGTTTTTGAGTTTTTAACTCCAACGGCGCTACAAAGATGTGAATAAAGGTGAGTCAGTTAAGTAATAGGCCTACATTGTTAATAACTCATTAGTGGAGTGATAAGTAGTGTTATGATTTAAAAAATATATAAAATAACAACCTTACCGCAAGAAAACAAGGAAGATTATATTTTGCATAGTTACAGTATATGGGTTAGAAGTACTGCTGACCTCGCTCGTACTTAGGCACACTATTCTCTTAGGGAGTAGGGCTGTATTATTATTATTATTATTATTATTATTATTATTATGTGCATCATCATTGTCGTAATCGTAATCATAACCATTATCTCGTCGTCATCGTCGTCGTCATTGTCGTTGTCAAACTACATCATCATTATTATCATTATTATTATTTCAGTATATACCATACTGGAGAAAGTGCAGATAATGTACACTAAGCTGCAATGTGAGACAACGTTTTTTGAATGCCAATCGAATGCTTTACCTCCGACTGAACTGTCGCCTAGTTAAATTATAGTCTTTATAAGCCGAATGAGTCGTTAAGAGTGTACGACTTAGGCTGTAAAGGTTGCAAGAGAACACACAGCAAAAGAATTACTGGGTATACGTAACGGAAAACTCTAAAGAGTCCGTGTCTTGTGTAAATGTGAAACGTTAATTGTAACGAGTCCGAGTATTAGTAAGCTACTGAATTATCAAACAGACATTTAAAGTGCGTTAAAATGCATAACCTTATCTAACCGCTTAATTATGTAACGTAATAAGTTATAGCATCTTTATCATAAACAAGTACCACTCAGCGGAAACAAAGTGTATTCGCGAGTGTAACAACAATCCGTTACGTTCGAATACGTTAAATTTACAATAACAAATACTTTATCACAGATATCCGGCATCCTCTAACGTAGACAAAATATTAACAAGTAATTTTTGAAAATAGTTATGAGTTTAGAGACTATTATCAGTTTTACAATTTTATTTACTTCGTAAACAAGCCGTAGTTATCTGTAATTAACCAGTAATGGTTGAAGCAGGGGCGTATTTACGGAGGTGGAGAACGGGACCAGACACCACCTCCCTCAGAGTGTCGGCAAAAGGTTTCAAGGAATTTTGTTAATTTCTTATTTTTAGGCGGTTTTACTTTTTTTCAGCTGTGTAGGTACGTTAATATAGTAGTAACTTTCTTTTTAATATACAAAGATGTTTATTATTCAGCATTTGCATGTACGTTTGAAATATGAAATAGGCCTATAAAAAATAAGGTATCATGTAAGAATTAATAACTATCTTGTAAACAATGTTTCAGTAACTTGTATTTTATTGTGTTACTACCATTTACTTTAATGGGATTGATTTCAGGAGGTTTTTCAGACACTTTAAAGATAGTAATATTGATTAGTCTTAAATTGTTTTTTCTTTCGTATGAAGCCGACTCGACCGAAACCCCCCCCCCTTCGGGCTAATTATAAATACGCTACTAGATCGAAGTTTTGTTATCATGGAACTAGGATACGCCATAAACTTACAAATACACATTTGGATGCTTTTAATAAGAGAAAATGCCTATCTAGACATTTTAGATTTGTTCAACCAATAAATCATATCTATTGTGTTTATTCGACTCTTTATTTAATCAAGTTCTACCTTTCATCTATCTTAAAAATTCATTACGACTCTATAAGAAAAATCCCATGTACTGCGTTAAGGTTAGTACAATAATTTAGTATTTTGTTGGCAGTACATTAATGCTCCCATTTCTCACTCTTTCTTGCTCTTCATTCGCAAGTATCAGGGTGTTTATTGGACAGTTTCCAATGTTAATTACAAAACAAAGCTTAATTTTTTCCTGTGGCTACATAGTTTTACAGAGTCTATAACTAACTAACTGAATAATATGAAAACAATTTTATTAAATTATAATTAATTTGTGACGTCGAAGTTAGGTCTTATGAGTATTTTTGACGTAGTAAATCAGAACGACTTATGGAGACCATCTGCTTGTTAAAGGCGTGGGTGAGTATAGATAGGTTGTGAAAAGACAAAAAATTGATTATGGTGATAACGCCAAGAAGCGAAGGATAGTTGCAAACAAAATAAGTAAGATAGGTGAGCGTATACAGCATGAGACTAAACATAGACAAATCTTAGAGTAACGAGAATCACGGAAGACAAGTAAAGATCATTGCAGAAAAAAAATTAGAGAAGGTTAGCGCTTTCAAATAATGAGACAACTTACTGAGCTTTAACGTAAGATGCAGAGAATAAACTGGAAGCAGAACTGCAAATGGAAAAGTGGTGTTAAAGAAACTTAAGAAGTTACTGATTGAAAAATGAATTCCATTTAGTTTGAGAAAGATGTGTGCAGGTGTGTTATGTCTGGAGCATAGTACTATGTGTTATTGAGGACGGTGAGGAAAAGAGAAATAAAGTGTTCGAGAGCTTCGAAATGTAAAGTGAGGAGGAAAAGTGAAAGGGGAAAAGTGATTAATGAAAAGATATTGAGCAGAGTTGATGAGGGCCGTGAGATAATTACAATGATAAAAATGAAAGAAGTAAATTGGATATGACACATCTTGATTTGTAATTATGTTAAGATAATCACTTACTCCTCGACAGTGAGGTGCGTTTGGCTTGACATCCCTTTGAACGCTTTAGACTACTGAAGATGACATCCGGGGGTGTGTCTGAAACGTTTAGAACTAATAATAATTTCAGGCTCTGCGAAGCGGCGTTCAATTCAGAATAAATATGATGGGAAATTGTTTAGTATAATCAGAGTTGCAGATGGTTTTTGATGGCATAGACTGCAGAAGACCTGGAGGCTCCATTGAAGCAAATGAGTCAGTTAGTTCAAGGTAATCATAATATGAACGCAAATAAATTAAAAACAGAAGTAGTGAGATGTATATGGGATGGGGCACAAACTCTAGTCAAGTTGGATACGAAAAAATAAACTCAAGTCACAAGTATTTATTTATGAGAGGTATTCCTCAAGTCAGAAGAATCAAGTATTTATGGAACCTCATTTAATTTAATGGACGGTGCCAGAATGGCTCGGTGAGAAGAAATGTTTCGTAGAAGGAGAAGTTTACTTCCATTCGAGCCTGTGTCCGTTAAAGTTAGGAAGCAATCTGTAAAAGTTTTAATGTGGAATGCGCAGGTGATAACTGAGAAACGTGGACTCTGCAGACGGCAGAACTCAAAAAATTGAAACCTTTCAAAATGCGTTGGAATCGAGTTTTTCGAATAGCGTGATTCTGTAAATTCACAAATGAAGAACTTCTACGGCGAGTTGGAAAGAACAATAGTTTTGTAGAAACAATAAGTAAAACGTGGCACTTTTTATAGACATTTGTGCCACACTCTGCCTGGTTTACCATGATCTTTTAGGGTAAGGTGTAGGGAAGAACTGCAACAAGAAGAAGGCCTTGAACTCAGTTCATTGATAGCAGTAAAGGTTATACCATTTAAAGACGACCATATCACCGGATTAAAAAGCTGGCGTTGGAGAGAGAGCGTGAGATCAACAGAAAATCATCTTGCTGCCCACTTACTTCTTTAAAAGAGAGTCATTTTACGTGGGTCGGTTGAAAAGTTCGCGGAGCAATATTTATAGTTTAGCGGTAGAACTAAACTTTTTCGTGTGTTGCAAGATTCACATTTCTTATAGACACGTATTAATTTCCAAATCTTTCTACCAATTTCGAAATAGACTATCAAACGTTCGAAATTTACATGTCACGCGTGTTTCAAAAATAGACAAAATCAAACATCGTGCTGTGATTAAAAACGGTCTTTGTTAAAACGGTCTAGCATCAATTGAAATTCACAATCGAGAAGGTAAGGAGATGCTGCACCTTCAAAAACAATAGTTTGTAAGTGGGTTCTCGGGTTAAACTTGATCGTACGAGCGTTGAAGATGATCCTCGCAGTGGACGTTATAATGTGAAACAACTCCAGATATCATTTAAAAAAATATCGTACACAATGTTGGGAGACCGGCGATTGAGAGAGGATGACACGCTGATATCATAGGTATTTCTCGTTAGCTTGTATATCATATTTTAAGTCAATAACTCAGTGTGAAAACTCTTTGAGCAACCTGGGTGCCGCATTCGGAGTTGTTGCACCTTTGGGGCGACCATGCGGGGATCATCTAAGAGCTTGTATAACCACGTTTAAACTCGAATGCCCACATAGGAACTATTTATTATTGTTTTTGAAGATGCAGCGTTTCCTAACGCAATTGTCATTTCGGTTTGAATTTCTTTTGGTGCTAGACAATTTTTAACAAAGAAAAGTGATTTTGTCCGTTTTTGAAAACACTCGTGTCACGTGAATTTCAAACAGCCAATAAACAATGAATAAATTGACAAATAGATTTGGAAATTAACAAGTATTTACACGAAATACGAATCTTACGACACACTAAAAATTTTAGTTTTACCGCTAAGCTAATGATGTCGCTTTGCGAACGTTTCAACTGACCCTCGTACCTCAGGCTTAATAATAAAATAAATAGAAAAAGGTAACGCGGTAATAATTTTAATGATTTTGACTGTACTACGACACTATGGCGATGGTGTATTTGGTTTTATTGTCTGATAGGGGTAACGTTTATGAAGTGTTCGAAACTTTTGGTGCGTATTAAATTTGTATTTTCAGTTATGTGAAGATTTTAACTTAACGGTGAAGAGTAGTAGTGTTAAATAAATACATTAAATTATAATTATTTTACACTGACAAATTTCAAAATTCGGTATAACACTGAAGGCGGTCAGTCGTGTGGAAAATCGACTGGAGTTCAAAATCCGAACTTATGTACTAGACCTCGGTACGAGGGTTACATAAACACGACTCCAGTGAACTGATAAGTTGAGAGTATACTCCACGTTGAACTTTTTGTAGGTTATTACTGCATGTAGTTTGTCTTATCACTAGGTGATAAAGGCAAGGTCGTCTCAAATTTTTGGTTAAACAAAATAAGGCAAACAGAGTTAATTTATACTTTGTTGCGTATCACCACGGCAATAAAATTGCTGTTTGGTTACGCAAAACGTCATTGCCTTGTGGAAACTTACTCTCAGTTCACACACGCGCACGCGCACGCACGCGCACACACACAAACACACACACACACACACACATGTACGGCACGCAATTTGTTGATCAACATATGATGCGTGACGAGTTAAAGATAACGTAGAATTAAGTATGCGTACATTGCTTTTGGGGGAAAAATTGAAGTTTCGGAAACCGGGGAGAGATAAGCACAAACTTATATCGAAATAGCTGTACAATATCAAATGTATAGAATTGTTCGGACAGGTGCGGAAGAATGAAAGCCAAAAATGTATTTATTATTTGACGTTATGCCTCTCAGGATAATTCTCACATTACAATTAAAACCTAACGGCGTTAAAATCGGCGTGCCTGTTAGTTCCGGCTGAACTATCAAGGTATTGTAGCAAAACTATTCCAATTCACCTGTCGCAAAAGTTGTTAAAAAAAAAATCGATTTTACTTGAAAATTTTTCCAATTTTTTATTAACTTGATTCAAATTAGCGTGACATAATAAATTCCTATGTTAAAAACACCTCTAAGTTTATATCAAAGAAGTGGTGTATTTGTCGGCATCGAGGAAATGTGGAACTGTTTCTAAGCCTTTATAAGAAGATTAGCGTAATAGTTGATCTAGTCTTGGTACTTCTTCGTACCAAGTAACTTAACTTTACATCAGTAGAGTAAAAATTCATTTTTGATTCACATACTATAAATTCTATAGTAATTAAAAACACAAAACAAATGTTAATACATTTTAAGTACTAATTAATCAAGGTAGTTATGAGCCGCTCATCACCCATGACATCACCACAATTTTCAACTTTCCAAATTTAACACATTTTACAAGTTTGACTTCCTTGAAAAAAAAATGTAAATAAAATCTACAACTTACCTTGATGACCGGCTCACTTGTTCACTTGAACCAGGAGAGGCCTCCTAGTGGAAGAATGGCCACATGCTGGGGAACCATTAGGCAATTGGACTAATGAGGTGACCTCAATTTTCAAATTCCGCAAATAACAATTTTATTGGTTCTATAAAATTTTGTTTTTCTTACAATGAGAGATTTCATAGTATCCAGACTGTGAAAGTATTCTATTAGAAATATATAAAATATGTAAAATATTTAAAATATATTACATGGTATTCAAAATAACCATGACATGCACAAGCCTCGACAGTACATTTTTAACCTTCACCAAATAGAATTTCCCTATTTGGAAATAATTATATTAACATTAATAAATACAAAGAATAAATCCAGAGGTTTTCGAAATCTAATACATTTAATAACAATAAGTCTTTTTTTTTTCCTTTTACAGTCCCTCTCTGGTTGTACTATAAACAATTTTAATAATATAAACAATTTTATAAACCATTTAACGAACAATTTTACCCTACAACAATTATTACAGCCACAACAATTTAAACAATTATATTACACAGCAACATGCGCCCTCTGAAATCTCAATCAAAAGCTAGGAAGGAGAATCATATAATTAGTAAGGTATAATGTAAACATAAGGTAGGTAATTATGTACTTTGTGTGGAATTCACAAGTGTGTGTGCTCAATTTTCTTAAACTTGTATAAACTTGTGTAGCACAATGGCTTGCTGATTTCAGAGTGCACACCATTATTAAAAGAATATCAAATAACCAGGTATATATCTCTCAAAAATGTAAAGATGTTTTGCGCATACACCCATGTGTATACGAAGGACTAGATGCATAACACTATTTATACATACTCATCACTCAACGATTTGAATATAGTCATTCAACATGTTTGAAACTGAACCAACGTTATTAAGTTCTATTAGAATTATGAGTATATACATATACAAAAGAATTTTAACAGTGACTGTACATTGATAGAGAATTAAAATAAATACTAAATCCCAAAGTGGAAATTTCATCTTGTACAAAAGTTCAGTCATTTCTATTAACATGATGAATACTTCTGAATTACAGTTCTAGTACATATTATGGCAATTGTATGTGATCTGCAGCTCTTTTCATAAACAAATTTATACGTTCCAATAAAAGGCAGACGCAATATTAGTTCAACACAGATTATAGACAAAATGTATACTGGACATTACATGCTTTTCACAATTCAAACACTAGACATTTATATGAACAACACTGAATAATACTGAGAGAAATTAAGGAACTCGGGCTAGATTTCAGGCTTCACTAGGCACATGGGCACACAGGCCGAATCCTAACACATTTTCTTAAGTTTTTTTTTTTTTTTTTTTTGTAAAAAAAAGGTTTTGCACATAAGGTATTACTGTCACTACTAGCAGCATGAGAAGCTGACCTCACCATTTAAAAGAAATATCAGAAGCCAGTCGAGTTCAACAGACTTTTTTTTTTTAAAAAAGAACTTTCGTTCAGGAAAGAATTTGCAATGACTAAGGTAACCTGAGTATTCCAGGTATTCAGTGAAGTAAAAAAAAACACATCCGCAACTTTTTTTTTTTTTTTTTTTTTTTTTTTTTTTTTTTTTTTTTTTTTTTTTAAGTACTAGCCAGGCCCTCACTTGACCCGAAACACAAGTAGTGCAAAAGCACCTCCTAGGAAAAATTTAATAATTTTCATTTTTGCATACCTGTCCGATTTTGCACTAGCACATGCTCAGTCTGAGTTCCTCAATCTACTTACACATTACATCTTGGCCTCACCACAGGTTCACGGTTGCAAGGCCACAGACCCCTTGGCACACTTTTTACTTAGCCTTCCATAATCAATTAAAAAAAAACCCCGGCATTAAAAATGAAACAACAATACTTTTCCAGACGCTGACCTGGAAAACAGCTCGCTGCATGCACAGCTGACCCCCCCCCCCAGTCTCCAACACGCTTCCCGTCTTCTCAACGACAACCACCGCTCCACGCCGCGGGACAGAAAAGTCAAGTTGTCCAAAGTCTCTCACAGATAGCGTGAGCGTCCAATATCACGCAACTACAACCCCACGGCCAAATGAAAGCATCTATTGCCAAGCTTCGACTTAAACAAATTCGTGTGTTGCCGTAACAACTGTCATAGTTACGGCACAGTTAGTTCTGGGTTAAACGAATTTCACTCTTTAAAGTCCTTACTAATCATACTAGTTGTATTAATCAGAATACATTAATTTAATTAATGTCGAAATCCAGTGGAAAATATGTCTTCTTTAATTTTCGTTTGAGCAAATTTGAAAATGTAGGCAAGAAATTTGCACCTTGGGCTGAGTTAGCTTCTTAGTCTCTAAAGATCTTTAGGGTCTAAATGCGGATGTAGTAGAGGGCGGTTTACTAGTAATTATATTCCTTGGTTTGCGATTTCCTTCCAATTTATTTCATTATCAGTAGCCTATGATAAGTAAATGACTTGATGTGGAAAAACGGAAATACAACAAACACAATACCTTATTCGATCTTTAAACCTAACCGTCAGGTCAGGTCGGACAATAACTGTCGTTAGAATTTATCACACAACGTTTCAACCACTAAACCACATGTGATCGTCTTCAGGTGTAAGTAAAACTATGACTTTAAATATAAACTTAAGCCTACCCAAGATTCGTTTACTAACAAGCGCGAACCGTCAAAAATTAATAAACCAACACCACCTACAAAGAACTGCTACTTATCCTCTGAGTCCGCTGGACTGCACAACCACACTGACGCAAGTTTAACAACGAACAACGTCAGAGACAAGCAACGCCCCGTTTAAAATATAAAATAAAGCACCCTGGGCCGCCCACCATGACATACTCTTTTATATTCATAATTCAGATCCTGGGTACATCTTTACAGGTTGACTGATACAATTACTATTTACAGCCATAAAGATGTGATTTTACGTTTATAAATATTAGTTTCCCGGCCACTGATATCTACTTGTTCCCACAGTATTTTATGTTGCTCATACCGTAAATGTTCAGCTAATTTAGATATATTAGCTTTCCTTTCCTTAATGTTTTCCTATGTTCTGCCAGACGTACCTCCAGAAGTCTTGAAGTTTCGCCGAAGTACCGCAATCCGTATTTACACGGGAGGTTGTATATAACACTTTTACACAGTACTTAAGGTAGTTTGGACTCGGTGTTACACAAAATGTTCCCTAAAGTGTTGCGGGAGTGTAAGGGAGTACGCCGTCCATATTTCATTGGGAACTTCCGAATTCTTTCCGAAGTTCCCCGAACATATGGAATAACTATCCTACTCTACACATCTGCATTGTTTTTATCGTGAGCGATCTTTCTCATAGCTAAATCGCCATTAATAAATCTTTGACTTAGCCAGTCTTCGATAAGCGTGGCAGTACCTTATTACAATAAATAAACAAATCACAGCTGTAGTTTCTTGATGCAAGTAGGTTTATTGCCTGCTACAAAGTTAATTTTTTCGGATTATTTCCTGTTTACACTCAGGAAAGCAAGATCAGACTCTCAGCTTTGACTTAAGAAAGCTCTTAAATACGGAAGTTTTAACATCAGCTTATTTGCTAAATATCTTTCATAAAACTGTGGTTTACCTATGTGGTATGTGGTGGATACTGCGGTGATTCGAGAATACATAGAGAAATATTTAAAAAGTTACCTATTTTTTAAAGTTTATTAATTTAAAAAGGAAGCGAAATACTTTTCAAAACTGTGATACCGAATTGTATGTAGTGTTTAAGTCGTGCTTGTACTAGTATATGGAGCCGGTAAAACCGGTAAAACAATAAATGTGAGTACTCATAAATGTGTGTACAGCAACAACTATTCTCATTAAGTTTACTAAATCACATTTCAATATCGGTATGGAGAACCAATCCAAGTTCTAAGATTATATTTAAAATAATTTTCGAAATGAAATATTTTCATAGAAACTACTTCATTATACTGTACTTATTTCTTCAGTACTCTTAACAACAGTACTGTAGTCACTAACGTATACCACCTCACGTTGGCTCGATTTTCACTGATGATGCCAGTCAATGGCACTGCCGAAACGTCTGGTTTTGCAGAAAACATTGGCCCACAGCCAAACAGCCCAGGAAGGAATTTTAACAACAAACTACTTCTTTGTTGCCGATAACGTAGTACACATAAAAACTACCCCTTCCCCTTAAACTACCCTTTCCATTTATAGATATTTAATCTACCTTTCTACAGTGGATTATTATGATCATCTTTCCAGGATACTTTATTTATCAAAATTAAGCAAAGTAATTTACTCTTGTTAAAACATAAAACATTGCATGTAAACTACCCCTTCTCCTTAACCGATCTTCACCAAAATCAATAGACCTTCTGTCCTCTACAACTCAAGCACAAATGCAAACATTATTTGATTATGTTTGAAATGTGGCAGTTATCGTTCGCCATAGAAAAAGTTCTACGTACAGACACACAGACACTTATCGGGAAATGACTTTTCTTCATGTTTTGAGGGTAATACAATCAAAATCAGCCCTTATCTAGAACAAGATTTTTCGCGATCACCATATTTCTATTTTTCACGGAGCGTAGAAGTAAAAAGAAGTAAACACTATACAACCTTTCACCAAGCACTCAGCATTCTAATAGCACCTCCCCGTGCAGAGCACAGTATACAATCAAGGTCACGAATGTCATCAATGACACATAAAACAATCCCCGTGCGCCAGAAATCTTCCTATAATGTCACAGTGTTCTTGCTTTTCACAGCTTATTGCGTATACGATAAAAATTATTAGTTGGTGCGGTAAATAATTTCTATTACACTACTCTGCACTACTCTGCAGCATAATTAATGTTTTATGTTTTCATGTGTTTCTGGTTATTTTTCAATGGTCATTTCAGATCTGCAATCCATTTTCATCTATCACGTCTAGTTTTTTTGAAAATCAGTAAAGATCATTCTCCATTTTTGTACCAATTTTTCTATCCAATTAGTGAGGGTTTTTTGGGTTTGTTCAGTGAATAGTTGGTACATCTGCTAAAGCAATTAGCAGTTTCATCCAAATACCAGGTGGTGAGACAGCTTTATATTCTCTCTTTGAGGTTATGTTCACATACCCATATAGAAGAGGAAAACAGAGCCTTTTTTCTGTAGCAATCACTGTGGCATTTCGTTCCTCACTGTGGCATATAAAATTGTTTCCATTGCGCTCAACAGTATACTGGTCCTTTATATTTGGGAGGACAGACTTGGAGACTACCAAGGGGGTTTCCGCAGCAGTAGATTAACTATAGATAAAATTTTCTCAGAAAGATCTGTGAAAGGTGGGAGAATACAACCAGACCACCTGGATGATCTTTGTTGATTTCAAGGCGGCGTATGATACGGTATTCAGAAGTAAGCTCCTTATAATGATGGAAGGGTTGGGAATCCCGCATACGCTGTTTAGGCTTGTGAGATGTGCACTTATGCGGCCCAGATGTAGAATGAACATTGGTGGTTGCACCTCAGGTGCATCAATACTGTAGTTGGCCTACGACAGGGCGGCCCGTTGGCTCCTCTCCTGTTCAATATTGCATTCAGGCTATAGAGAATGCTGCTCGAGTAGACCAAAGGGGGGATTATCTTTAATAAAATGACACAGGTAGTGTCCTTGTGCAGATGATGTTGTAATTATTGGTAGATCCCTGCTTGTTGTTAAAGAAGTCTTCTTAAAGGTAAATGAAGAGGCACGCAAAATAGGACATTTGAATGAAAACAGGGTGATGGAAAGTAAGAGTGAATGAAAATAATGGTGTCAAGAACGAAGAGACAAGACCACCAGCATTACGTGTTTGGTGATTACTGTCTTGAAGCAGTCTCTAGTGTCCAATTCAGTTCTACCGTCAGTGAAGACCTTGATCAAAAGGAGAATAAGAACGAAAACTGCACCTGGGAACTGAACATATTTTGCCTTAGATAAAATCTTGAGGCGGAGGACAGTAAGCCAATCTAGACAGTTCTGGTTGTGAAGACCTCCATTAGATCAATCGTGGCGTACGACGGTGAAAACTGGACCCTTATCAGGTGGTAATGGAGCTGCTGAACAGATTAAAAACAAAATTGGAGGCTCAATTTTGAAAATGTAATATGGCGGTGGAGAAAAAATAGAGAATTGCATGCAGCATATGATGATGATCTCAGCATTTCCTCTTTCATTAAAATACAAAGAGCGGAATGACAGTAGGACGACTTAGGAATCGGTGGCAAGTCAGTCTCCTGAATCATCTCAAGCAGCTGAGGATAAATATCTTCCTTGCTCAGGACCGATATGGAAGGACGACAGTGGATGAATAAGCCAAGGGTAGTTACATGCGTGACTATTTTAGTTGAAATCTATTAACAAAATACTTTGATATTGTACAAATATTCTATTAATTTTGTCCTATTCATGAATAATTGTTTAAATTACAGTACATATTACGCCTTATACTACATATACAAAATAAAACATAATAAACATTCAAATAAATATACTGTTACGACGGTCTACTCGATCGTCGTAGGTACAGTGGAAACAAAATAAGTACAAGACACCAACTAAGTTACTAATTATCAGCTTTAATTTCCACAGTTAACATTTCGTGATTAACAACACAGTCTCTACAACAAATCAAATAAAAATTGTTGACACGCAATAAAATGTCCACTAAAATTAAACACAATTGTATTATAATTACCGTCCGATTATAAAACACAACACTTAACTAATAACCACTTGAACGCGCACAGTAATTTCGCCCGACAATAGCTCTCGAACCGCGCTGTCAATATATCGCACTAATACTGAAACTTAAGGCCGCTGCCGCCATGTATTTACATCTGCGATCACATACCAGAATGTTCCTAATTGCGTCTTAGCGTTCGTGTGAACTACGTAATTAACTGCGGCCGTGACACAGTCCGAGCGGCTGGCGCCTTCGAGAAACCTCTCGAAAATGTGTCGACAAGCACGTACGCCACACGCGTTACATCGAGATTCTTCTGGCACATTCGACAAACACGTAGATTGTTCTGTGATGTCGTAACAATACTTTTCCCCCGCTATGTCACTGCAATGGGAGGCGGCGAGATATTAGAGTGCGGTTCGCAGCTTAGTTGGATGTTATTATTCTATTAATTAGTGCGATACTCTAATAAGGTAACATTTATTGTTGTTTGTTGGAAAATTTAACTTGAATTTTTGTATAAGAGTGCTTTTGTTGATTTCTAAATCATTTGTTTGTGTCTTATTAAAGTTTGTAATTTGTGGCTTCATTGCTGTCAGCTATTCTGTTTCCTCTGTACAATACGGGGCGCGGCGATTTGTGCGACCGTGGCAAGAATACAATACAAATCACATCATTTCAGGAAAACATCATTCAAAAATTTTCTTAATGTAGATTGGTGCTACTAATTGTCAATTAATTGTACGTGAATTATTACTCAATTAATCATCACCTTCTTCTGTTTTTCAATAAATTTAAAATTTTTTGGTTGCTGGTTAGTAATCCAACTTTGTCTCGTCTTTTCATCAGTGATTAAAATTATTTTTGTATTATTATTATTTTTTATTGAACATAAGAAATTTGAAATCTACTCCTTTATAGACTATTAAGCAAATTAGATGAAGGATACAATAATTTTAATTTATATTTGACATAACTTTCTAAAATATTAAAAACAATTCTAAAATATTCTTCACAACCCGCCAGCACGTAGCAAATTTCTATTCCAGTCTATAACATAAAAGTCTGGCTTATTTTGGGTATTTTGGCTTATCTCTGTTTTAGGTATGCTGTGATGAGTAAGTTGTAATTAAAGTGTTCTCCAACTGTGTAAAAATTGACGGCATGTGCATATTTAAGCGATTAACATATGTGTGCAACTGTCTCTTGTACACTGTCCTGCTAGTGCTCGTATGAATTCAGAGTTTAAGCAAACAACGCGTAAGTGCAAACTTTATGACAGCAGGGAATGGAAAAGGTGTGTGACACCAGTCATATTTACCGTCATGTACGTTCACAACGTTAAGGCATGAGATATAGGCCTAGTGACGAAACGTTTTCAGTAGGTGTCTCACTGATTCCTACATTTTCCTTTCGCTTAATGTTTCCGGAAGGCTAGATGACATAGTGTTGTGTAGTGCGGTATATAAATTACTGAGATTTTTTAATATGAGTTTTCAGTATACTGAAGAAGAATGTGTATCTTAAGTAGTTATAACAGTTAAGCTAAGCGCTAAACGTGTCGCGGAAAACGCAGAGCAAATTATGGTTTGTTTTTTCCTTATCGTATCACTTTATATGTTATAACTACGAGAACACAGTTCATAGTAAAATTTATAAAGTAAGTATTAATCAAGGAAAACTATTAACTTAGTCAACTTTGTGTGTTTTTTTTGTTTTAATCAGACAAGAAAGACATGGATGGAACAAATCAGTGCCTTCAACGATGGAAATGCAGCGTAAGAAATGAAGCGGGAATGCCCAAATGGAAGAGAGTGAGAAAGTAATGTCTTAGAGAAATTGTGACTATCTATGAGGACATAATTGAAGAAAGAGTGGAAAAACTTTGGTATCGTACGGAGATTCCTAAATAGAAGTCAGTCGACTTCTATGAATTTCCACGAATTTGTTACTATATAAAACGAAGAAAGGAAAGCCGGGTGAAGAAACATAAGTGGGGAAACGTTGACATTGAAGATTTTCTCCAGAGGAAGAGAAGAACAGGCAAGAATGGAAGAGGTTATTAGGCATCAAAAGACCAAAGCAGTGGTCTGAAGACAGTGGAGTAAGAGAGTGACGGAGGGAGAGAGAATGAGAGAGAGAAAGACAGAGAGAGAGAGAGAGAGAGAGAGAGAGAGAGAGAGAGAGAGAGAGAGAGAGAGAGAGAGAAGATTAATTTGCTTTTAAAAAATTACTCTACATATTTTTGTTGTGTTGTCGTAATTCAATCTGCAGAATGCTATACTCGTATTCTGAAGTCGGATTCATTTCGTTGTCCTGTTCTTAAAATATCAGTAATCTTTTAAACAATTTCTGCACTCAAAACAGTATATTCGTCTTCCTCTAGTATTTCTTTAATCAATATTTCCATTTAGTTCAATAAACATTCAGCTGATTCGTGTAACTAAGTAAAGTTCTTAATTAATTAATCAATGTTTCCTTCTAAACAGGCCTTTCCACAATCCATTTTTCTCTTAAATCCTGTTAAACACTTTATTTTCTCTGTCTTTCCATGAAATCTATGTTCCGATCTCAGAAGTCTCTATTCGTTCCTTGTCTTGGTTCCCGATAGCCATTATTCCACAGCTACATAAAAGCCATTAGAGCCACTTTTCCCAAAATTGTCTTACTGAGGCCACGCTAATTTACTACGTATCTACGTCTACGTGTCGCTCAAAAACGGTCTTCTGTTTAGCTGGTCAGTATGTCCCTTTGCGCTGTACTATCCGCCCTTCTTTTCTTGTTTCTTCCTACCCTGTCTCAGCTGAACTATGTTGGCAGCCTTTTAAATTCTCTCTACCTCAATCTTCTATCACGATATTTTTGGTGTTGCTAAGTCTTTTCTATACGATCTAATATATCAGACTTTATGAGGATAAATTTAGTGCACAGCTGCCACCTGTACACCGTTTCTACTGCTGATCTCTCGGTCTTCTGATGAGGTGTGTGTCGTGTTCCGTCCTCGGCACCACTTAATTAACACGAATAAAATATTAGTAAATCATATTAAAACATAACTACGTAAAATCGATGACAACAAAAACAATGATCGTTGCTTAATAAGTAATGCAAACGTATGATTCAACTTTCTTGGGGTTGAGACTTTACACCCCAAATAAGTCTTGGGACGTAACAAATCCTTTCAGTTTTCATACAAACCGTTTTCCTGCAAAGTAAACATTTTATAGTTTGAATACACCTTCAAGAATTAACTTGAAAATATAGACGGCTTATATGGAAATCGTTGAAATAATATAAATCTGAAACGAACAGTTATTAACATTTACAATTTAACGTTTTAAGATAACCCTTAAACCTTAAGCCTCCCAGCACTGCTGGCCCTGAGGGCTGTTATTTACATCCTTGGATCAGTTAGTGCTTCATATATATTTGGAGGTATTTTTCCAATCCCAAAAGCAAGAGTGTGGTCTGATATTCTGGCCGCTCATCTGATCTGCAGGAAGGTCGTTGGCACTCGCAACAGAGCGAATCTTTGTTCGACGAGTCGTTCAGTTATCATACAATACTTGACAACGAACAAGTGCATCACTTGTATACAGAGTTGACATTTAAATGGGAAGGGCAAAGAGAGATTTATGGTATTCCTTAACTCTAATTTTTATATTGTAATATATAAAATTCAAACAATTTTTTACTACAGTCTATTTCTTGATGCATATACTATATTTTAATATTTATTTGGCCACACATTTGGCCACGCATGCAATAATAATAGGACGTGAATTCCCAGACATAACCAACATGACACTAATAAAACACATACCACCAAAGGCACAATAATAAACATATGGGAAAATTTACAAGGACAAAACAAAATAATACCTAAACACGTACAAATCAACACAAAACACGACACAATTTTCAAAACACTCAACATTGAAAATACTCAAAAAACAAATATATATATTGGGATATATATAAATGGAGTATGAATTTGGGATCATTCTTTAAGGACCTAAAGTGTAAATGCTAGGAATAAGTGAAGATACACAAATAAATAGAAATTTGTTATTATCGACACAAAAAGTATATTGCCGTACAAGTACAAAACCATATCTGTGTTTGTCCGTTCATTGTTCTTTTAATAATTTTCACTTACAGTTTATTAAAATACACACTTTTGTGGTACACACACTACTGTTTTTATGGTACATATCAAAAATTAATAAACTACCAGGTACAGTTACAATATAAAATATTAGAGTAAAACCATGACCCTAGGTAATGCGATATAAATTTTTATCATATTCTCAATCACAAAACCATTATACGATCAGAAAACGACTAAACAATTCGTCCTAAGGGACCATTTGGTGGGGGTATTTCCCCCATTTTCCTCTCCGTAGACCTCTAATAAGCTGTCCTTCGTTTCTCTCCATTGTAAAGAAAATATCTTTTAAGAAATGATACATTTTCTCCAGTAAATATTATATTTAGTAAGTTCTTAGGAAAAGATAGTGAAAATGCTTATATACGATTAATTTTCTGAGACTGTTGTTTGTAAATTACAAAGTGGACCTATATTGTATAATTATTTTCATAGTATTTATAAATGTTCTTATTCTCGGCTATACGTCGATTTGTAAATTTAATGAAAACAAAATAAATATTATTGTGTAAAAGGTGGCACAGATGTCAGTATTGACAGATGGCACACCTTGAAAATAGGTTCTCAGTACAAGGCACTGGTCTGCTCTTGAAGAATACTTTGACTAGTTGTTCAGCACAGTTTGATGAGTATTAAGGATCATAGTGTGTTCAGCCACTTTGCTTAGTTTTAAGATCTACTCACCGATCTGAAGTACGTCTTCAGTTGGCGAAGGACACTAGCTAATAATCGTTCAGGTAACGGTGTGTTTACAGTCTCGGTGCGGATTTTAATACATTTAGCCAATTCAGGGAGATGCTTGAGCGCTACATTTTCCATCAGCTAAAACTTCCTTATTTCGCACACCGTGGTCAATTAAATTTCCTTATTTCTTTCCTTTGTCTGCCAACGTCTCTAAGAATTGATAGGTGTAGCGAGACCTTGGCATTATGTAAGTGTCACAGGTTTACAAAGAACGACTTATCTTGTTCGAGCTTGATGGGGCCACTGCTGGAGGCAGAGACTAACTCCCTCTCCACCAATAGTACTTTTAAAAGTTTTGTGTATTTAAACTTCTCTCTTCTACAACATTTTACTATGTGAACTGTCTCGATGTACGTATGCTGGAAATATTCTTTCAGATCTTGAAATTTGTGACGTTTAGCAATGCGACGATTGTCAAACTATTTAGAACACGAGCTCAAAGCCTCTTTTATACGAGTCAGCATCGGATCTTCTAAAAGTTTATATTTTCAGTAAACTTTCCTCTCAAAACTCCTCTAAGCTTTTATGACTTTCTATAGGGATATCGAGTACGCATTTAGGCTTTGATTTCACTTCAGTAGGCAACAGACCTTGGAATTCACTACTCGTTAAGGGTTCGTCACGTGGTATTAGAGGGGGATGATAAAGTATAATTTACAGTGCAATCGTTGTCTCCAGTATTCAGCACATTTTAGGGCTGTGTCAGCCATGTCTTCCGTCAGCTATGTATTCTTCAAGAATTCAAAGACATTCAAGATAGTAGATAGTTCTAGTTTTTCAAGATCTTCTGTACGCTGGAAACTTTTATTGTCTACCTTGTAAGACACAGTGGACTCAACTTTGTGGGGATCGTCTCGGCTACGATATGGACAGTTGTAAACAGATGTAACCTTTTAAATAATTTTCTGATTATATTTATCAAATATTTAGTCAGATTTATTGTATCTTCATAACCGGACGGAGATCAAGCTGTATTCCACAGATTGAACTGCATACAGAATGTATGTTGGCTGCAAGTGCATATATGCTTCTAACATCTGGAGCCCTCTCCATAAATGTTTCCATACATTTTTGATGCGCCGTCGTAGAACTGTTTTTTGAAATTTTGAGAAAACAAGTTTAAATTTACACGATGCCATTCGATACGTTAAAGTATTAAGAGAGACTTTCTTTTTAGTACGGGCAGTTCGTCTAATCCAATGAAATCTGTACGTATATGAAATTTTTACTTAACGTTTTGCAAAAGATGTCTTGATCATGAATGCAGACGTTACACGTCTAGTCTAGTGGATCACGAAGGAGAAATACTTGAAGCTTTTGATTTGGTTTATTATCAATCGACGAACATTTTGAACTATGAGGACTAGCCTAATGGATCCTAATATTTGGATTATTTATTTTGGATATTACGGAAGAACCACTTATTCTGGCTTTGGATGTTATCGTGTGCCAGAACTCCGAAGAGGTGAAGGTATCTTTTCTGTGCTTGATAGCAACAGGCTTGAGACTCTGCTTCCTTGCAGGTTTTATAAAATACATTGTCAACAGCGGGGTCCCATTCTAGACATTCGAGTACTACCACTTGCAAATTCTGAAATGTTCTATCCTTACCATTAGTATTCTTAATATTCTGTACGACGCCCACTAAGAGACAAGTAAGCAAATTTACTTGCTTTTGTATCAAGCCCAGCGTCAAAGGAAGACTAAGTGAACAGTGACAGATCTGGTGGCAACGGACCAACCATTATTTGCTGAGACGTTCAGATGAGTAGGTGACACAGACGTCTCAGCAAATAATGTTTGGTCCGTTGCCACCAGGTCTGTCACTGTTCACTTAGTCTTCCTTTGACGCTGGGCTAGATTAAAATCTTCAGTTGTTCTGCTGTTTATATTTTTTTCGTATTTATAATTTGTGAGAGACAGAAACTAATGTCAAACATCTTTTGTAGAATACTGAAGAGGACATCCGTGGTTCCAAAAAATATCGTTAAAAACAACAACCAAACGCGTAAATTGAAAATCATTAAATTTATTTAAGAACTCATCGCTCTGCCTAATTGATGGTTGATCGTAATTTGATTTGTTTACAATTTCAGTGAATAGTTCTCTTAAATAAATGAATCCCATTCGTTTTAAATGTAGTACTCAAAATTTTTGAGTTAGAGTTCATCGCATAATAACGGAAGTAGGTACTTTAATCTGTCTTCGAACGACTTTCACAAATTTGAAAGAGAAGACAACTGATCACGTGTTCAAGCAATAAAATGCACCTCTGTAAGTGCTTACTGTTTGTAACTACTATTTTATTGGTAAATATTATTAACTACTTTTGTAAATATTCTCAGTTGTAGAACCAGTTTAGATTTTTAATTATTGTATTGTTTTGTCTCAACATATTACTCAGTTTTCCAAAACAGAGTGAAAGGGTTTAAATTGTTTGCAGTGAGGTGGAAGCCGATTCTGTTTCATCTATCCTCTAAATCACGAGCCGCCACTGGTCGTTGCATATTATTAAAGCTCACTCAGCAATTGTCTTTTAATACAGTGTATTATAGTGTAGCCTATACGTTAATAAAATATTCGCTTTCCAAATTAATTACGGAAATAGTCGAGTTCCTATTCACTTTAGGCTACACCCTAGGCTAAATTTTCTCTCGCCTACCGTCTGAGAAAGCTCGTTTCTTTTCACAATAGGTCCATCTCTAATTTATTATTTATTTGTTACTTGGAAACCGTACAAAAGCGCTTCTCATCGTTGTTTTGTAGATGCGCATCTTTGTCTACGTTCTTAAATTTTTCTGCCAAAATACAGGGTAGAAAGAACCTACGAGTAATCTTCTTTTATAACTTAAATCTGCCCAATAGATTGGGTTCTTAATAAAGTACCTTAATAAGCGATTTCCTTGTTCGTAGGAGAGAGGTCGACGAAATGAGGGAGAGATTATTTCTTGATGGAGAGACTTTCCTCATTTAGTTCCTCCTGGCGCTAAGACTCATATTTGGTTGTGCAGTTTTTGTACCGTTCGTTAACGTGACCACCATCCAGATTTCTAATCGTTCTGCTGGTCACTTCCATCGTCCTCCATATTTTCGTTGAAGAATTTTATTTTTAGGAGTGGCCTGTAGACATCTTCTCATGTAAACTGTAATCAACATGTAATCTGATTTTGAAGATTGGATTTTTTAATTTCTGCTCTTATTTATAAGAGGACACCCTACCACTGCCATTCTGTGTCCGATTATACTGCTGAATATTCTTCTCTTCGGTTCTAGACTATTGGTAAAAGGAAAATACTGAGTACAGACACACATGCGCAAGCTCGCACGCATATAATATGTGCATTTCATTAAAACGTAAAGTGATGTACGCGTTACTTATTAGTGTGAATAAGTAAACAGTTTGTTAATTAACAGACGTAATTAAGTAACAATATAAACGTAAGTGTAATTGATACCCACGGCCTACTACATCTCTCTCAGCCTTTTAAGCCCAACAGCATCCAAGTTTAATTCGTTAAACAACGGTTTTCTTTGCGCTACAATTTATATCTCCACATGTATTTGCAATAGATTTGTTTTAGTAAGAATCTGAGTTTATCGGGGGGGGGGGGGGAGCGAAAAATGTGGCAGCAAATGAGAAAGTCAGAAAGACGTCAACTTTATTTTGTCTTTTAAAGAAAATATTGCCTCATACAGAATATTAATCAAGAGAGGCGCAAATGAGAGATTGGAAGGCACTGACTTGTATTCTTTTCGTCCCTACTGAATTTCGTTTCAACCTTCAGATATTCATCTGGTTTTGTAAAAACTCACGCCCACTTCCAAAGAGCAATACCCAGCTGTAAAATTGGTCTTTTAAATACGTACTTGTAAAATTCAGCCTAGTGTGTTGCCAGCATTGGTTTAATGTCCTTCGTTTAGAGTACTCGATACTCTTTTAAAACCTAACACTGAATTATCTGTATCTCTTAACATACTTGTATGTCGGTGTGCAGTCTGAGTATACTTATTTTTGCTTAAAAAATGTAATTACAGTGAATAGGTAGATTTCCCACAAATACTATAAAATTTTCTTCCGGAGTATAAGGCATGATATCAGGATACAGAAAAGTTGTACAAAACTTGAAGATAATCAGTTAAAAAGCAATATTAAAATTATCAAAAAGAAGATAGTGAGAAACAGATAAATCTCTAATAATAAAGTACATACGCTACATATATAAAAACTTAAATATAGATAACCACGGTTACGAAGAATGTGAAATGATTTTAGCTGTGACAGTAGAACACATTAGAGTGAAAACCCTCCTACAGTCGTCCAGTAAATACTTACCCAGCTGCCTGTCTGTGACGCAAGTGCGAATTGGTGCATAAAGCAAGGCACGTATCGCGTAGTACAAACATCTGAGTTTGTCAGCAAAAGCTGTTAAATAATTGGTTAGTTAATTAATGTCTCATATCGTATTATTTAGAACGGATAAGTAGAATAAGTCAGTTTAGATGATAGAATCAACAGTAGCCTACACTCTTGAACGTGCCACCAACGACTAGTCCAGTCTAGTATAATCTATATACGTACATAAAACTCGAAGTCTGAGGATTTATGGGTACTGAATACAAATCCACACCGTTACACCGATTGTCACCAAATTTTGCGGAGGTAACCTTTGACACAAGGCGAAAAATACTGTCTAACTTGGAATTTGATATTTTGCTCCGTTCGCACGGTTTAGGCCCTTTTAATTATGCCTTTTCGTTGACGCGTATAAGGATGTCAACAACACCATGGAGACTAGAATTAATTACCATAGTAACAAGTAAATAAACAAATGATATTTAGCGGCATCGGAACTGTACCTTTATCTGTTCCTGCAGTTTTTAATGTTTCAATATGCGATTGTATCAATATATTTTGTAATTTTGTATACAGATAAGTCTATATATTTTGTAATTGTCTTAAACGATTGTAAATTTATGTTTATACGTATTTCTGATGATGCAATGAATAAGTAATGAATATATTAAATACTACTACTAAAGATGTCAACAACACCATGGAGACCAGAATTAATTACCATAGTAACAAGTAAATAGACAAACGCTATTTAGCGGCATCAGAACTGTACATTTATCCATTCCTTGCATTAAATTTTCGATGTTTTATATAATATGCGATTGTATCGATATATTACGATGTGGAAAAGAAGAAGTGTACTAATTGTAAATTGTCCTGTTACTTAATGCAAAGGGAAAATACGTGTTGTTTTCATTTGTGAGGTTAGGTGACAACGGATTTTGGTTTTTAGTTTACTGCTGAAATAAATAAAAGCCATAGTTGAGGAAAACATAACGTTTAATGTATTATACAATGCTTCTAACACAGTACACTTAAAGAATTTAACGTTTTTGATTTTTGATTTAACAGGTACTTTATAAATATCTCCAAAGGCTTTATAAATGGGTACTTTTAAATCTCCAAAGGCTGTTACACCAACATAATAATTTAGTACAAGTGTTGAAAACAGCTTTGGAGAGAATTAGACCAATGAGTACAATATTGTTATCAGTGGCGAAGCGTCAGGGGAGACAAGGTAGACAGTGTCTCCCCAAATAATTTATTCATAAAATAATTAATTTTTATTTATGCATTAAGTTGCATTAGTTACTCAGAAAGTTATAAAACTAATGTAAGAAGTTAAATATCATGCGACATGACGCGAGTGTGAGTCATGGAACCTTGCTGTGCGATGCAATTTGTAACTAGACGAAAGTATGGTTGTTTATTCCTTCGATGTTGTTATCAATTTGTAACGTATCGATAATTCGAGTTTCTAATGTTTCTAATGGGAGAGTGTCTACTCACCAGATCGGCCGTTCAAATTCGTATTTACTGCCTCAACGTCGGGTTGGCCAACTCTCCTTAGTAGACCTAAATTGTAAAGTTTACTATTCTATATTTTGTGCTCAAATTTTAAATATTAGTTGAATAAAATTAAACATACAGTTTAACGTTTCTATTATTTTTATTAACAATTATTAATTGGGTTAAAAATTCTACAATTTCCTTCAAATTATAAATCTTATTTTTGTGCCGGCATGTTTAATTATTCGTGGTTGGTTGTTCTGTCCAGCCGTGTATCTAGATTCTCGCTATGGTTGTTGACAATTTCGTTTATTTTTAATCTCAGGTCGAAGTTCTTGTGACTACAGAAAATGTTGTTCAATGGACTAATAAAAGTACAAAATCTTACAAATACCATATAAATATTATAGAACAGGTGATATACTTATAATTACAGTGGTAAATTATAGCTATGGGAATTAGCGTTTGAGAAGTTATTTACGGTCAGTAACTTTTACGTTTTAAAACATATTCTTTAAAGAATCAATGTTGGATTGAGATAGTTATTCAAATTTGAGGTGTTCAGTAACTCAAAGAAAGTTCAAGTGTTTATTAAAAGTGATAAGTGATGTGGAAAATGTAGTTCAATCCTTCGTCTCTGCTATCCAGGATAAGATTTCTCAACGAATGCTGCTGCTTGTCCTTTCTTGGGTGTTTTCGGTTAATTCCGGGTTTCAATTTTCGTAATTCTCTGGTTAAGATGTTTATTTTCCATCCATCATCCTGGTTATGGCAGGTTCCCTTGTTCAATTATGTGTTCATATATTTTCTTCCTTCAGTTGGTTTGTATTCCAATCTTGGGCTTCTTCAGCAATCCTCCTGGTTAATTTTAATTTCTTCGGGTAAATTTATTAATTCGTTAGTATTAGTGTCACTTCTGTTAACTAATTTATTAGTTTTATCATTACTTTTGATAAATTTTGTTGAATTGATTCTTTTTATTCTTTGTAGTTTTAATACATCTGCCCTCGTCAATCTCTAATAATGGAATGATACAATTTATTAACAGTTTATTTCTAACAAGGTTTGGTTGTTACGGCAACTCTCATCCCAAACACTAGTTCCCATTGGTGGATAATTTATAACATTGTTATATCAAACTAACGTTTTTCTATACAAAATTATTAAAAATTTTTAAATTATTATAAGTACCTTGTACTACCTGTAATTTTAAATACAATAACACCATTAGTTTGCTTTTTGTTTACAAATTATTTTGATACCACACAAGGTTACCCTTTTACTTCCATATTCCTTAAGGAAATGGAAGTATGGTGATGGCAAAACAAAAATCGTGTTCGAGATTATTGCAGATTCTGATTGTACTACACTCAAAACATGAAAAAAGTCGTTTTTCGAAAAGTGTCTGTGTGTGTGCCTGTCTGTCTGTCTATCTGTCTGTGTGTCTGTAGATTTTTTTTCTATGGCAAACGATAACAGCCGCAAATTCAAACAGAATCAAATAATGTTTTGCATACAGTCCTGATTTGTAGAGTTCTCAAGACCTGTTGTTTTTGGTGAAGATCGGTTAAGGGGAAGGGGTAGTTTACTTGCAACGTTTTATGTTTTAACAAGGGTAATTTTTTCTATGACGAACGATAACTGCCGCATATTCAAACAGAATCAAATAATTTTATGCATACGTCTCTGAGTTGTAGAGAAATCAAGGCCTTTTGATTTTGGTGAAGATCGGTTACGGGGAAGGGGTAGTTTACCTGCAACCTTTTACGTTTTAACAAGAGTAAAGTACTTGAAAATTCATTTAAACTTTTTCAAACAATGGTAATTGTTAAAAATAAAATAATATTGTTGCCAGGCAATAAAATTATAATTTTTTCATTTTAATGTAAATCATGTATGAGAGAAAATATATCGTTCGTGGCAGGTTCGTGGCAGGCAAGCATATCTCAGTTACGTAATGTTTACGTTTCCATTTTATTATTATGACTACCGCAATAAAAAGGCAGGGAAGACACACACACACACACACACACACACACACACACACACACACACACACACACACACACACACACACACACACACACACACACACACACACACACACACAATTCGCGTTATTTCTGGCCTCATTCATGTTTATTTTCTTACATTTGCACGCTTTTTAAATGGAAAGTGCCGAAACCTATACCAACAAAACGCGTGCAAGCCGAAAAAGTGTCCAACGTGGATAGCGATTTGCTTCCTGTGGATCGTTGGGCAGTGTAACTGCACGTGTTTACAGAGGAACGATTCATAGACAGACTTTTCGTCTTTAAGGAATGAACCCTCTGCAAGATGCTGAGGGTCCATGAGTGACTTCGGAGCGCTCCTTCTTTTCCGCGTGTTTGTTCTGTGAAACGTACACTGTAGATTCGCAGCTTTACTCTAAGCAACTCTCAATAGGAAGTGTTGAAAATTTTTGTCCACGGTGAACCCTCATACACACTAAACCTGCTCTGATGTTTTAATTACGGACATCATAATATTAAAACTTTGGAAACTTGAGCACTACTTAATGGAGATCAATCATTAACTTATACAAGCCATTAATTTTATGCATATTTTTTATATATATGTGTACAACGTTATCGGCAACAAAGAAGTAGTTTTTGTTAAAATTCCTTCCCGGTATATTTGGCCGTAGTCCAATGTTTTCTACAAAACCAGACGTTTCGGCAATGCCATCGACTTCCATCATCAGTGAAAATCGAGTGCGATAGCATGAGGTGGTATACGTTAGTGACCACAGTACTGCGGTTAAGGCTGAAGCAGTAAGTAGAAAGAAGTAGTTTCTATGGTAATATTTCATTTCGAAAATGATTTTAAATATAAATCTTAGAACATGGAAGTTATGTATGGTTCTCCATACCGATTTTTTCCAATTATAACAGATAACTATTTTTTCATTTGGTGTTTCTTTTGTTAATTACATCTAAACTAATTGTTATTCAAATCTGAGGTGTTCATTAAATAAAAGAAAGTTCAAGTGTTTATTAAAGTGATAAGTGATGTGTAAGGTGTAGTTCACTTATAGTTGATTTTCTTGTGTTTTTACTGTGAAGTCGTATTTGAAATATACTTAACAATCCTTCGTCTCTGCTATCCAGGGTAATGCTTCTCACGAATACTGCTGCTGGTCCTTTCTTGGGTGTTCGGTTAATTCCAGGTTTCGGTTTTCGCAGTTCTCTGGTTAAGATATTTATTTTCCATCAGTAATCCTGGTTATGGCAAGTTCCATTGTTCATTTAGGTGTTTCGTATATTTTCTTCCTTCCGATATTTGTTTTCCGTTACTTGGGATTATTCAGCAATTCTTCCTGGTTAATCTTAATTTCTTCTGGTTAATTTATTAGGCCTAATTTGTTTAGTATCAGTGTTACTACTGTGATTTAATTTATCATCTTGATCATTACTTTTGATAAATTTTGTTGAATTACTTCTTTCTTATTCTTTGTGGGTTTAATACATCTGCCCTATTCAAACTCTAATAATGGAATGATACAATTTATTAACGGTTTCTTTCTAACAAGGTTTGGTTGTTATGGCAACTCTCATCCCAAACACTAGTTCCCATTGGTCGATAATTTATAACATTGTTATATCAAACTAACGTTTTTCTATACAAAATTTTTAAATATCTTTAACTTATTATAACTCCCTTATACTACCTGTAATATTAAATACAATAAAACCATTAGTTTGCTTTTTGTTTACAAATTATTTTGATACCACACAAGTTTACCTTTTGTCAACTTATAACAGATTACTATTTTTACTTCCATATTCCTTAAGGAATGGAAGTATGGTGATGGCAAAAAAAATCGTGTTCGAGATTATTGCAGATTCTGATTCTACTGTACTCAAAACATGAAAAAAAGTCGTTTTCCGAAAAGTGTCTGTGTGTCTGTCTGTGTGTCTGTCTGTCTGTGTGTCTGTCTGTCTGTGTGTCTGTCTGTCTGTGTGTCTGTCTGTCTGTAGATTTTTTTTCTATGGCAAACGATAACTGCCGCAAATTCAAACAGAATCAAATAATTTTTTGCATACAGCCCGGTTTTGCAGAGTTCTCGCGACCTATTGTTTTTGGTGAAGATCGGTTGAGGGAAAGGGGTAGTTTACCTGCAACGGTTTTTTTTTAGCAAGGGTAATTTTGTTTGTTTGGCAAACGATAACAGCCGCAAATTCAAACAGAATCAAATAATGTTTCGCATACAGCCCTGAATTGTAGAGTTCTCAAGACCTATTGTTTTTGGTGAAGATCGGTTAAGGGAAAGGGGTAGTTTACCTGTAACGTTTTATGTTTTAACAAGGGTATTTCCTATGGCAAACGATAACAGCCGCAAATTCAAACAGAATGAAAAGATTATTTGCATACAGCCCTAAATTGTAGAGTTCTCAAGACCTTTTGTTTTTGGTGAAGATCGGTTAAGGGAAAGGGGTAGTTTACCTACAACGTTTTTTTAACAAGGGTATTTTCTATGGCAAACGATAATTTCATTTGGTGTTTCTTTTGTTAATTACATCTAAACTACTTATTATCTATCCAGTTTTGTATCCTACACTATTATTATGAAACCTAAACAGATTATACACTTTATTTTATCAATGGCTATTGCTTCATCTTAAATTTCACAAATTTCTGGTTTATCAGTTCTAGGCCTAATGACTAGAGTTCATAATTCAACTATCCTATACTCATTACAATTGTTTATAGTCAATTTTGTTAATTTTATATGTTACTAAACATAATTACTGTAACAACCTAACTTAAGTCATAACATTTGATTATTTTTAATCATCATATAATATACCCCGTAATATAACTACTTAATAACTCTTTTTTAGGGCCATGTCTGTATCTAAAGTTTAAATTTGTTTAAACGGTTTTGTTTAACATTATTTTCAACATAATAACATTTTGGTTAACTACAATCAAAGAAATCTATAACAAAATCGAACATGAAATATGCACTAATATTTCCTTATAAACTCACTTTAAAGAATATTGTGTTTAACTCCCCTTACTGTATTCGATCTAACATATTAGTTTTTTATACTTATTTTCAATATGGTTAATATAACTTTGTTAATTTTATTCCTTAACAATAAAACAATATATCTTTTATCATCCTTATACTATACTAACAAACTTCTTCAATATAATGGAAAACAATTCTCAATGGTTTGTTTCCCACAAAATATTCTTATATTTTAATACACTCTTTCCTTTTTTCATTACTCTAGGCCCATGATTACTTACAACTGTCCATTATAATTTATACTGTTTAATTATTATAATTGGGTTAATAGATTACTTATAATCTATTATTACAAGTTCGTTACCTTATTTCTGACTATACTGCACTTTCTTAACTAGTGTGTTTATGTAGTTCATTTACTATCACTGGGTCCTATAATGGTTTATTATTGATTATTAACCTTCTTATTCATTTATCACTTTTTGTGTTCACCTCCTAAGATCTTATTCTAGATTTTATGTGTTTATGATCACTGGGTCCTATCAATCTTTTATTTATTACCTCTTTCCTAATGAATTATTGTTACTCAGGTCCATTTTATGTTAGTGTCTTTTGATAGCTTATTTATTAACATTCTTTCTGTATTTTATTAGTATATTTGTATTTACATTTCATTTTCTTTTTATCTTTCCTATAGGTTTCATATTATTCATTTTCCTATCTAATTTTGTACTTTTATTTTTTATATATCATTCTCGTGAATACTTAGGTTCTTATAATTGTGTTATATTGTGGCTTCAATTATTTTCTCTGTTTCACCTTATCCAATCTGTTGGGTCTAGTCATCGTCATCGTCTTTGTCTAAGTCAACATTATTTAGTGGTGTTGTTCTATCATTCCTCATTTAACAATTTTTTATTTTCCTTTAGTATACAGCTTTTCTTCCATTAATTATACTTGTAAATCTTGTGCTATCGTATGTCACGTTACAAATTGTACGCGGAGTATCAGGGTAGACGTTACTTGAAATGTCTTTTTAACACGGCAGGTGGTGAGAAGGGCTTCGGTGGATGACAACGAGAAGGGACCTGCGCGCGCAGCATAAAAATGCGTCCCGTACATCCAGTGGCGCACCCAGGGGGGGGGGTTTGGGGTTAGAACCCCCCCCCCGAAAATCTGGAAAATATTTTGTAATCAACGTATGTTCAAACAGTAAGAACATAATAAACAAAGTATCTTCTTTATATGTTAATTACTATATTCTTACAAAGTAAACTTTTTACTATTACTAAATGATAAACTAAAATTCAGCATAGGTAAGTTTACCAGACGTGAATAAATTGTTCTTTTGCCAACGGCGCATGATATGCAATTGTATTCGTATTTTAAAAAAAACACCAGTTTTCATCAAAAGCGAGCGTTTAGTTTTTTGCTATATTTTCCGGTTTTGGAGAGTGAACTAGATCAATCTGAGTGGCCTGTCAATTTCAGTACAACGGAAAGTCATCCATAGTTAGAGTCAGAAAATAATGTATAACGTGTACAAGTTTATTAAATCGGAAGATAAGGGAATATCAGAAAGAAAGTTGCAGGGAAGGGTAGCTCAGGCGTGCAGTGTGTCTCTAAGTAGTGTTTTTAGAATTATTAAAGAAGCATCCGCGCGTACGGCTG
This sequence comes from Magicicada septendecula, assembly GCA_034769895.1. NCBI lineage: Eukaryota > Metazoa > Arthropoda > Insecta > Hemiptera > Cicadidae > Magicicada > Magicicada septendecula. Next base: position 276,965,580 of record CM068374.1, read on the forward strand.
ACATAAAATCTTTCGGTGCTTCCCATAAAAAATGCTCAACAAAGGAAATAAAAACTGATTTAGACGATTTTGACAAGTGTACTATTCGATTAATTATTTACGAATATCAATTCATAGAAGGGAAAACACCAACATTCAAAGTAACTTAAACAATTTTTAAGAGATAAATTACTTACAATGGTAGTGCATGTAGTCTGAGCCACATTATTCGTCAAATGAGATTTCGATGGAAACGTGCCAAAAGCAATAGGAAACGTTTAATAGAATAACTCATTAGAAAGTTAAGAGAAAATATAAAGAAAATTACGGCAATTCAGAGAAGAACGACGGCCTATAGTTTACATAGACGAATCTGAATTCAACGTCAGTTAAAAAAAAAACGTGGATAGACACTGTTCTTCTCTGAATTGCCGTAATTTTCTCTTAACTTTCTATTGTGTTATTCTATTAAAAGTTTCCTATTGCTTTTGGCACGTTTTCACCGACAAATGTGGCTGAAATTTTCAATGAATAAATAAATCCACCTGCAACAGCATTGAAAAAAAGACAAACACGATTAACTGGTTAGTGAATAATGGGATTTCTTTAGTCAATTTATCTTAACCTGAGTTCTATTCACTAATTAAACAAAGTAAACCAACATAGCTACAGAACTCTTATAGTAACCACTGTTTTGGCAAACCATGGACATTACATTTTACGACTTCCACTCTGTCATCCTGACTTCCTGATCTTACTCCTAGAACTGATTTATGCAATCGTGAAGAAGCGTACTAAAAACGTGCATTTTCCATAGACAGTGTTAAAAACTTAGCAAAAAAGGAATTTGAGTGTATTTCTTTCATAGATTGCACATCAAGATGTGACCATGTCATGAAAATTGAAAAGATTACGGGAGATCAGACCAAAGAGTGTATAATGTAACAGTTCGTTTCAAAATTAATAAATAATGGGATAGCAGCCGTGAAGACAATTTGAGTTATAATAACAGCGAAGGAAACATTAGTGGGATGGAAGAATTGAGCTAAATATTTGTAATTGGTTGTAAGTAATTAAATGCTTTTGATACGTAAACAGTTGTGGTATAATTTTTTCATTAATATTGTTTCTCCTGTTCTTTATGGACAATTTACATTTGTTGTTTTTTTTAAAACACAGTCATTTCACATTCGGGCCTATTATTGATGTTACTTATTCAAAAAAATTAAGTTGCTAGGGTAATGTTGACTATATTCCTGGATTTTGTTGTCCATGACGTGTCCGTTGATTAATTAATTATAAGTTAAATATATAACTACTGACTAGGAACACTAATTTTTTTATTGGTAAAAATGTTAAACTTTCACCTTGTAGCTTGAAATAGTTTTCGTCAGCTTCGTCAGAGGCTCATTTCTACCGATATTACTACATTTTTTCCTGAATCGTAACACGTACACAAACTATTATCCAAGAAACAAATTTACAAACTATTATCTACGTCAAAATATACAATGTTTGTTAATGTCTAGGATCGATTAGAAAATCTGGAGAAAGACTGCAATAGACACAACATACCAAATCACTGTTTACAAAATAATTGTAGTAGGCCTATTAAATGTTAAACATTTTCTAACTCGGTGCAATCTTTGTATGGTACCTCTGTTGTATCTATTGCTTGTTTCGTCTTACAAAATGTCCATATGTACAGTACTGTTTAGTAGTATCGAAATAGAAATCGAAATCAAAACCTCCGTACGTAGACTCGTCATTCAAGGAGAAGGCTAAAATTTTCAAAAGGCCTTTTTTCTACTCACGTGTATAATATTCTTCCCGCCTTATCCCCACTACAAAGTGGGCAACTGCTTTATGTCTGATTATTTTAACTATACTATTCTATTATTATTTCAATAAAGTCGGCGTCTACTGATTAAGTAATTTAAATTATTCAATAAGCATATGCAAATTAGTAAGCCTGTGCTTAACATGATTTTAACTCATAATTCTTACACGTGCAGGGTGCCTTTGCAGCATTATAGGTGGAACGTACATGAGTAAAATTCTATGAAGTAAAGTTAATTTTTACCTGTTCTTACATATTGGCTCCTTATAAGTTGCGTATTGTCGTTTCTCCAGGAAAAAGCCCTCCTTGTAAAGAAAAGAATGAGGAAAACCAAAATTGTGCACCTTGTTTATAAATTTTCAAACCCCCCCCGAAAAAAAAATCCTGGGCGCGCCACTGCGTACATCACATCAGAAGACACGTCTCCCCTGCATTAAATAGCACAGAATTCTCGCCTGGCCGCCTGTGTTTGTTTCAATGTGCTCGCGTAATGAATATTTGTTTTTGTTGAGTTTACAAATTATTTAAAATGTTGTATATAGTTGTATAGACTAAGAAGTGTGTAATCATTTACGCACTAATTATTCAATAATACATATTGTTAAGTGTCGTCATTTAAGTGCTTTAAGCTTACCGTTTAATTGGTTTAAAGGAGCAAAATTAGTACCAGTTCTACGGCAGAAATATTTGATATACACTCTGACAACTTTGATTTATTAGAATTTTTGTTAAAATACGAAATCAGTACGATATATTTAGAGCAAAAAATATTGCTAACGTCAAAAATATCTTGGGCGTCTTTAGAGTTGTTGCAGAAGAATGGAAAAGTTTTCAGAAAATTTAGTATAGTAAATATATATGGCTCTCTTGTTGTAAGCGAAACAAAACTCTGCACTTCTATTACTGCTTGATGTTTAATGGAGAGGAACCATTGAGCAAAGGTGGAGAAGGCTCTATAAAACATTTTGAAGTTAAAGCCGCTAAACATGCTAGTAGCAAAACTCATATAAAAATTATGAGATGTTTCACATGCTAGGATGTAACAGAATTGAAACTGTTTGTCCGAAACACGTAGAATTCAAGCAATACAGCACAATGAAAATGTGGCACGAAATCGAAGGATAGTAGGCCGTTTGGTAGATGTTGTTTGTTATTTAGGGAGACAAGAGTTAGTTTTTAGTAGGAATAAGGAAAATGAGCAATCTCTCAATAAAGGCAATTATTTATAAACTTTAAATTTACTGGCAACGGGAGAGCACAACGGTAGTACTTTTAATATGTCATGCCCCGCGTTGGAAGCCAAATACAACGGTGTAATTAATTAATGTGTGAATTAATTAATTACTTAATTTAATTACGTATTGATTAATGAAGTATATCCTTCATAAGCCAATTACAACGATGTAATTAAGATGCAAATCTTTTAATTACTCAGGTTGCTTACTTTATGATTAATATGGTTATTTATGTTTATTGAGTAATCAATAATATAGATCGATCCGTGCGTTAGTCGCCATTACAACAGTGTAATTAAAATGCTAATATAAGATTCTAGAATTCTCAAGAGTGTTCATTCAATACACAAGAATTTATGTCATTATAATAGTTAACTAAATTGTAGATTATACATTAGGGTTTCTGATAATGATGAACGCATTATTTGATCTGCTTACGTACTAATTTATTATACGTTTAAACAATTGTATTCAATAACAAATATATATATTCCTGGTTCCTGTAAATACATCAAAACATCGAACATATACATATCAAAATATAATTTCCTTCTTAATCGCTCTCTGAAATACATGTAACATATATGAAATATACATACAATAAAATCAAATAATATTTACTTTACTAATGGGTTCATTCATCCAGATGGATTAGCTTTAATAGAGCATGATCATATTTTTAATGCAACCTTCATTTAATAATTTTTACTATAATTACTCAGGGTAGATTCTTTGAAAGAGACAGGACAGTAGTTTGATTATACTACTAAAATCATAAAGTGTTACTTGACAATAGTTTATCCATTATACTCCATCGGTGCTAGATTCCAGGTGATGACGATTATTTGAAGACGATGCTCCATTGGATGGTGATGATGATCACTTACACTGGCTATTCACTTATGCACACGCGTCGTCAACAGAATAGTGTAGGTGTGTTAAGTTTATTCACGACTATCCGCACAATTCACATCGTCTCCGCGTACAACCATCATTAAGTAAAGTAATAAATGCTTACTCAAGTGTTCAATGTGGTTCTTTGTGTGTCTACACTAGGTAATAGTGTGTGGTTGTAGAATAGTTCTTTTAAATAAGTGTGTCTTGATTATTGTAAATTATGAACATTACTGTGTCTTTCACGCATCATTGTAAATTGTTGTTCGTCATACTGTTTCACTAAGTCGCGAAACGATTCTAATTTTCTAAGTTCAATCCTAACTTCACTATGTTCGTTTAGTTCTCCATATCGCGTACCTCAAGATTTCACGGCTGATCGATATACCGATTCACTGTTCGAATTTTCACGTGACTGTTCTTGATACTAGTACTGCACTTAATAAACTTATGAAACTGTCCGCAACATTATAAGATTGATCACGAGAGTTATGTGTCTCTCTAAATACTATTACAGTCCGAAAATATTATAAGACTCTGTCGCGAACTGCTCGAAAAATATTATAAGACTCCGTCGCGAACTGCTTGTAAAATTGTGTAAGACTTCCTCAAAATATATTATAAGACTGCCTCGCGAACTACTCGAAAAATTATCTAAGACTGCCTCGTCCCGTGTCGGACACTTAGTTTTTATCAACGTCTCCCTACTAGAATTTGGTCTCCGGCTTGTCCACGCCTAAGATCACCATGATAGGCTGAACAACTACCCTCTCTCGAAATCTTTTCCCACAATTTCGAAGTCTTCTATCCTCTGATTTGTTCTTCTCCTGGTTACTATGGAAACTGGCTTCTCCTTCGCTCTCTTCGTAAAATACTCTGTTCTGATAGGTGGTTGGATATGTCCTTTGAATCTAGAGTTTTAAGCAAGGGTTGCCCTAACATCCTGGAGTATTGTTCATGTTTGTAACTCCGCGTCCTGGCAATTAACCACTTTCCGTCAAGTGTCAGCTGCTGTAGCCACCACGCTTTCTCGTTGTAAATCTCAGCTTGTCACTTAGACGTTACATCCCGCTGTGCAACATCGTTGCTTCTATTCACAATTTGTTGCTCGCATCGTTTTTATAGACTGCTACGCTTCTTCAATCCTTTGTGCCTCGCCTCGTTTTTGTCGTGATCTCGTTCCTTAACTAAACCCTTAAATGAATCCTCGCTTCGATTCTGCGTAAACGTGTGAATGAGCCCAAGTACATTGTTCTGTTTGTTTTGGTGTCATAATTCTCAGTTGCTCCTCTCCTGTCAACTTGAGTCGTCGTTCCTTTTGTTACATCGAGCTGAACACACTTCCATTGTCTGATATTGGCGTTGGTTGTCGCCTTTCCCAATTAACTTTGTTTATAGCCCTGTTCTTGGAGTCGTTGCCACATCTGCGTGTGAACAGACTGGTCGAGAAGGAAAATCAAATTTTGTAATTTTTTGATCGCTATAAGAGTCTTTCATGAATGAACATATACAAAGTGATTCAAAATTGCACGGCAATCTCTCGGGAGCGGATTCTATAACTAAAAATAAGAAAAAAATGAGACACGGCGTGTAGATCTCATTTACAAGAAAATATGAACCGTTTGTGTAATGCCTGCAGTAATCCGGATTTGTCACCTTTACAAAATGTGAATAAAATTTATGTTTTTCTGGCAATATTTTCTAATTAAGATTCATAAACGACATGTTTGTGTTTAAGTCACTTAGCTATTATCTGATAGAGGTAGCATTAACTCTATTTACCATAGTTTTACTGGTTCATTATCTTTGTAACGTCAATAATCTTTGTAAGAGGTTGCTTTTGGCTGGTATTTTTATGTCTACCCAAATTATTTTGTCACGCTTCGCCACTGATTGTTATACGAGCTGACAGAACGCCATATAGACATAGACAATAAAAATTATATTAAAATACTTATTAAGTCAAATATTGGCGTGCGAAGCCGCGCGTAACAGCTAGTCTGTAATAATATTAACTGTGGCAGTATATAAAAATGGAAAGAAAAGAAGTAGCTGGCGAGTACACTTAGAATTCCGTCGTTCGTCACAGCGGTGTTTGCAATGTCAGTACTGCGGTGTGATCTCTACCATTTAATGTTATCGTAACAGTGAATTAGCGATTGAAACGATTATTTTGCATTGTGCATTGTTACTGTGGACTGCAACTATTGACCGTGAATATTGGATTAAAGCGGTTGTAATATTCTGAGAAGAAGAAATGTTGCATCTAGTTTGCAACGTAACAGTGATTAATGACATTTGCGATCGTTTCGTTGTTCTGATTTGGAATACGTGGCTGGAGTTTCAAAAAAACATTAGAGTCAAAATATTCAATTTTTGTGATAGAAAAGTATCAACATTTTTTAGTATAAAAGGCCAGTGCAAAACTTGTATTTATTTCTGACACTGATCTACTCAGGACACATTTTCCAAGTTTATTGTAAGATTCTGATACAGATTACATATGCATATTTGACAAATAATCGTTTATCATTCTCATCAAACTATAGACAGTCCGAAACTGAAACGGCCGGGTGAGCGGCTTTTCCTTCCAGTTTACAAGTCGGGCTCGAGCGGGTACAGATACTGTAGCCTACGGCTGTTTGTAACTTGCACCGTTACAATGATTGTCGTCGGACGGGAATGCGTGGGAATTCTAACAGTGCCTTCAACGGAGTCCTCAAGCGTTGACCATATACGATACTTTGTTAAAGTCAGACGTTAACCACTTACAATTAATTGTAAATTATTGACGCTATTTAACGATTATTATGAGTAATCACTAAAATTATCTCATATTTGCCGTTGTGTAAGTTAACCTATAAAAATTAAGTATTTTTATTTACTAACAATGACATCAAGTTAACTCTGAGGTAATAACTTTTTTTATGTAGACTTCTTTGGAAAATGAACATTTAAGTGTGACCTTACGAGTAGTAATGGCGTAATGGCTATTTGGGGTGAAGGTACAAACATGAGTTGCCTTAAGTATGTTTTTTCATTTAAAAATTATACCTATAATCCAGGCATATTGGTGTAATGGATTCCATTTAAAGAAATTATCTACAAGATAAACCCAAATCATTTAATTGTAACAAATTAAAGTGAATAGAAATGTTTTTCACAATTTAATCTTTTTTAGCTGCATTTCATACATTAGGTATTGACGCCCGACTTATAATTTGCAGTGCCCAGCGTCATCTCAAGGCTCTGTGACTCTCCGGTATTTGTTTTCGGATTTTCCATATAAAATTCCAGACGAGTCAGACATTGTTGCGGTAGACGAAACATGAAGAGTAGTACTTTATACTGTTAGAAATCGACACCCTCTTATTTCTCCTGCGATAATTTCTAAATCTAAACAGTTTTGTACACGTTTCAAACAATGGATTTTGTATCGTTTAAGACACCTTGGAAGTATAAATACTTCTTAATATCATGAAAATAGTACCAGTTTTTAAGGTTTGAACAAACTACTATGCAGGCAAATCAGTTATACCAAACGATTAAAAATTTCTGTCGGAAACTGACGTACGTAACATTTTTTCTTCTGTTGTTGTGTAACATAAAAATGCCTCCTTCTGTACTAGTAAGAAGAAGTTAAACAAGGTAGGGTGCCAGCTTGAGCTGCACGGAGTACAAGGACGGCAGTGTAGCCGGTATTTCGTTACTGTCCGCCCATTATTACTCCAACATGTTTTTCCAGGTACTACTTTCACAGGCTGGATCAATATGGGAACTGAAAATCGCATTTTGATATTATAGTGCTCCCAAAAATCAAACTTGGAATCACTATGTTTTACTGGCCAGCGCCATTCATGGCTAATGATAATTATCATTATAATTCTTCTGTTGTTAAATCAATAAAACTAATATAGGCCTGGGTGCTTTGTGTTTCAAGAATAAGAGGCACAAATTTTCCCCTAAAATTTCCGAAACGTTGTCTTCTTTTACCGTAGGCTTTGAGGGCCGGCGTTAACTCTGTTAATATTTTAACTACTCACCTGGCCATTAAGCCTTGGTATAATGTTGCTGCTTGAAACGGACGTTTTGGCCCCACCATTGGAGGCCATGTTGAGTGTTACGTAAGGCAACTGTTACAATATTTTGCCACAGAACTGTGGAAACTGGTGAACATCGTAACGGTTGCCTTACAAGTCATATCACTGAAAACGGCCTCCAAAGGCGGGGCCGAAAAACGTCTGTTTCATGGGGAAGCATTAGACCACGGCCTAATAGCCCGGTGAGTAGTCAAAATATTAACTGTGTCTTCTTTTGTTACTACTGTGGAATATAATTCAATACCTGTGATCAGTCGTCACGCTCTGAAGAAAAATCTCTATTACCGAAGGAAAATTTCAAGAAAAAATAAGTAACTTTTATTTCCTCTGACCTTGTAGCATGTTTTTGAATAATTTTAATATCTTAAATTCTTTCCAAAAATCAGATAAGTTGATGACGTTTATAATTATTGCTTGCCTTGAGGCATGTGGAACTATTTGGCAACATTTGCCTGAAATCTCTTCCAAGGACAATCGCCTTCCCTACAGAAAGAATGTCATTACCCATAATACATATATTTGAAATCAGAGCAGAGTCCACTGCTCTGATTCGTTCAGAGTTTGGAGAGTTACAGCTATGAAATTGTGTAAATTCTATATGTTTAGAATGATATATAGAAGTGAATTGCATTTTAAAATTACCGAAAAGTACGTGCTGACATATGGTAAATTTGACGTGTAGTGTTGAATGAGGAATAAGGATGAATTAAATAGTTTTATTTAATAATTTTTTGTTTAATCATTGGCCATAAGTGCCTAATCTTATATAATCCTTTCCTGATTTGTTGCTGTTTATTTCCAAAGATGAACAGACATTTCATGTAACTTATGATGTAACTTAACTCCACTATTTAAGATTCGACTATTTGAAAAGAACGTAGTGACAGTGATAGTCTGTACCACTGATATGATTTGTAAACCTAAATTGAAGATCTTTTGTATTAGAAACTTATACGCAAATGCCTTCTCAGTATCCCTAGGCCATCTTAAAAAATATGCGTTGCATTATTTGTATTATTTTGTTGAGTTGCCTGTAAAATGTTATTAACCATTGTAATTTGCTCGTAATTAGCTTGCTTTTAACGTTAAGTAAAACGATCTCACCCTCCTTCCACACTGAGGAAGGAGGATGAGAAAAGATTAGAAGGATTAGAGATGTGGGTTTGGCGAGCAATGGAAAAAATAAGGTGGGTTGATAAAGTAAGGACTGATGAAGTTTTAAGGAGAATAGGGGAAGAGAGAAGAATCCTGAAGGTAATAAAAAATAGGAAAAGGAATTGGTTAAGTCATTGCTTAAGAAGAAACTGCTTGATTACAACTGCCATGGAGGGTGTCATAGATGGAGAAAAAGAAGAGGGCGTAGAAGAATGAAGCTAATAGATAGCATTAAAATCAGAGGGTGTTACGAAGAAACGAAACGACTGGCATGCGATAGGACAGCTTGGAGAGCTTTTACCATTTGAAGACCTGCCTTAGGGCTGAACACCTAATAATAATATCGTTAAATCGTAATATATGATCAGAATTACGGTAAGTCAAAAAGTAAAGGCAAATTTTTAAAAAGGAACTTTTTTGTGAAACAAGATGACAAGTAACATAATTTCTCTACATAATCTCCCTCAACTTCTATGCACTTGGTCCATCTCTTGACAAGCTTCGTAATTCCGTCCTGGAAGAAGATTTGTGGCATCGTGCACAGCCACTCGCGCACCGCCTCCACAACTTCGTCATCCGACGAAAACTTGGATTCACGCAGGTGGTCCTTCATCGGACCAAAAAGGTGAAAATCACTTGGAGCTAGGTTAGGACTGTACGGCGGATGCTCCAGCAGCTCAAAACCAAGATCTTGAAGGCACTGGATCGTTTTCCCCGCAGTATGAGGACGGGTATTGTCCTGAAGCAAAAGCACACCTTTTGAAAGTTTTCCTCGCCTCTTTGTTTTGATTTTGGGTTTCAGATCTCGCAGTAGCTCACAGTAGCTGTCACTATTCACTGTTTGACCTTTAGGAGTGTAATGAATTAGAAGTGGACCTTTCATATCCCAAAACACTGTCATCGTCAACTTTCCTGCAGAAACTTGTCTTTTGAACTTTTTTGCTGTAGGCGAGGATGGATATTTCCACACCATACTCTGCCGCTTACTCTGTGGTTCGAAGTGATGGACCCACGTCTCATCAACGGTTACTATGCGACTGAGAAACTCTTCTCCTTCCTCTTCTAAACGCCTTAAATGTGATTTCGAAATTTCCAAACGTTTCTGTTTGTGCTGGTCTGTCAGTCGATGTGGTACCCAACGAGCACACACTTTGCGATAATTTAGTGATTCGTGGATGATTGCAACTGCTGAACCGTGGCTAATGTTCAACGCATGCGCAATATCATCAATTTTGACACGACGATTATCACGAATCATTCGCTCAACTGTCTCGATGTTCTTGTCCGTCTTCTAAGTGGATGGCCTACCTGAACGTTCTTCATCGCAGATAGATACACGACCATTTTTAAAGCGATTTATCCACTCATAAATTTTGCGTTCACTAAGACAGCTCTCACCGTACTGCTGCTGCATTCTGCGAATAATCTCCGCAGGTTTAGTCCCTTCAGAGTGCAGAAAACGTACCACTCCCCTCATTTCTTCCTTGGTGCACACGGACAACGGGGCACTTATAATAAAATGCCCTGAAATCACTACGAATGGAGCTGAGCACTGAAACAACACAGCTAAAGAACAAAAAAAACTTTGAGCTTATGATATGTCTTTGTTCAGTCAGTGCTGCCATCCATTGCGGCAGGGAAAATAAAATTTGCCTTTACTTTTTGACTTACCCTGTAGTTACTGTAGTTGCTGATAAATCATTAATAACTTTCAAGTTAAACGTTGAAAGGGAAAAGTGGCGTAATTTAAATGTTTATTTTTTGTGGGATACTAAAAAACCCTTTTATTTATCCAAAAGCACAGTTTAAAATCTACTTTTTTCAAAACTGTCACGTTTATTTATAGTAACGAAACAGGAGTTTTTCTATGGTATTGTTGTAAAATTATCGCCCAACATCAGACTACCGTTCATAAGCTTCACTTTGGATTTGTACATCAGTGTGATATTGCCTTTTTTTTTCATAGGACTGAATGCGCGGAAATCACAAGGCTCTAATTCGAGACTTTAAAAAGAGAGTTCTCACTACTGTCACTCAAATTTGTCAAGAAGTTCCTTCGTGTAGTTACTGCAGCTGACAGAAACACAAGGTTACATGTGTTTCCAGTAACGTTCATCAAAATATCTCTTTTAGAAAAACAAGAATATGGACAAGTGCAACTAACGTTTTGGCTGCCCCTCGTGTACGTGCTTAAATCATCAAACTGATGGGCCTTCACTACGCTAAGCAACAGCAAGCGAAAATGAAATCACTCAGACTCAACGGGAAAACTTAATCCGTTCTCAGAATTTAACAGAAGACATAAAACGTTTTAGACGTTTTTTCCAAGCACAATCATTTGTGTTCCGAATATAATGAATCAGACTTTCCGGATAATTTTAGGCGCTATTTCCCCGATCCTTATCTATGTTTAACGAAGCAATTAGTTTCATGTTTCTCACCTCTTCTCTAATTAAGGCTTCAGCCGCATCGACGTCATAGAAAATGCACTTTTTTAATATGACAAATGAAAAGCTAAGAAAACTAAAAATGAGATTGGTCGTGTATAGGGTAGGAAAAGACTCTATGTGCAGGTTCACTTGGATTTATATATCCGGTACTGAGTAAAGAAGACATTTCATAATGACGAGCACTATAAATTAAAACGATTTCAACTATTACTTGTACGTTGGCTCAGCCAAAACTTTCTTCTCATATTTAAGAATGTATATCTATTATATAGTGGATACTTGTACAAATATCTTACCTATGTAGGTTTGAAAAATAATTAGAGGAACTTATTGTAAAGAACTATATAACGGTTGTCAGCTTGTAAGTGATTACTCTGAACGGGAAAAATAATACGATTTTTTTCTTAATTATCCTCCGATAAAGTGGATAATAATGTACATCATCTTTAGTTTTAAGAATAAATAATTTTGAAAATTCCTTTGTACACTTACCATCGAGTATACGAATATATTTTCTATTAAGATCCATCACATATGAGAACTGACTAATTAGACCAGACTGAATCACTGGGGTGTGGAATTACCACACAAATAACTTTGTAAATTTCCCTGACATACAATTACCTCGGAGGTTCAGAGGGAGATAAACATGAGGCAACCTTTCTTCTGTAACTTAACATTATACAAAAATGTCTGAATTTGAGTTATTATTGGTTTTGATTTCTCAAACGTAAAACGTCCTTTACTGTAAAACACAAATAGTAACATCTGGTCTGTTGTTCAGCGTTTCATTAGAATGTATGAATTATTGAAGTACTGATTATATGTAAAGGTCAAAAATATCTGGTTTACCAAGTTTTCTAATTATTACTGTTGAGTACTGATAATTTTGATACATTTTCGAAGACTACCATTAAACGAAGAAGGTAAAATTTTTACGAAAATTGTCTGTAAATGTTTTTAATTTTACTTTTACCTGGAAACGCTTGTTTCATATTTTCAGGAATACAAAGTTCTGGTAATAAGGTCGTTTTGTTACAAATACTTTAAGTAATTTGTCGGATGTTTTTCCTTTGAATATCCAGTTCTATGGGATTTTGCCTCCATGGACATGTAGTGTCCATAAAACCAGGATGAATTACCAAAAAAAATTTTGAACTTAAACAAGATGGAAGAATACTAAGGAGCTGGCTCAGAATGCAATGGGAAGATAATATCAGAGATCTAGCAAATAACAGGTGGAGGGACACCATGAAAGTAAGGAAAATGGCAAGATAGCGAATCATCTAAAGAAATTTTATAAAGGACTTAACATAAATGGTTTAAGTGGGTAAAAGGAATAAAGGAGAAAAAGAACAAAGAATAATAGGAAACACTAGTACAGCTATGGAAAATACTATATTTATTGCTTAAATAAGCCAGATTACGTGAAATTACGTGTTTAACAATATCAGAATTGGCATATTTGTATTGAGTGGACATTTTCTTCTTCTTCTTTCCATAGAAATATTAGGTGATATTTTACCTGTTGCGATCCGCAAAATTAAGCCATCTCTTTGTGTCTTCCGGCAGACCTCTTCCGTTTGAACTTATAAAAGAGTTCTTGACTGGACAACCTGTCAGCCGCCATTCGATCTAGATGATTCAGCCATCTATTCCGATATTCTCCGCTCATTTTACTTAGTGAGGCAATATTTAGTTCCCGGCATATATCTCACTACGTATTGTAGCCTACCTGCTCGCGTGCATCCCTTTACAGAACGCAGAAACCTCTTCTCGGAAGTTTGAATGCAGCCCATATTTCTTCGTGTCATTACCCAGTTAATATAACATAATAATTAGGTAATATAATAATTGAGTATAAAATAATAATACTCAGATTCATATAACATAATAGGAACTTCCAAGACTCTATAAAACTTTAATCGGGTCTCTTTCCTTGTCTCCCTACATACGATCCCTCGTATCGCACAGCAGATTGAATTAAACTAGGCAAATTTAACGTCTAAGTCATTGCTTTTGCCAAAGTTGATGCCATATTCCAGACAGTAGAAGTAGGATACTTTTTCATTTGTTACATAGTATATTATTTTGATCTGACAGGATGCTTCCCTCAAAAAGCCATTACCTTAGGTTTAACTCTAGACGCTTCCATATTATATTTAGAAGCAAGCTTACCAAAGAGTATGCCGATCTTTGAAGTTTACCTTCTCTCTCCTGAACAATGAGATTATTGCTGTTGAAATGATCATCAGCGCACAAAATAGTATTCATGCACGTGTGGGTATTAATAGCTATCTCAAATGTTGTCTTGTTTTTCGAGCGTCTAGTGAGACCGGAACTATATAAATTAAATTTTGTTGGGGACAAATTAAATTTTTGCCTGACACCCCGACTGGTCACTAACTCTTTCAATAAAGAGGTTTCAGTATCAATAACAACTGTAGTACGCTTATGTAAGCTCTTTATAAAATCTGTAACCAAATTTCTATTAATTTATTGTTGTATTGGAGTGTTAGTGGTCTCAATTATTTCTACTAGTAATTTTATACAAACCACTTTGTTATCTTTGGTATTGACGAGCGCTTTCGGCAGTTAAGCCAACCTTGGTAAATGACCTGAAGATGGTTTAACTGCCGAAAGCGCTCGTCAGTACCAAAGATAACATAGTGGTTTGTATAAAATTAGTAGTAGAAACAAATTTCTATTGAACATACAATCTGTCTTTGTACTTTGTCAAGTGCTGTCACATAATCTGTGAAGACCTTTTTGCATTTTTAAAGTAAAATCTTTCCTTTTTTCTATAATTTGCCTTAACATAAATATTTCGTCTTCAACTATAGATAAATAGTAGCTAATGAAATGAGATTTAGCAGCCAAAGTAGGTGCTTACCTTATCCATTAATATTAAAGTAGCAAATTCAGACTCCAGTTTACAGTTTTATTTAAGCATAAAAAACAAGTGAAGGTCGAGATGATGATCAAAAAAGAAGATATAGGAAGCGTGGGAATAAAAAGATGAGCAGAACAAAAGTTACAAGAAGGTTAAATTCCGCATTTTGGAGCAAACACATTTTCGTAAAGGTTAAAAAACACATTGGAAGTCAACGATGGGGTCAGTGCTACGCTACGGATTGGAATCACAAAGCTTGAACGCTGAAGGTAAAAGAAGAGTATATGTTGTTGAGATGGACTCAGCGCAGGATAATGGCTCTGCAAAGAATCTCTGATGCGAAGATAGAAAGAGAGGCGGAAGAGATTATAGTAGCATGGATTGGAATAATAGGCTGAAGTGGTTAAATCGTACTATGATAATGAAGGACAATGTTGACCGAAAAACGGAGGTTAGAGGACGCCATCCGAAAGACGGAAGAGAGGAAGACTATAAAGACCTTTAAAATATGGGGTGAGGGAAAACATGGAAGCACGCGGATGCCCTGGTGGAGCTTGGGGACGAGAAGACGGCGAGATGCAGTTTAGATCACATTTAGAAAGAATCAGTACAGCCTTGTTAGTTCCTAATGTTTTTATTTTGTTCTCATATTTTTTTCAATCCTACTCTGGTAAGGCCGCTTATATATAGGTCTACTGCATATTTTTAGAATTCTTGGCTCAACTATTTTGCTAAATATTATTAATTACTGTTTTCCTTTTTTTATGTATTATTACCAGAAAGTTTTATTAAATGCTCTTTAAAAAGAACCAATAACAAACAAATTGCGGGAATAAGGAAAGTATGATAACACGTTGATTTCGCTGTAAAAGACACTATGCGTACAAATATTACATAACTGGTTTTACGTTTAAAATGACCTATTAAAACAGATTTTCTAAACTTAAAAACATAATAAATAAAATTGATTAATTCAGTCATAAGTACCAATCTCAGTATGTAAAGGTTTCCAAAAATTTTATATAGTCAAATAAAGATTACTTTCAGTTTGTTACGGTACACACAGTACTATGTACGCAATGCGTTTTACAGTGAAAGCAAAGGGCAATAATTATTCCGGGAACCTACAGAAGTCCCGAGTTTGAGGTCTAGGCACACGTGTTCCAAATTATCGATAGTTTGCTTATTGAAAACCGACAGGATTTTCTACAGTATATTTTTGTAATGATTAAAAACATTTCCAGTTAACTGGATGGTCTCTTTGCTCAGCAACAAACATTCGTTACTATCTACGTCAATTTTCCATGACTGGGTCATAGTTTCCTCTGACGTTCTTTGTACATTGTTTGATAATTGTCACAGTTTCACAGAACAGATTAAGCACAAATCCTCTTTGAAATATGGTATTTTCCGTTTCTTTGTCTGACTTCATGGCATCAAAAAAACTTACTTATTTTTTAATAAAGTTATTGTACTGCAGTATAGAAATCATACATCAAAGAATTTTGTGACTTTTTTTTATTGTAATCTCGATCCTCACTAAGTTTCTACTAGTGCCTCTAAGTTTGTTTCGTTTTCACCAAGCTTTACCATTTTTGTTTTTTGATAATAATAATTCAGGAATTTATGAACGCAATTTAGTTGTAACAGAGCTGGTGCCAGGATTTCCTTCTGTGGCGTTTCTAGCGGGTTGTGAGGGAGGTTTAGACTTTTGTAAATAAAAATACAATAAGTAGAACAGAAAGAACTTGTTATTTGCTATTTATTTCGTAGGTAAGTCAAAGAATAAGAGTTAGTTTTATTAATAGACATCTAAAATTTAACAAAGTAGTAGAAGCTTACTTTACTACATAAATAAAGCATACGATGCCAGAAAACTGGCAAAAATTATATCCCATCTTCAGCAGCTCCTGACAATGTTAAATGATTTGTACGATTTCCTTTTTAAACTTCACGCTAGACAATACGAGTCTGTAAATATTTGCAGCAAGTAGTATTTGTAGCAATATTAAATCGGTATTCTCTTTTTGCCACAGAAATGACTCAAACAGTCTCATACAATGGGCAATACAGATCTTTAAAAGAAACATTTCAAAATCGTGCTATAGTGTACTGAAATATGTAGTTAGTCGCAAATAAACCAATTGGAGCTAAACAAATCAGTTCATTAATAGAGGCTATGGACCGTTTGTAAACAGCGTCCCGAATGCCCCGTTTGGCCTGAGATTTATGTATGTACGGAATGTGGATACGTTTAAAGATTTTAATTGTTGATTTGTTTTGAAATTGGTAGTAAAGCGTTAAGTTAAAAACTACAAAAAACTATTAAATACGGATTGAAAAACCGCGTCTACAATGGAAAAAATTTGTTTAATACTAAAATTTTTCTAGTTGCTGAGGAATTAATTACTGCACTACAAATTATCGTAAACCGAGTTCTATTACACTGCAGGCTTAGTAAACATTCGAAGGGTACCTTTTCCTATCTAAGAAAACATAACCTCAAAACTAGGATAAAAGTTTGAACCATCCCTCAAGCGCTAGACAAATAGCAATGTTTAGACAAAGCGATTTCGTACTCGCAAGACGGACTGCAAGCTTACCTCAATTAAAAATATTTTTTTTATTTACGTAATAATCAGCCTTAGTGTTTATTAGGACATATTTCGTTTTCCTCTCTATGTGTGTTAGTATTGTTTCTTGTATTTCCATCAGTTGTTTACAATCTCATTTATAATTTTGTCAATCCTTGAATCCTTGATATTCCCAGTGATCTAACAACGTCCGTGGCTACAACTTAGTGTCCTTTAAAATATGTTTAGATAATTCTACATATTCCTGCCATGTAAAGATGACTACTTTTCACTACTGATTCGTACATATTGAAAAGATTGTTGGACGTTGTAAAGACAATCAGCGTAGAAGTAAAATCTTAGATGAAAAGTCCTTCTATCTGGGTGTTAATACTATGGACTGGCTTCTATCTATCATTTAAACTATTATCTTAACAAAATCCCTAAAACTATTATAAACTTGGGCAGGCTTAGCAGACGATAGAAACGGCTGAGAAAAGGAATAATTATTATTGAAACGTGAATTTAGAAAAAATAGATGTAATAAAGTACTAAGATTAGTAGTGCTAACAGAAAATCAAGTTTACAGTATGTACTTAAACTGTATATTTGGGTGTATGGGCTGTGCATTTGTTAATTTCAAAACAACGCACCCATAACTCTTTGTAAGTGATTCTGAAATAATTCTGTAAATATATAGCCTATACCTATCATCAGTTTCATCAAGATGATTAAATTCATCAACTTTACTTTATTAAATTATGTTCTACTCTTTATTGCTTGCAGTATAATTCTATACTATTTTATATAAAAATTTTACTTAATATAGTTCTAAAATAGAATCTTATTAATTGGACTGAAGAGATCTTTAAAGAGTAGTCCTCTAGACTGAAGAACTGAACTTCTGAAGACTCTTACTTACTTCAGCAGTCCTCCAGATTGCTTACTTCAGCAAATCAATTTTTACAACCTCATCATCGCCTTCTAAGTTAAGTCATACATTTGTATCATGAAAGCAGCCTGTGTGTCAGTCTTTTCCTCTTTACAGTCGCACCCGAGGTTGTTTCTTACCAACGATTTTACGCATTGCACACTGCGATTACGCCAACGATTAGCATCAAACTAGATTTATGTCTTCCTTTCCACTGAACCTCAGCATATAATTATATTTCACTCTAATCATTAATAGGCTAAACTTGCGTCACATTACGTGTATTTCCTTTCATACTTCCACTTTTTACAAGTTACCGGGTGAGTCATGTGTTTTGTTTCCCACCATATCCTGTCACGTGACAGTCGTGTGTATAACTGCAATAATGCTTAACAGACCTTTAAATCCATACAGGGTAGGTGTTAGAATCGTTTAATTTACCTTTAACGTGTGGGCTATACAACCTCGTAACTCTAAACGTACAAAATTGTAAGTAACATAATTGGAAAAATGTCCATAAATTGCAGTAAACTCGAGCATTCGTTTGTACTACCCGCCCTACACTTAAAGAGCACAATTGTACATTCATAACGTACATGCGCATGTCTTATATTCAGTAGCAGATTTTCAGCTTCTGAGCTCCCATTGAATTTTTTTTTTCGTTCCTTTCTCAACAAATATCTATCTACAATACGATGTTTCTTGCGCCTAATCTATTACTAATCTATTTGTAACCATTTTTTTCCTGGGGCTTAGTTGAACATAAAACAAAATTAACTATTAGTTTGTAAATCAAACATAAATTTTTATATTAACAGACTGATCTAATTCAGATGTATGAACATTTTTTTTCGAAAACAAATAAACAAATTGTACTGAATCATATGACTGAACTGAATTGACATTCTTTTTATTTCCTTATAAAAGTTCAAAATGTACTTTGCTCCTTTTGAAAGCAAATGTATATAATTATGAAATATAAAAATATTATGATAGATAAAATAACTTACGAGTACGTGAATTTGATTTAATGTTCCTGATATTAACCCTACTGGCCGTAGCACTCATTTTGATATTTGCGATCAATGCAGCCTAAGTTTCGTTCTGTCTCCTCGTTTCCATATAATACAAAGAACGACCTTTCTTCTAAGGAAAGTCACAAATAATGTTAGCAAGAGAGCTAACACTATCAATATTTCAAAGAATTACACACAATAATTTTATCAGTACATGGTACTGATACAACCTCCGTATAAGTACATAATTATGATAGCTAAATAGATAATTCAACTATATGTGGAATCACAGGCAAAGTAGCTCTATTGTGACTAAAAATGAAATCTTGACTTCTATGATCATTTTGTATTTTCTCACATTTGGTTAGAATTTTACTCCGATTTCCTCGAACGACGGGAAGAGAAATAATTAAAAATGTACCATTAACGTGCTGAAATGTAGATTATTTTTTTATTATTGACGTTTTGAAGTACCAAAAAATCTGTAAAAACGGTAAACAAAAATTATCCTAAATCAGACCTTTATCTCCTTTGCTTCGAAGACGGTAAGATCTGTAACTACAGTTTATTGAACGAGCTAAGCGAGTTCTCAGTTTTGACTCGACTGTTTAGCATTTGTCTCTCTGTCTATCTGTCTGTTTGGAGTATATCTCACGATAACGTTTGAACGCATTAGCCGATTTTGGTAAAACTTGACATGTGTATCCATACTTTTACCGTACAGAAACTGTTGTTTTCTAGATTGATCCCCCGAAAAATAAGGGGGTTTGAGGCAAAAACGTGGGGGGTCAAAATTGTGAAAAAAAGTACACGTGGAATATGAGATTAAAGGGAATTTAAACCACAGCGTGAATGTAGTGTTCATTTTTAAAAATTTCAAAATTTTTGGACGCCAGGACTCAAAGAGTGGGTTAAATTTTTATCAAATCCCAAGAATTTATGAGGAGTATCAAATTAAATAGAATTATAAACTAGCATCTGAATGTAATGTAAAGTTATGGAAATTTCAAAATTCTGGAACTCCAGGACTCACAAAAGATATTAAAAATTTGAAAAAAGTGTGAAACTTAGAAGGTGTCAATCTAAAAGAAACTGTTAGTAACAAAACTCCGTACGTTTCAAATTTTTAGAGTTTATTATGTGCGTATAATGGTAGAGAAATGAAATGGTAGAATTTATTATATGCGTAATGAAGTGGTAGAGCAATCGGGATTTGTATTATTTTTCCATAATTAAAATTTTTCTAATTTAAAAATTTATGTAATAATAATATACTTCGTTCAAAATGGTGCTCACGAGTTTTACAGCTCACTGTGCGTATGTATTTGTTTGTAAACCACTTCTTTTATTATTTCATAGACTTTTAAGGTTAAGGTTTTTCATAGGTTACTTCAAGGTAGATTTCAGTGTGGTTTTGTTGATTGCCAGTTTCTTGTAGCAGAAGACACAAACACCTTGCT
The DNA here is from genome assembly GCA_034769895.1 of Magicicada septendecula. NCBI lineage: Eukaryota > Metazoa > Arthropoda > Insecta > Hemiptera > Cicadidae > Magicicada > Magicicada septendecula. The sequence goes on from CM068374.1 coordinate 276,986,106, forward strand.
CCGTTAATACTTTTGAGTAGCCTCCACCCAACGGCGACAAGATAGGTATTTAGAAACGGTAAGACCAGCAGTGAAGTAACTAAGAGTTGCTCGTGGAGAAGGGACGAAACTAGCTTTGGGGTGGGGGATGGGACTCGCTTGAAGATTTGACGTTGTTTACCAAATGTTGAGTGATTGTCGTTGTTAAGAAAACTCTAACCTTAATTTATTAACTTGTAAATATTGTGATTCCGTTCATTTCTACACTTACTTGTAAGCTTTAATACATTTAAATACTCATACAGAGAACTAGTAAATGGGGTAGTTCTCTTCATGCCATGTATTATGTGAACAATTATGCTTATTGTTATGTATTAACAGATTGCATAAATATACTTAAATAAAAAAGAGGCCTGAAAAGGATTTAATAAGGCTTTACTAGTAGTGGTGTCATACATATATGCTCCACCTAATCACTCATTTACTCTCTCAAATAGAATAAATCTAATATTTTTCATTATAAGTCAGAAAATGTAAAACACATTTAGGTAAATTCACAGAAAAACGAGTTAGCGTTTCAATAACAAAGGTTTGTCTTTTACGGCACATTTAAAAAAAAATTAATCCTTGCCTCTTCAGTAATGGAAAGAACTACAATTGTTACTTTCTCTAGTTAGGCGTATTTCGTTTTAAAGCTGTTTTTGATTTCAAAATTACAATTTCTTAGTTTTCTTCTTCTTCTCAGTTCTTGTAAACAAAAACATAATTCACGAAAAACATAAATGACACCAATTTAAAAAACACACACACACGTTGTACGTAACATATGTCACTGTGGGTATGATATTGTCGGTAAAGAGCGCTGCGTAATATTTTACAGTTTTCTATAATTCTGGAATAGGTCATGTTGGTGCCATTTTGTTAATTTGAATGCGCACCCTTACAGCAGTTGATGGATTCCCTTCTACGTAGCTCGCTGATTGTACAGTGTCACGTGACTTGGTGTACATAATACTGTCATGCAGTTACTGCTTAAGTACGGAACAGCAATGTTGACCTACTTTAAGTCATTATAAAATTTCTATTAAATTTTTAATAGCTCTATGTGGGGATTGGCCCTCTTCCTCGCTACAGCCACACCACTGGTCAGCAGAGTCAACAAACAAACAAAACATTGTTATTAATCTCGTTTATTAAAATCACGTGTAAGTATATAATTGTTTTTCACAAATAAATAATCGAAATGACAAAAAACATTGAAATTCCCTTTAGAATGCTCATATTACTGACTCTTGGATTTGCACATTTTCTCCGTGAAATAAAACAGAAATATCGGTTCTCATGATGATCTGTTTATGAAACCGATCAAGGTCATCAGTGAAATACAGAAACAATCTTAGTTACTCCAAAGTACTTTCGTTATGTGTGAGATATTTGTGAAGGCACTGTTTATTAGCACCAAATTAAAAATCGTCACGTTTCCGGTACGGCAGTAGCTTGATACTCAACATTACTTGTCGGTTAAAGTTATGTTTTCTTGTTTCATTTCGTTTTATTGAATGATAGTACCATGTTGTTACGGCGACACTCGTAAGGGAAGAGTATGCTGCATGTGACTATGACTCATGCCACAACAACACGCAGAGTCTGACATATAAAATATTCATTTTCTAGACCAGAGGTTTTCATCTTAAAAAGGCCTGAGGGTCACAATTGAACACAAGAAATCTTCTGTAGGGCCGCATCATAAGAGATCAATATTCGACAAATAACAAAATGTTACGACGTTCGTTCAGATCGTCGTAGGTGCAGTGGAGAAAGAATAACTGACACCTATGACATCACTAATTACAAACTTTAATTAGACAAAAACAACGGTTACAACTAAACAAAATACTCTTATAGAATAATTCAAGTTAAATTGTTCAACACGCGATAATAAATATCACCTCATTACAATTCTGCACTAATTCACACAATGATCACTTCGCAACAATATTTCCATCCGCATTTCCATATCGCCATGACTAAAGTGAACTGAACTTCTATGCCAGCCGCTGACGTTTATATATATATATATATATATATATATATATATATATATATATATATATTGTAACGTTACATAACCCGGTCCCAATAAATTAACTCATGATAATATAAAGGTCAGAAATGGGTAACCTGTAAGTAGCTCTAAATTAAAGTATATCATTAAAAATGATAAACAATTCGAGTGATATATGGTGCAAAGTGAGTTATAGTGTACCCATTGAGGTAAAGAAAAAATAAAAGTGAAGGTAACTTATTACAGAACTGTGCTGTAGGTTTGGAAATTATAAAACTATGAGAGTAGGCTATAATACTACTAACTGATTTTGTATTTTTATTTATTTATTGTAATATTTATATTGTATGAACAACCAATTGTTATACATAAGTTAATGTTATATTTTTAAAAATATTTGTGTTATAATATAGGATAACCCAGGGTTAGTTTTAAAAAACATAAAAACTTTTAAATATCAAAGGATAATAACAAATTAAAATAATACTATGAGGGAGATGGCAGCAGGAAGTAGTGCAGTGTAGGAATACTATGAGAGACTAATAAATAATATATATAAATTTATTTAAAGATAATAAAATTATCAAATATTTATATACAAGGTCAGAAGAAAATGAATAAAAACTTATTACGTAAAACAAATTAATAAAGAAACCGGAATGGAAAAGAATTATTTTTCGGTAAATAAAATATAAATTTATAATAATTACAAACTGCCTGTATAATAAAAATACTATGTGTTACTAAGAGTGACGGAAATAACAAGTATTGTTAATAATAATAAAATTTTGGAATAAAACCATAGAGTTGAAGAAATGATGCTACTACAATTATAATAAAAATAACCTTTTTGGAACTTTGGAGGAGTGAAAGTTAATACTAAATTAACAAGCAACATGACCACTATATAATCATCCATGATTTATCAAAATTAAATGGTTATACTCCTTACTAAACAGTAAAAGAAAACCTTCTGATGATTCAACCTGGTTTCGCCATAGTTCTAGTTGACGATCGAAAAATGCGCCAAACGGTAAGGAAATTATAACGCAAGACGGACCTCACCAGAGAAAAAGCTTCATTCCAGTAAGAACCAAACAGAGCGAGGTAATATAAACATTTCGTTTAATAGTTCCAGAAGAAAACGCATTCCGAACGTTGATATAGAACACAAAATAGTCATTTAATCATGGTTTTTTTTTAAAAAGGCACGCTGCTCACTTACGGACATTCCAGGAACTACATACTACACGAAAAAATAAACAAATTTATTTAATATTTTTTTTTCGGTATTTGTAAAGCTTAGTAATTATCCATTTCTGACACTCTCGTAACAAAAAGAACTTCTGAACCCTGGGGAATTATTAAGAATTATATATTAATTGATGGTTTTTTTTAAAATAGTGTAATATTTGGTAAATAAAACCACATATGTTTTTCTCTTTAGATAATTCCATGTTTGCTCTGTGAAGTCGAGATTATGTTTATTTAAGGAAAGATCACTTGTAATACTTGTATTTTGGTGGCAGGAAACAAAAACCCAATAATATAAATAAATAATATTATTGAAAAATAATTTTGAATAATAAAGTGTGTTATAAATTTTGTAGTGGGTAGTTGTACTAGATTTCGGCACAAAAATAGAAGAAATCAACACATCGGATCAAATTTTGCTACAGAGTAGGCTGGTTGAACTAAGCGTAGAAACTTATCTCACAATCAGCTGATTGAAATCACAGCGAACAATTTTGGAAAAAAAAATCCGAAATCGTCTAAACCGAGTGTAAATAATTGGTACTTACTCTCTCTTCTTCATAAGGCTGAACAACTTCCCTCCTTGACCCCAAATCACACACTCTCTATTTCTGTTTAGATTGAGTAACACATTAGAAAATTCCTTTATTTATTAATTTAGAGAAAACGTCAGTTATTATAATTCATAAGTGGCGACTGCGGAGAGGCGGAAACTTTAATACCTCAAACCGTGACGTTACAAGTTTGACGCTAACAAAGTGGGGCGTATAATATAACTCTACTATACCTCACTGGGTTACGTTACAGATTTGGCGCATAACAACATTGGGAGCTTAATTAAATAAGACGAACACCCAATAAGCCACATACAAAGTTTTCGCTATTACCTCTACAAAAACCGCGACGTTACAGATTTGGCGAACCCAACAGTGTGGCTGAATTAACGGAACCCGTAATTGCAATACACTCATAAGTGGTGAATGCCTCTTTAGCAGGACGTTACAGATTGGCGCTCAACGTAAAAGGGCGGTAATTAGAAAAGAATTTTGATATTTAATAAAAATATATACCAAAAAATCTAATTATCGTTGGCAGTTATGAGAAAACAAGAAATGCATAATACCCGAGGCAAATCGAAGAAGAGGGCAGAAGAAAAGGAGATTGAAGAAGGGGGACAGGAACAGGAAATAGAATTAGTCACGGACAGTGAAATGGACCAACAGACAGGCGATAAAGAAGAAACCGAAGTAATTATGGATACGGAAAAAGAAATAATTGAAGATGATGCCCAAGGGGACCAACCAGACAAAGCGGTAGACAGAGAAGAACCTAATTGGCAAGACATGATGAAATTTATGGCTGAACAATTTAGAAAACAGGAAGAAACTTCAAAGCACACCAATAACAAAATAGATGAAAATTTTAGAAAACAGGAGGAAGCATTGAAACAAACCAATGAGGAAAATAAGGAGAATTTTAAGAAACAGGAGGAAAACGTAAAACAAACCAATGAGGAAAATAAGGAGAATTTTAAGAAACAGGAGGAAAACTTAAAACAAACCAATGAGGAAAATAAGGAGAATTTTAAGAAGCAGGAGGAACAAAATAGACAGACCAATGAGAAAATAGATAGCATTCAGGAAAGTTTAGTCAAACAACTAAATGAAAAAATAGAAACTATTCATGGAAATATCAAACAAACCATGAATGAACAATACCATGAACTGAAGGAAACGGTTGAAGGGCAAAGAGAAGAGATGAATGCAAAATTTGAAGAGAATAATGAGAATTTAAAACAAATTGAGGGTAAGATGGAGAATTTCAACAAGGAATTAAGAGAAAATCTAGAAGGTAAAATTGAACTGGTCAATAATACGTTAAGACAAAGAGTAGATGAATATAAGGAAGAGGCAGAGAAGAAATTAATGGAAACTAACCAAAGATTAGATAAAACTGAAGAGAAAATGGAACTAATTAAAACAGGAGTCGAGGCACGAATGGAAAAAGAAGAACAAGATAATCAAGTTCGTGTAATGGCCATACGACAAGAAAACAATGACCAGTTAGATAGTATCAAAAGCAGTCTAAACTGTAAATTTTCAGAGTTTCATAAAACAGTAGAGAATGTAAAAAATCAGTGTGATAGCCAAGCAGAGAAATTAGATAGTTTGCAACAAATACAAACCAATTTTCAATGTGATGTAGATAGAATAAGTGCTAGATCTGCATGCAGCAGTCATCATGTTTATCCAGATAGTAAGGAAAGTGTAAACTTTCGGGATTATCGCAGAAACCCACTTGAATTTTTAGGGAGAGTAGACGAAATTTTGAACAGATTAAAGGAGAATCGATGGAATATGATAAAAGGTCTATTAGACGAATCGTTCAAAAATATCAATGATAATTGGTGGACAGCAATTAGGAACGAGGTGTGTGATTATGGGGATTTCAAAACTATGTTCAAACTTAAGTACTGGTCAGAATCAGTACAAAACATTATTAGGGATGATATCTGTCATGGTAGGTATGATCGTACAGTGGGACAAACACCTACTGCTTACTTTTTGGGGAAGGTGTGTATCGCAAAGTATTTAGACCCTAAGATACCTGAAGAGTGTCTAGTGACCAAAATGGCGTATAATTTCGAAGAGAAGATCATTAGTGCACGCTTAAGTGGACAAATAAAAACTATTGGAGGCATGGAAACGCTACTAGAAAATTATGAACAGGAATCATATTATAGGAGAAGTAGATGGAGGTCAGGGAATACCGAGGAGCGGAAGAATGAACCACCTAGAGATAATCGACCTAGAGTCAATTATGTACATGCTAATAACAATTATTACAGTAATAGTTACCAAGGAAGACGTCCGTATTTTAACCAGAAACAAAATTATGATCGAAGAGATGAGAGAAACAACTAAAACAGACAACAATGGAATGATCATGACGAATATAGGAGGTCCAGAAATGGAGATAGAAATAGCTACATACCTTCGGGAGATCCACCAAATGGCAATCAGGGAACTAATCAAGCACAAGTAAATTATCTAATGGCTGATGAGAGGGATTCGAGGAGACCCGATGAACAGCAACAAAGAAAAGGGGACAAACGAGTTGACCGTGGGAAAAATCAAGGGTCTGATCCTGGTCCCAGTAATAAAGATGAGAGGCTATATACATACGATAATATTGAAATGTATGGTAGTGATCCGCAATGGGGCAATCCAATAGCGAATTTTATTGACAAGTATAATCAACAGAATCCACGGGAAAAATATAAGAGTGGATCAATCCGTGTTGTGAATGATACCGAAAACGGTTAAACTAATGTTAAATGAAATATTGAGAAAGAGTATTGAAAGACTAAAACCCCAAAATTCTAAAAGCATGTAAGGACATCTTACTCAAGTTATTTTGAAACCATATAATTTAACAAACAACAAACCACCAAGAAAAAGAGAACAGATTATTAAATAATATTTATAAAGAACTGATTTAAAATGAAATAATAGGAAAAAGTAATATTTTTAATGGTAACAAACAGAAGAAAAATTATATAAACAAAAACAATTGATGGTAATGTGCTCAGATAAGAAGAATAAAGAATAATTTAATGACTCCAATGAAACTGAAGGAGGATTATAATTAATACAATAATTAGAATTTCTCGGAATTGAAGATTATATAAGAAGAAATGATACGGAGAAATATGTCACAAGAAGTAAAGTCAAAAGAATTTTAACATAAGGCCTATCAATAATGTTATATGCTATTAGTTAATGGAAAAGAAGAAGGAATCAAGGAGAAGAAGAAATATATAAATAAATGTAAACAGCTACAGTATGAAGAACCCCAAAAGTGTTTGGTACTAGTCGCTAATTGACTACTACTTATAATTTTTTTATTTTTATGTATTGACCGTAGAAATGTTCCGGCAATAATTTTTATGAGCAGGGATGATGTTCCCCTGGTCTCAGAAGGTGTAAGGTTGGACAGAGGAGTATGGACCCAGAGTGGCCACCCTACTGGTACCACCGCACACGATAGGGAAAAATGTTAGGGAAATTGAATATTTAAGGGATAATAATTATAAAATAGCTGTAAAGAGTGATATTAGATTCCAGAAGTATAGATGAAGAAAATATAAGGAAGATAGCAGACCGAAGCTTAATTGATAAAGATAATTTATAGAAGTAAATAGAAACAAGTGTTAAAACAAGTTTAATATGATTAGTGTGACCAGTCCTTATCAAATAAAATGTGGAAGTACCACTACCCAGAAATAAATAATTGATGAATTTGCCTCCAAGAGAGAGAGAGTATAGTAAGAAAACAGCAATTACCACCAGTCTGAATTACCAGTCAGAGTTTACAACCAGTTTGAAGTGAAACACTATTATGAAGATAAAGCCAAGACTATTAAGAGAATGGAAATAATCAACAATTTATTTTTAATAAACGAGTTAAATTAAAATAAATTTGTTCTAGTGGGGGGGGGGGGGGCTTTATGTAACGTTACATAACCCGGTCCCAATAAATTAACTCATGATAATATAAAGGTCAGAAATGGGTAACCTGTAACTAGCTCTAAATTAAAGTATATTATTAAAAATGATAAACAATTCGAGTGATATATGGTGCAAAGTGAGTTATAGTGTACCCATTGAGGTAAAGAAAAAATAAAAGTGAAGGTAACTTATTACAGAACTGTGCTGTAGGTTTGGAAATTATAAAACTATGAGAGTAGGCTATAATACTACTAACTGATTTTGTATTTTTATTTATTTATTGTAATATTTATATTGTATGAACAACCAATTGTTATACATAAGTTAATGTTATATATTTTAAAATATTTGTGTTATAATATAGGATAACCCAAGGTTAGTTTTAAAAAACATAAAAACTTTTAAATATCAAAGGATAATAACAAATTAAAATAATACTATGAGGGAGATGGCAGCAGGAAGTAGTGCAGTGTAGGAATACTATGAGAGACTAATAAATAATATATATAAATTTATTTAAAGATAATAAAATTATCAAATATTTATATACAAGGTCAGAAGAAAATGAATAAAAACTTATTATGTAAAACAAATTAATAAAGAAACCGGAATGGAAAAGAATTATTTTTCGGTAAATAAAATATAAATTTATAATAATTACAAACTGCCTGTATAATAAAAATACTATGTGTTACTAAGAGTGACGGAAATAACAAGTATTGTTAATAATAATAAAATTTTGGAATAAAACCATAGAGTTGAAGAAATGATGCTACTACAATTATAATAAAAATAACCTTTTTGGAACTTTGGAGGAGTGAAAGTTAATACTAAATTAACAAGCAACATGACCACTATATAATCATCCATGATTTACCAAAATTAAATGCTTATACTCCTTACAAAACAGTAAAAGAAAACCTTCTGATGATTCAACCTGGTTTCGCCATAGTTCTAGTTGACGATCGAAAAATGCGCCAAACGGTAAGGAAATTATAACGCAAGACGGACCTCACCAGAGAAAAAGCTTCATTCCAGTAAGAACCAAACGGAGCGAGGTAATATAAACATTTCGTTTAATAGTTCCAGAAGAAAACGCATTCCGAACGTTGATATAGACCACAAAATAGTCATTTAATCATGTTTTTTTTTAAAAAAGGCACGCTGCTCTCTTACGGACATTCCAGGAACTACATACTACACGAAAAAATAAACAAATTTATTTAATATTTTTTTTTCGGTATTTGTAAAGCTTAGTAATTATCCATTTCTGACACTCTCGTAACAAAAAGAACTTACCCTGAACCCTGGGGAATTATTAAGAATTATATATTAATTGATGGTTTTTTTTAAAATAGTGTAATATTTGCTAAATAAAACCACATATGTTTTTCTCTTTAGATAATTCCATGTTTGCTCTGTGAAGTCGAGATTATGTTTATTTAAGGAAAGATCACTTGTAATACTTGTATTTTGGTGGCAGGAAACAAAAACCCAATAATATAAATAAATGATATTATTGAAAAATAATTTTGAATAATAAAGTGTGTTATAAATTTTGTAGTGGGTAGTTGTACTAGATTTCAGCACAAAAATAGAAGAAATCAACACATCGGATCAAATTTTGCTACAGAGTAGGCTGGTTGAACTAAGCGTAGAAACTTATCTCACAATCAGCTGATTGAAATCACAGCGAACAATTTTGGAAAAAAAAATCCGAAATCGTCTAAACCGAGTGTAAATAATTGGTACTTACTCTCTCTTCTTCGTAAGGCTGAACAACTTCCCTCCTTGACCCCAAATCACACACTCTCTATTTCTGTTTAGATTGAGTAACACATTAGAAAATTCCTTTATTTATTAATTTAGAGAAAACGTCAGTTATTATAATTCATAAGTGGCGACTGCGGAGAGGCGGAAACTTTAATATCTCAAACCGTGACGTTACAAGTTTGACGCTAACAAAGTGGGGCGTATAATATAACTCTACTATACCTCACTGGGTTACGTTACAGATTTGGCGCATAACAACATTGGGAGCTTAATTAAATAAGACGAACACCCAATAAGCCACATACAAAGTTTTCGCTATTACCTCTACAAAAACCGCGACGTTACAGATTTGGCGAACCCAACAGTGTGGCTGAATTAACGGAACCCGTAATTGCAATACACTCATAAGTGGTGAACGCCTCTTTAGCAGGACGTTACAATATATATATATATATATATATATATATATATACATATATTTCAATCACTTTCTGCTACAGTCCGTTTCTTGATGTATATAATACTATAATACTTATAACTATTTTACCTCAAGATATATTTTTTCTTTAGGAACATGTTTCGGGAGATCCTGTTCTCCCATCTTCAGCCTTCGCCATCTTGTTTCTGGTGCAGTATTTGTGTGTTGGATGTAACATCCAGAAGCCAACACACAAATACTGCACCAGAAGCAAGATGGCGAAGGCTGAAGATGGGAGAACAGGATCTCCCGAAACATGTTCCTAAAGAAAAAATATATCTTGAGGTAAAATAGTTATAAGTATTATAGTAATATATATATATATATATATATATTGCAACGATACGTTTAGCATAAGTATATGTATCAACCCCTGACTGAGGTATGATAACATACGAAAGCACGTATGAAATATATAAAATGTACATAATAAAAATAATATAATAAATATACGTTAGGTATAAGAAATAATGTAAGAAATAAACGTAGTATTTAATTTTAAATAAATTAAATATTGTAAGTAAGCATGCATATGGAAGCACATAGCTTAGTTGGTTTTTAAACGTAACGAAGGGGAGAAATTGACACGCGCTGACCGGCAGAGGTGACGTCAGAACGACATGCGGCCGCCTGTGTATCAGTCTGCGTGTGTGTGTATGTGTACATGTGTAAACGACAGACAGGTTGAGTTATGCAATCGAGGGTGGAAGATTTTACACAGTTTTTTAAGTACTGAGCGAGAACCAGAAGTCACAGGAATCAGCGACATATGTAAAAACATAGCTGACGCCTGGCGCTTCAGTTTGGCGTTAAGTGGTCATTAATCGTGGGAACCGTTCAGACACCGTGTGAAATTTTGCCATAACGGCCATAATTTACACAGCATAACATTCATAATTTGCATAAACGAAGTTTAATATTATACCGAACGATTGGTGAAATAATATTTATAAAAAAGTGTGCGCTTCATAGAAAGACGCGTAGGTTGAAAGTAACGATTAAACCGACGCGCCGACCTGTTCAATGTTGTCAAAACAGTTTCCAACAGGAATTTCAACGACAGCAGCAGTATAAAACCCCAGCGAGCGACACACTCTTTCTCAGATGATACTCAGATAAAGCTCAGATGGTACGCGACATCCACGCATCTCGATACGTAAATTTTACAAAGTTTTAGTAATGTTTTAAACAGTATTCAATAAACTGAAGTGCGATGGAACCGGCATTACGTCGGTGCAAGTATTAATGAACACGAGTGATTTTTAAAAGACTATACTAACGAATCTACAAGAGTTGTAACTACGATGAAATTCGAGAAGTCTACATAGAACTTCTAGACATCTACGTGGGACAAGATAAGAATAGGAGAGGAACTAGAACAAGAAGACGAGAGGACGCAGGGACAGCACATGCAGCTACATCCAGCCGTACATCATCACGACTAGAGGTCCACGTCAGAACTCAGCATCCAGGAGACGGAGCGAGGATTTTCAACGACGCAGAGACAGAGAAGGTGATACCGATGAGGATCAACAAACTCGAGAGTCCAGATGACGGTAACGAAAAAGTTAAATGGTTGCAGAAAAATGCAGGTGAAGTCAGACATTTATTTAATATTATAAATGACCCTGAGGTCTATCGAAAAGCTCTAGTTTCCATATACAAGTTTACAAAAATATTAGTATATTTTTAAATTTGCATAATGAATAAATAAATGTTCAAAATATAATTGAGAATAGAGAATATAACTGTAGTAATCTCATAAATAAATGGTCAAGGAAGAACCATATTTTTATTATATTTTGTAATCAATTAGATGAGTAATTTCAAATATGAGAGTTACGTAATTAGAAGATTGTTAATTAATTGAGACATTAAATAATAGAATCAATTAAAGTAATAAATGTTATCTATTAATATATTAATAAATGTTTAAGTAATTAAAAGTTTTTATTAAGTGGTATATATTGAAAACCACACTTGCGAAGACAAGTTGAATATGGAATTTTATACGTATTAATCACGTTTTTATAATAATTATATGTGTTATATGTCTGTAATATTTCAGGTCATATATGATTTATGTATGTGTATACTATGTCTTAGAAATATAAGAAATAAGATTTAAACACGTTATAATGGCATTATATTCAGATTGAATATAAGGGTTCAAATAATAATTAACCCACACTAAACAATTAATAACATGATAATTTGAATTTTTAAAGAATAAATCAAATGAATATGATTTTATTAAAACAGTCGTACTAATTTCACAACCAGTACTAAATCCTCTGTACTCTTTACTTGTATTAAAACTTATAACGTTCACGTGCTTATCCACACTCAATCAACGACCAAAGCCTGCGACTCAGCCGGGGAACATCAAGGTAAATACTGCAGAAGAAGAGTATACCTCCGAGACGTGGGTAAGTGCGCACAAATGAGTAAGAGCATATGTGTAAATGTAAGTGTCTAAAAATAACGTTGTAATATATATATATATATATATAAAATTTGTGATGTTTTCAATTTGTTTCTTCTGCAAGTAGATAATATTGTATATTCTTTTTATTATATATATTATATATATATCCTGCAAAGGTTCCAGCACAATCTTTCATTTTCCGGGATGCACGACGTGCATAATTTGCGTAGTTACAGGCGCTAGAACAATCTGGAGACTACATTGAAGCCCGACCTTGAACTCGCCTGTTACATGCGCTAGGCTAGTCGTGTAGAAACGTGTAGAAAGACAAACTCGAATTTCAAGAGCGTTTCGTAATTGTCTTGCATCTCAACGAAAGTAGCAATAAAATTACAAAAGTTACAAATTACAAATTCAATTGTAAATAAGTAAAAAGTGGTAACTAATGCATCTAACATGTCTTACCAACATATTTAACGATACAGTCTCTATTATGTCGGAATAATAATGAAGATATAATAAAGGTATTAAAGATTGTACTTTTACGTAAGATTTTCAATGTGAAAACTAATGTCGGTATGCTGTAGCCACTACAGCAGGAATGTTGACATAGAGCTGAGTTTTTGATAATCTCACTACATGAAGAAGAGAATCAATCTGTGAAGCGACTTCAGCTGTGGTTCTTGATTAAAAAAAGTCTGGCCTCTTTCAGGAAGGCATCGGGTTGTTCTTCAATGACAGTACTAAAAGGATACCAAGTATGTGTTAATGAATTCCAAGAATTCAGTGAGTTGATCTTATCTGTGTGTCGAGTTGTAGTTTGAAAACACTTTAAACTTAACTTTAAATAAGACTGATTACGAATCAAGGACGAAACATTGGCATCTGTTTTGTCTAGAAGAGCGGTGAAAGGAAGTAGACAGGGTCTTGTAATAAGATGAACATAAAAGAGGACTAGAGCAAATCCACGTTTTATTAAGCAAATAAAGTTAAATCTACTGTATTAGTAAATCAGTGATACATTTTTTTACAGGTTTCACGTGCAGGTTTTTCAGTAAAAATAATATTTTATTATTCATTTATTTTTTAAACTAACTAGAGAAATTATTAAATTGGTTGTCCAATGTGACGCCGTGGTCAACATAATAAGGTGTCGCGGGCCGCCAGATGGAAACACTGTTGTTGCAGACTGTGACAGAAAAGCCGAATAAACAATTCTAGATTTCTTTCGGCTACCACAGTCTTGTGTTCGTTGCCGGTATCCTCCATAAATACAGCGAGCTTTTTGTTCAATCAGTCAATTCTGAGAATGGTTTTCTATTGACTTAAGTTCGGTGTTATCGCACGTGTTAAATTTTATAATTGTTTACAAGCGTTGATATGCTGTTAGTTACTAGTTTAGTAACTACTATTAGACTAGATGTCTACATATTTTGATATCTGTATAACATAGGAGATAAGTGTACGGTGATCATAATGTGACATGATCATCCATTAATAAAAACAAAACTGCAGTATTGATTTCGCTGGCATTCAGTACTTCATTCTACTGTTTTAAGTCCACGATTTTCATCACAATCATAATAACAATAGTTTAACACTTGTTCAAAAAAATTTCATAAATGTGTTACAATATAATAAAAAGTAAACCTTCCTTCCTTCTCTGGTATTACATACATCGTTTACCGCAAGATGGAAATTTTGGTCAGCACATTATATTTAAATTTTATATACATTTCTACATCTACAGAAAATGCTTAGTCATAATTCTCACTCCAAGTTTTGCAATAAAGTTTAAATACATTTCGAAATAATGTCACATGTTAGCAACTGGTGTTATTGGCGTCAAGTTTTAAACGATAAGGAAATAAAATATATAAAGAATGGACTTATGGAATTAATTTCATTATACGATTTTCTAGACATTTTTGGCGTTTACTCTTTATTCGATATTTGCAGTTTATAAAATGAAATTCTGTTTTTTTTTGTTTATTTCTGACTAATTTTATGCTTTCTAAAGTTTAATGAAATTGGGAACTGTTACTGTCCTTACTCTACAAATAATTCCAACTTGGACGACAGTTTACTTTGCAGATTTTTTGTTGATGTAATCTCGTTATGATCTGAAGGGAACTGGAGCACAAAACTTGAGAGGAATGGCTAAGGAAAGGGCACAGCGGAAGAGACCGGTTGAGAAACCAAAAACCCACAAGGGGTTGTGACTACCAATTGATGATGATGATGATGATGATGATGATGAAGAAGAAGAAGAAGAAGAAGAAGAAGAAGAAGAAGAAGAAAAGAAAAGAAGAAGAAGAAGAAGAAGAAGAAGAAGAAGAAGAAGAAGAAGAAGAAGAAGAAGAAGAAGAAGAAGAAGAAGAAGAAGAAGTAGAAGAAGAAGAAATAATTCGGTTTTTGTTGTCATGATCAAACTATTTTATGTGACACGAGTCGCTAATAACTCTGTTGTTACTGGGCTAGCATGTGAACGAGAGTTAAAAGAGTTAGTCTTTGCGTGACTGTTTTCACCAAGTCCAGTGCTCCACAATTTAAATAAAGTTCGTAGATAACTTGTATTGTATTAAATTAAATATTTTAGCCGAAAGTTATCCTCAAGTCATTTTGTCTCTTCTAATATTTTTTCTGTGGTCGTATTTATTTTTCATTTTACTTAACATCTACATACATAGACTTTCCATAAGCTATTCCATAAGATTTTACGAGACTCGCTAGCAAATTTTCATGGTGTCCGTTAATAATAACATTTTACTTCCATGTTCCATAAGGAAATGGAAGTATGGTGATGGCAAAAAAAATCGTGTTCGAGATAATTGCAGATTCTGATTGTACTACCCTCAAAACATGAAAAAAGTAATTTTTCGAAAAGTGTCTGTCTATCTATAGATTTTTTTCTATGGCAAACGATAAGAGCCGCAAATTCAAACAGAATCGAATAATTTTTTGCATACATCCCTAAATTGTAGAGTACTCAAGATCTGTTGTTTTTGGTGAAGATCGGTTAAGGGAAAGGGGTAGTTTACCAGCAACACTTTATGTTTTAACAACGGTAATTTTTTCTATGACGAACGATAACTGCCGCACATTCAAACAGAATCAAATATTTTTTTGTGTACGTTCCTGAATTGTAGAAAACGTAAGGCGTATTGATTTGGTGTAGATCGGTTACGGGAAAAGGGTAGTTTACCTGCAACAGGACTTAATTTTGATAAATAAAGTATCCTGATAAGAAGATCATAATAATCCATTGTAGAAACGTCGATGGAATATCTATAAATGAAGAGGCTAGTTGAAGGGGGTGAGGTAATTTTCTATAAATGAAGATGATAGTTGAAGTGGGAGGGGATAATTATTTTTATTTATATGTCATGTGTACTACGTTATCCACAACAAAGAAGTAGTTTGTTGTTAAAATTCCTTCCCGGGCTGTTTGGCCGTGGTCCAATGTTTTGTACAAAACCAGACGTTTCGGCAGTGCTATCGACTGCCACCATCAGTGAAAATCGAGTGCGCTAACGTGAGGTGGTATACGTTAGTGACCACAGTAGAGGCCTACTGTGGTTAAGGCTGAAGAAAGAAGTAGTTTCTGTCGAAATATTTCGTTTTGAAAATGGTTTTAAATATAAATCTTAGAACATGGAAGTCATGTATGGTTCTCCATACCGATATTTTCGGTTCAATACGCGTCTTTTTATTACTTTCAGTTTTTGAGACTCGAAGCGCTGAGAATGCCTCACCGTAGTATAGACGATACGCTCGGTGTTAAAAGTAGTAAAAAGGCGTGTATTGAACGGAAAAACAGTATTGTCTCTTTTCAGACTTTTCGCTTTATTCTTATCATTCACGTTATCGGCGACGAAATCCACAAGGCTGGCGGTCTAGTTTTTATAACTACGGTATACTCTGCAGTAGTAATATACTGGCCAGTTGATCTATTGTAAAGAGATTTTGAGCGGAAAACTTTATAATACAGTATTATTATTTATTAATATTACTTATAATAATGTTATATATTGTATGTTACGTTTAAGAGGTTAGGAGAGACTGGTAGTGAAACGCGGCCACTTGAAAAAAGGTCAGTTGAGGAAGCCACGGTTGAATCTGGACTTCAGGACTTGGAATAGACCACGTCACGTACACTGAAACAGATTAACTGGAAGAAATATAGGTCTAATGTTAATTGTTACTGCATGTTTCAAGAAGTGAGTTACGGATGGGATAAGTTCCAAAGTTTTTACCGTAGCCACAGCTGCCATGTATAGATTAGCATAGGCCGTACCTACCTTACATTCCTAAAAGGCGTCTAGCAAGTATTTAAAAAAACCGATTATGAAACGCGTTAACTTTTTATTTTTATATTATATTTATTTTTTTTCGTATGAGCCACTGTGGACTACGTTTGGTTCAACTGGTTTCTCCCTTCTCCTCATCACTTTTCCTCCTCTTCCATGTCTCCTTCGTTCTTCATAGATGTCTCACCCTTCTTTCCTCAGTCCAGATGGCACCTGTCCTCTTCTTGGGTTGTTGGTAGGTTAGCGTATTTCAGCTGATCCAAGATACAACCAAGATTGTTAGTCCTGGAGGTCCTATGCCGTTCATCATATTTTTTATATATTTTATTTATATTACCGTATGTTATATATATATATATATAAAGTTTAAAGTTGTAAACATAGTACAGCCGCGAAACAACGGCGCAGGCAGTGAGAGTATACGGCGTGTTACAAAGTGCTCTGTACTGAGATTACTCAATAAGGTAACAGGTTGTGATGGGTTTAAAAATAATTTTGATGTTTTCTAAACACAGCTCATGCTTACACCACACACCATACACCATTACATCGCAGTCTCTTAAGAATGTATCGACCTGTAACCATACAAAAAATAATTTCATTTAAATGTGTACATCCGAGTAATGCCGAGTTAAGTTTCTAAACTAACTAAAACTCCTGTTTTTCTCACTATAACAATTTTATTTTTTTAGTCGTTATAGGTATTTGTAATTGTATTTTTTTTTAAATAACCTAAAAGAAGTAAAGTGACATTATTGATAACGCGTGACGTATATTATGATTATTTTGAAGTTAATTTATCGATTACAACATTTTCAAGTGAGCTAGTAGGCCTAGGCGAGCGGTTTCTCCATAAGAACAACGTATTTCCCTATCTCGCCTATAGTTTCATGTGACCGTTGGACAAGGTACAGATACATTTTTAGATACCCCTTTTAATTGATTCTTTCATTAATTCTTCAAATAATGAAAATGCGACTGGAAGTATTAAAAGCATTCGTTACACCCAGCGTTAACGGTACCGACCGCCGACCCCGGTTTCCGACGGTGATCAACATTAGCATTGTGTGATCAACGTTATAACGAAAAGAAATGATTGGGTGTAAGTAATGTGTATGTGTTGTAATGTGTCGGGCGTTACCTCCGCGCACTTTTGTTACTTACTCTGTTGACTGGATCCTCTGCAGTGATGTAGTCCTGTAACACAACTTAAAACTATGCTTTTTGTGGGCGCCACTTGGAAACGTTTGTTCCAAGAAAAATTAAATGTGATTGATAAAATTTTTAAATCTACGAAAAAATTTAAACAAGTCAGTTTAGCTTTGAAAAATCAGTTAAGTTTAATGATTCTTTAAAAACAACAAACAAATCGTCTGAAGGACTATCATTCATAAAACTTATAAAATTGCAGAGAAAAAAATTTTACAAGTTATTATTATTGACAATTTTTTATATGTCCAATCAAGTATCGGCTAGTATTTCAGATTCTGACTCAGTTGACAAGCATGAATTTAATATGTGAAAAATCTTTACTCTCAGGACGTGACTCCTTTGAACTACCAAGACATATCAATTAGATGCCTTACAAGAAAAAACTAAGTGATTTGAAGGTGTATGTGTGGCGTGTAAAGTACAACTGTGTGATAAATGTAACCAGGTAACAAATGACTTAAATTTTGGTAACTCACGTTCCAATGGTCGTTTATTCTCTCACTGGACACTTCCTTCGGGTAGTTTCTCGATCTCGCCTCTTCGGGTGTACACTGAATCTATTTAAAGTCAAATTTTGCGATCATTACTTTTTCCGCACTTTTTGTCAAAACGTTTGGCAGTAAAATCTCGTTCAAACGCCGCCACTACGAATCATCTGTTTAGCGTTGATTCAGAAATCTGCCACCGCAGCGCTGATTCCCATGCAGTGTTGAGGAAGGCTAGTGTATAGTTTGTTTACGTTCGGGGGAATTATTTGTCACGTTAGTCAGTCAATGCGAACACAGCAGAATTCGTTCTCTATTAAATGTTTGGGACCCTCCTGGGCCGTCGACGTTCTGGCTGCGTGATTTCTATTAAAATTTGCCGTATCGCTGCTCTATTTCAGCGATACTTTTTGGCGACTCTCGTTGAGGTTAAGTCAGTCGGGTATGTCTATGTACGGGAAAAAGCCTTCCTGCCGTGTCTTGTCGATTTCTCGCCTCTTTGGTTTCGCCTTAACTGCGTTGATCAGTGTTGTGTGAGGTGCATCAGTTCTGGAGTTCAATCTTCAAGTGTTTTTTGGGTCGAATTTGGTCTCGCTTTTATACTAAATCGGGATGACTGTTTTCGTCGACTTCCGGTATATTTGTGTAAAAATTCTTTCTAGATTGTTCGAGAATAAACGAAATGGAATGTCATAGAACAATTTTCACTTCCGTAGAAGCTTTTAGAACGAATTTCTTATTCTTCATACAATGGATATTTCAAAATTTACACTGGTATTTATCAAACAGTTTCACATTAGTACTTACAATTTGTATGCCATTAATGTATTTAGATTCCTTGTTTTTTACTGAATCTAGCGATACTAAATATGATTGGTATCTAATTAACTTAAGTCTAATAAACATTACAATTTACAACCCTCACCTTGAGTTGTAGTCATTAAAAACTCAATATTTATAACAAAAATTGTTGTGGAGTTATAAAGTTCCCTTCACAAGCTGGACATCTACTACTACTACTCTCCTACAACAAAATAAACAAATTTTAACATCAATAAAACACAAATAAATACAATTTTATATGGCCTCTGCTCATGGCCTAGGTTCTTGTCAGTTTTCTAATACAATGATTAGTCTTTTTCCTTAATATATGTGTTATTTCACCACTATACACACAGAGTTTATTATTTTGTCTATCTTTTGTGATACCTGGTTACTTTGTACATATATTATATTTATCACCAGATGACATAGCATCATTGATTGGTCTTGAGATGTCATTTTCTATGGTGTGACAAATCTCACTCTAATTAGTTAAATTCTTTTAGAATTGACTTTACTTTCAACTGAGTTTGTTTCTTATTAAGGTATTCTGATGTATTGTACCTTTCTATCTTATTTTTGTTAGTATTATGTAAGTATTTAGCCAGATATGATTATTTTTGTGCTGGATAATGGGCTTCAGCCATACATGGTATAAGTAAATATTTTGCTGACTTGACTATTACAATGTTAAAGTTGGTCAGGTATATTAGTATAGTTGCTTTATATCATATTACAGCTTTCTAATACAGTTTGGTTGCATTTTGGCAACATTAAATTCATAAATTATACAATATTAGATGCCTATTACATGTTTTTAGTTAACACTGTTTTTGGCTATTTTGGCTGCTTTTTATTCATTTGACAGCTTCCTTTATTTAAGATAAACTGTTCACTATTGTCTGCTTGACAATTACATATAGTTTTTATTTAAATCTGATAATAATTAATTTTTCATGAAATCTTGGTGTATGGTCTCAAATCCAACACATTAATATTTTTTTGTCATTGCAAATATACAATTTTTATTTTAACTTAAACTCTTTCTAATAATGTATTTAAGTCATTTAATACATTTATTTTATTTACATCACATAATATAATGATGGATCATGTCCATTTATTCACAAAAAATAGTTTTTTAATACTCTATTCATAGTTATAAAACTTAATAATTATTGACTTTATTCTGGTGGATTCTGACATTATTTCTCTCTCTTATAGTGTCTTATGGTTTTTTCACTCTTATTCACTTTAATAATATATATGGGGTTTTGTCTTAGTCATAGTTTGGTCGTTTTTTCAAGTTGATAGAAATAATTATTATACAAAATTACACAATTTTTTTGGGACTACTTGGGTTCGATACTGTTCACTTCACTTTCCTCTTATGCTAACTTACTATATAAATGATTTCTTTTTATGGAACGTTCTGTGACGTTACAACGTGAGTGATTTGACACACCGGAACCACGCGGGGAGGGGTTGACCATTGACGTAGGCATGATGACCATCCCTACCCTTATAATTTCATTTTTGGATTTTTGGGTAGGCCTAAGTGAGGGCCAACGATATATAACACATGGATCGGGTACTGTGTTCACTGAATTCGGTCCGACCACCACTCCTCCACTGGAAGGCAAGAACACGGCGGGAGTATGCCGTACACTGTAGCCTACCTGTACGAAGTATGAGTTTTTCTGTTTTGTTATACAGTAGAACCTCCATTAACCGAAACACGGTTTAAACGAAACGACCGAACAAAAAAATTGTATATTCCCGATTTTTACAATGAAAATTTGTTTTCCAACACATACCCGCAGTCCAATGTCAGTTAACTTAATGCGCGGTTGCGTGTGGCAATTTTCGTGTCGTTTCCTTGCGACTAACCCTTGTTTAACCTGCTTAGTCGGGGTGGCAATTCGCCTATAGTTCTAGATTCTGAAACGGTGAGGAAATTTACCTCCAGGCGATGTAGGATATTAATATTTAAACCTTTATACTACATAAATAACTTAAATAATATTATCTACTAATGAAATGCATTATCATGATCAAAACACCAATGACTTTGTTTATCATATCGTTCTATACGAAACTTGAAATATATTTTTAAAACGATGAAAAAAGTTGTTTTTCTCTAAAAATAATCCAAGTTACTATGTTTACCTAATCGCGGGCAAATTGCCCATCCTGCCACAACTAATTATAATTAAATGATAACGTAAACACCGAGATAATATTGTAGACGCAAAATCACCGATTCCCGGAACATAGAGGTCAGTAACTTTCCTTTAGCAGCTTTTTGTTGTTTTGATTCGTATTGAACCTTTGTTTGCTTTTCAAATTAATTTAAAACGTCCCCGCTCGCTCACGTTGCTCGACATGCTGAATTAGTCAGCCAAATGAAAGTGGTGTAGTATTAGTAGGCTCACTGTGACTTCAAAGTTTTAGAAGTCTACCTTAAATGGACCATTCGGCATACAAGTCGGTTGATGGACAGTTCTACGTGTTAGCAGCATTATATTACTTACAACATGCTAAGTACTTTTTTATTTCTTCAGGGTAAGTTGATTTGGAGGGTGCTAAATGCTTGAAATATGTCGCTACAAGGAATGGAACCCAAGCTCTCTAAATCGGTAGCGAGACATTATCCCTAATGAACTATCAGTAGAGGTGGGCCGATATACCTGTAACAGGTATTTTGGAACGATATTTTTGTGGAACGGATGTAACAGTGACTGAAAAGTTGAAATACCTGTTATTCGCGTCGACGCTGTTCCGAGTCGAGACATGCCCCCCTCGCTGTTCCGAGTCGAGGCACGCCCCCTACACTCCTATACAGACACACACACATACACAAAAAGTACGCAAGTAACAAGTAAACGAATACGCCAAGGCCAAATACTAGGCGTACAAAAATATCACTGGTACGCAAGGAACAACCAGTATTTTAAATACTAGGTATTTTAAATACTAGGGGTATCACCGATACACAAGGAACAACGCGTATTACAAATACTAAGCGTATCAGAGGAACAGTAGTATTTTAGGAACACCTAGTATTTTAGGAACAAGTAGTATTTTTATATCAAGCGTATTTCGAGTAGAAAGTAGTACGAAGCCACTTTTTCGTCCTGAATACTTCATTCTGCGCAAAGAGACGAAGCTGTTTTTAATAAAGGAAATAATTCATCCTGCTGTTACATTTATTCTCGTGTGATATGCAGATATATAATACAGATTATATGCTAATAAATTATATATTATACTAGTCACCAACTTGTAACTAAAATCGGTTGGTAAAACTTTGTTTTTACTCAAAAAAACTTTGTGTTCAGAGTCGTTAGTGAAATAGTTGTATTTAATTATATTGAGTTATAACCTATAGAGTGGCTGATGTTGATAAGCTATATTATACTTTTTATTAATGTGACTTTAACTTCACTACACATCTCACGTAAATGATGAGATTGTTGTAATGGACATTTATGCACTTTATCTAGTCCTGTTCCTTAAATATCTGTAATGCATTTAATTTACTTTTGTTGTTGCTTATTATTTATAAGTTTTTATTTATGTATTTATATTTATTTTATTACAATTTGTTTTTTTATTTTTATTTGTAAAATTTTGTTTATTCTCATTCACTCTTGTGGCTTACTGTTATGTTTTTATTATACGTTTCTGATGTTTTTTCACATTATTTTTTGTGGTATTACGTGTAGGCCTACTCTAAATTATTTAATTGCCCCGAGTTTCGCAACTGATTTGTCTAACCAATGTTAGTTTCTTTACTACTAGTGAAAACTTAAATTGGTATTCCCAAAGGGAGATAGGCCTATAAATTCTCTTGTTTCTTATTTTCATTTAAACAGTAATAGTTTAATAAAGTCACAGTGTAAAGTAACACTGTTAATACTTTTAGTTTCAATTTATTTCTTATAACAAATTATATAGTATAGGTTATATAATATCTTCAAATAAATACACAGCAAGTAGGTTTATTAATATATTAATAGGTTTATCTAGGTGAAAATAAACCTACTTGCATTGTATTTATTTGAAGATATTACATAGGAGACCTGCAGGAAACTCAAAAGGAGTTACTTACAAAGGATAATATAGGTTATGTATATATAGTATATAATAACAGGTATTTGTACCTGTTATTTTTTTGGAACGGTATTTTCATACCTAGTATTTTAAAATAACAGTTTAGCCCACCTCTACTGTCAAGTCTGATAGAACAGAATGATTTAATTTAGTTAATATCATGTATATTAATTGATTTAATTCAAATAATAAAAGAAATTGACTATTTAATTTATACGATTGCGGTTACATTTTGTTATTAAATCAAGTGTATTGGTTATGAAAATGACTACTTAACGTAAGAATTGAGGTAATAATAGGCAGTTGAAGCGACAGTACTATGGCTGAAGCATAGTGCTACAAACACTGCCTTCTTTGTTTAGGCTACCATGTGTCTTGTAATATACAATCTGACATTCTGTTCTGCCACTCAGAAGCCATGTCCATAAAACAAAAGAAATCTGTCATAATGGAAGTAATAATTATTAAAACAACAACAACAACAACAACAACAAAACCAAAATAATCCTTTATAAAATTAACAAAAAAATTTTAATATTATTTATAAAGGTCAAATAACAATATAATTTTTACGTCTAACGGTTAACAAGCTAACCGTTAATCCAATTACATTTGTCTGCTAAACCACTAAATTGTTAATATCGGTTCTTCAATTGAGAACTGAACAAATAAAACAAATAACAAATATGAAAACAGATAACAATTACTACTTTATATATGACATTCTGAACTGTGAACGCCAGACTTCATTGTAATTAAGTAGACATTTGGGTGTATAATACGGATTTGGGTGGCGTAAAGGGCATCAATACTCTGCCATTTTGATTTTTGTAGTATCCACTGTCACTCACGGCAACTTGAGAAATTCGTTTGGCGTTTATTTTATTACAATCGGCTTACATTTTGAGAATCTACGTCGGCAGAATCATCAGTAAACATCTGTCAGCATGAGTTTGTTCCTTGCTGTGTGCCAAACCTTAATAACGATTTCGATGAACAAATCGTCAAGTTAGTTATTTCAACTCCTGGAATTATACTGTGAACAGGAAATTCTGGAATTTTAGCGGTATTTTCTAAAATCGTAATTTTTATCTAGAAGTCAGTTGGATAGAAGCAACTAGGACATAAGTATGAGTATATCAAACATATTTATAACAGCAATACAGGATTTTGAACCAGGAACACGAAGGGAAGGAAATCGACTTCAAGTTGGGCTGATTCAAAGTGTGTGAGCTGACCGAGCAAACGTTGAGATATGGATCTTGGTTTTTGACACATCGTTGTTCTTATTTCTTACGACACAATTACAACTTACAACACATTGTGAATGTAACTTAAATGACGTCGATTTAAATATTATCTTCATAAACTGATGTGGTTTGTGAATTGTTTCTACTTATTCGATGAACACTTTTATGCAATTAAACAACATGAACATGTTTGGTTTAACTCTAGTAAGGGTGAAGCCTTATGTTATAGCGCGGTGTGTTTTTAATCAATTGACGATGCTCCAACAATTTACAAACACTGGGTTATCTGTGTAATGATAGTTTTCCGTTACAACGCCCAATCTTGACTACTCTAAGGATGTGTTTTTAATTCTATCGGTAGTTGTAATCTTTTTAATCTATTGTATCATACCCGTATTTTTCCGTTTGTATCGTTCAGGTTCACTATAAGAGGAGTCTAGACCTGACGATAGATTTTGAACACTGACTTTGAGATGCGCACTATACAAACACCTCGTTGCGAGGCTAACAAAATTTTCATTCGTTTCGCACATGCGCACAACAGTCTTGTACAGTGTGAACCTCGGGTGCAACAAGGCTAACCAGAACATAAGAAGCGCGCAAGTATTCATTGTGACGCGACTTTATGTGACAGAGAGAGATAGTGTGTGAGTGAGATAGCAAACTGTTATTGCGTTGCTGCTCCATATTAAGATTACTATTGTTTTTAGTGGGGGTAAGTAAATCGTTCGTTCGGCGCATTTCACTGTTCAAGAACGGTTGTCAGATTTCTACATGGCCATTAATGGCTGTTATTAACATCCCTGTTTTCCTAGTATAATAGTTTTGCCAGTTCTCGGGTCTCCGTTTACAATGATGTAATGTATCACATGTACTTCTGTAATTCACCTTGGCAACACTATTCTTACATTTCTTCAGCGGCTACCAGGGAAGTTTCGTTTGCAAAACTAGAGACAACTAATTAGTTAGTTGTCCAAATAGGTTTCGTCGGACACATCAGTCAAATAGAGGACTGTGTATTAGCGTTGTTTCTATTTTGTTTTTAAGAATTCTTGTAACTTGAAAATAGGTTTTTATTGTGATGTTGTGAATACATCATGCGAATAAAGTCTGTTATTATTTTTAAAATGATTATTGTCTTATACAAAATAAATATCATGAAAAAAATTACCATTTTAATTTGAATCTTTGTACAACTTTAAGTCGAGGTTACAGCAACATTGGAATTCATTTATCATTATTGGTTTCCTTATATAATATATATTTTATCGAATTGTAATAACTTCTCCAAGTAGAATATTATTATTTTTATCGGTTTGTTTTAAACTAATAAAGATAAGAACCTATAAACCTAGAAAAATAAGAACATTATACTTGCAAAAATAATTATAATTTAATACAATATATATGTTATGCAAGAATCCTGCAAAAACTTAACGAGTTACATAAAAAAAATGGATGGAAACACCATGCAAAGTGATATAACTCATTCTTATAACTTATGTGTTAGACGTAAAGAACGACTAGTTTTCGAGACATCTATTTCAACCTAAATGTTTTTCCAAAATACACTAAAATAATAGTGGAAAACAGCAATCACAATAAGTTAAACAAATATATTACTCAATATATTACTTACATATATTACTTGCTAAATATAAGTGGATTAAACGCCGAAATATCTAATGATTACAGAAAAATCGGCTACTTTAATAAGCAATTAAATAATTTACATCTTCTGTTACCCAACACACTTGATAATCATACATGGAACACCGGTAATAAATTTACTAATACGCTAGAAATCCTAAGTAACCACGAAATAAATGAATTTTATACAATCAATAAAAATCTTCATTGTCTACTAATAAATAGTAAACCTAAAAATATAATCAACGTTTGGACACATTAAACAATAATCACACTTTTTACCATGAATACATACATTTATCTAACGTTAAGCTCACTGAAAACGGAGTACCAACTCTAGATCTCAAACAAAAATAATCTAACAAATTTAAATAAACAAGTAATTGAATGTATAATAATCGAAACAGAAAACGCAATTAATAACGTACGGCAAGAAAATAAGATAAAATAAGAATACAAGCCTCAATGGAAATAATAAAATGTATCAAAAAATATAACAACAAACATTCTCATATTAAAAATAGACAAAATATCATAATAAGTAACATAAAATACAAACTAACAGCAAATAACTTTCCTTTAACCAAAGCTGACAAAAGTAATGCCACAGTAATAATTTCTAAAATAGGATTAGATGCTGAAACAAAAGAATTTATAAGTAATAACAAATTTATTATATTAAATAAAGATCCTACAAATTAGTATCAAACAGAAGTAACAAATATACTGAAAAATATTATCCTACTGATAAACTCTAAAGCATCTTTCAAATATAAAAAGGAAAATCCATGTGCACCAAAATTAAATTCCCTTACACCAAAATGAAATTCCCTAATAAATTTAAAATTACACAAAATTAATAAACCTGTTAAGTTTTTAGTAATCGTTAGAACATCACCAAATTATAAAACATGGAAGTAAAAAAAAACTGAATTGTTATTACAAACTTTAAAACAGAATATAAAACGTCCAGGAAAATACACTATAAAAAACAATATCAAACTTACGGAACAACTAAAGAACGTAAAAGTAATCAGAGATACAAAGTTATATTCTTTTGTCATTTCTAACATGTACACAAATATTCCCATTGACGATGATATAAATATTATAATAAATAAACTGAAAACACATAATGAAAACGACATATACCTTAAGCAGTTAACCTGCTTAATACTTTAAAAAGCATTTCAAATGACCATTATTTTCACTATAATAACAAACTATATTACCAAACAGGTGGCCTTGCTGTGACTTCTCCAATCATATTGGAAATCTTTCAAATAAGGCTGAAATAAAACAATAAAAATATGAACATTCTACTTGCAGAACTAATTATAATTTGTTAATATGTATATATTGTACAGGAATCCCGCGGGAAACTTAACGAGTTACTTAAAACAAAAAATATTTCCTTATGTTTAAACTGACTAGATTAAACTCTGAGTCGTCCTATGGTCAGTTGTGGTAAAAATATGCTAGAACCACAAAACCGTATTGCAACGCCGGATTACATTGAAAGTAAAACTTTGAAATTTTTGTTTTGCTTGTAATATTTTTTAAACTGTAAAATTAAGTTGAATTCAAACAGATAATTTGTTGTATTTTCTTTAAATCATAAAAAAACACTAGTCTTGTGTGTTAGACTGTGCAAAAGGTTCTACCTCAGACATTTTAAAACTAACATTTAACAGTGAATGCTATTTATAGCAAACATAGACATTAATAAACATGGATATTTCCGCTAAAGCAAATTTGGTCTTCATTTGACTCCTCCTTTATTCTGTTTTCTATTCTTCTATGTAATATTCTTATTAAGACATGTGGTACAATACTGATGTAATATTCACATCTGTCTGCATGAGAATTATACAACAATCGTAGTAGTGCCGCGTAAGTAAAAACGTAGATCATCGTTTTCAATGCTATTTTTTCCATAGTGTAAAAAATAATTGCACAATCTTTACGTTATCTTGAAAAACTTTACTGACGCATTCGAACTTGGGCGCTCGTAAACAAGAAACTGTAAATGAAGCAAGGAAAACAGGTTAATGGAGCACAACCAGTAGGGTCAGCATGTATCTACGCCGAAGATCTGAACATCATCTGTTCGTGGAGGCCAAACTTCCGTGATGTGTATCACACACGAGCCGAAAGAAAAATGATACGCATAATAAATTTACTGCCGTCCTTCTATTATATGTTATAATAATTTCAGCACTACTAAATTTCAGACGATGCTGAAGGATCTGCCAGCGATACCTTGAAAAATTTTGACAAGCGGTCATTGTTAACTTGATCCTACGCTGTGAGGAATGTCATGGCGAAAACAACACAAGAATCGCTTAAAGAGGTCGTTTATAGATCAAATGAAAACACAATCAGAAAAGGAAAACAAATTTACAGAAAAATATTTTTACTGTTTCCGATTATTTAAACAGATTCAAGTTAGCTCATTCTCAACCGTTAAGGTATTATATACTACTTTAGTTATTATTGCTGTTAGTACTAAACATTTAATTATTTAAATAGCTCTTTATAAAAAATTTGAAACTTAAATAATTTAAGTAAATTTGTATTTTTTAATGGTAGTGCAGAATGGATAAACATTACCTCTTTCCCATTCAAATCACCAGAGGCTTTCTTCGAGCCTCTGAAGAAGGCTGTATGCACTTACATAAATCAATCTAATGCAAGTAAAGAACAAATTGATAAGCAGTACTCGATTTCAATATTTACTAACATCGCTGCTTCCAAATGGCAAACTCTATTTCCAAATTTGAAATTATATAAATTGTTTACAAATTATATTTGTAAATTGTAATATGTAAGCCTATGATTAATATCACTGGCATTCCAGTGATAAGTAATATTCATCAATGCGAATTTCTCTTTGCCAGTAGCTGTTAATTTATGATTTCTGGGTCCCCTACGGAACTGTTCCAACCCTAAACTCTGACATAAGTACCAATCCAAGCAACAACGTCCTTTGAATATATCTGTTATCCTCAAACCCGTTCACTATGTGATTAGTAATACTTTTCAGGATATCAAAGCAAAACACCTAAGGTTCCTGGTGGAGCCCTCTGCTACTGTGGATCTAGTATTTACAAAATCCGCCACTGTTTTAAAAGCTAATACTAAAAAGAACCTTAACAGAAGCTGTCACAGTATATGTTTTCTAAATTAAGAGGAGATGTTGGGAGGAAAAGATGTCACATTTAGTAACTACGAACTTACGTTGCAAAATCATTCCAAGTAGGACAAGACTGTGATCATTAAAAGCTACCCATTGTAAAAATTATGTAAACATTTGATTTTTTAACACAAAACATGAAGAAAAAAGAAGAATTAACCATGGTGTGAAATGACCTGATGATGATAAGTTTAGAATCCAAAAACAAAATATATAACATAAATATAATTAATCAGTTATCGGTAATCTAGTAACGAGTAAAGGGCACAGTAACTAATGTTGAGAATGGATTCAACACACACACACACACACACACATATAATACAAAAAACTCAAGAGGGAAGCACCATGAGTGTTTAGAAAGACCTTTGAATGTGGCTTTGATAGAAAGAATGTAAAAGTATTCTATTGCATTTTAGCTGAATTATATTGATTGTGTGTGTGTGTGTGTGTGTGTGTGTGTGTGTGTGTGGGGGCCTTATTGAAGTCATAAATCAATGGATAAACAAAAACGCAGTTCCACTACAAGTGTTTTGTTTTCACACATCAGCTGTTCTAATCCACCCCGATACGGCTTATAAAGATTTAATATAATATTTGCAGAACACACAGCATACGTTCAGTCGTTTTATTGTTGCACATTATTACTGTTATTATTATATTGTTTTATAAAATTTTTTATAACATTAAATTAAGTGTTTTACAACCACTTAAGAGGCATGCTGGGGTGTTTGTTACCGCGTGGTTACTCCCACCGGTTCGGTCGATCGAGTTTCAGCCAGGTTATCGCACACGCGCTGTCAAGTATTTTATAACAGGATATTGCAATCCGTGTGGCATGCAATTAAGCTGTAAACCTGAGAAGTGAAATGAGGGGTGCACACTGATAAGCAACGCATACCTTTGTGACATCACGTATTTTGATCTGTCAATGGCATTCCATTCTGTTTCTCGATCCGCTCCTGCTGTAAATACCCTTAACAAATTTTACAAATAACTCATAGTAATATTCAGTAAATTATTCTTTCATAAGACATCTTCTTTAGTTGGTTTAATTTCAATAATGTCAATATTATTTTCTTATCCACTAGCCGCTTCATGTTGGACAAATCTTTCGGAGTATTTGCCATTAACAGATTCTAAATAACCTCTTATTATGCCTCTAACGGCATCATATTTCAAGAGCACTATTTTATACATATTCTTATTGTCTGATTATTGTCATAATATTACACTAATGGCTAGTTATTACGATCACACCGGTGTTTCGAGTTTTTTTAATAATAAGCGAGAGGCGATCATATTAACTGAAAGTTAAGTCTTCAATAGTCTAGTCGACCAACGGAATCATCCCGGACGTGAAAACACGTATAAGTAGGCCTACGCCTTTTATTGAATAAATCATTTTAATTTTTAATAATATTATTTTTTGTTTTTTACAGGATACTTATTCTAAGTGTGTAACATAACTGAAAAAACATTATATAATTACAAAATTACACTCCAAAAGTACAAAATTATATAAGTATTATTCTGTTTTTACATTTAGCATACATACTGTATTTTTTATATTCTGTTGTTTGCAGAACGATAATTTTTTAATATTGTATTAATACGTAACATAATTATTTAACTTAATGTACTAAAGTTTATTACATTTTTTCTTACTTATAAGCGGTGGAAAAGTACTTTATACATTTGTGTGATACTAATTGTCTTTGTTTGTTTTGTTGTATCCGTTTTATTTTAAAATATTTTCCAAGTTAGAAAATGTCTATATTCTTCCTTTCCACGTTTCTCCTAAAATCAAAATGCTTGCAACAAGACTATTATCTTTTGTCAAGATCATGTCTTTCTGACAGACGTTTTTAGGTAATCTTTTGTGATGGCTCTCAACTGCCGTCGGTTACTGCTGAAGCCCCCAAGGAAATGCATGGGGCCGATTTCATACCTCAGCTTTACGTCATATCATGACAGAATGGTGGATCCACAAACGAAAGATTAGTCCCCAATGGATCGCAACCGACACGTAGATTTACACTGCAGCGACTACAACGTCTACCAGTTATACTCAACAATGTCTCCACATAGCAATCAGACGTTATACTCAACAATATCTCCACATAGCAATCAGATGAAGTTCCGGTTTCTTGGTCTCCAGTTAGAGAAACGACTAATCTTGAAGTACCATGTATGGAAAAATTGAAAAGAATTAGACTACAAAACTTTAAAAATACAGTTGCTCATGATTCCGAAGTCCGTCTTGTCAGACGGACTCAAGCTTCTACTGTTATAAGTGTAATATATCCAATGTGGAGATAGGCTTGAAACTTTTGGAGGGTGTTCCCACGTTAACATTACATAAAGACTGCAATCAGAAACGTGGCGGGTGCCCCCTTGTATGTATTCAGTCCTAAGCTACTCAGTGTTCCTGGCATCCTATACATGCGCGATGTTATCAAACGACAAGCAACAAATCACTGTTAACCCAAATGACAAATCCCTGGCTACCGCAGTACACAGTAACACCGCTCACACGACAGCCAGAAACACGCAGGCTTTTAACTCACTTGACCTTTAGACCACAAAATGTAAACAGTTATGAAATTTGAAGGACAGACATATGTGTATCTTTATATGTGTATAATACGAAAATGCAAGGTAACGATTGCACATTACAAACGTTGATCCTAACATATTTGTTGTTACTCTATGTTTTACAAATAATAGCCTGCAATAGGCTGTAATGTCGGGCAAGCGAACACTATCAGTATTCTCAAAGAGTAACCGGTGCAATACATGTTACTCGTAATACTATGTTTACTGGGAGACTTCAGCATTATTTTCAAACGGAAGAAATATTTTGAATGCTACTTTATATAATATAGCGATCTTAATAATACTGCTGATCAGATTCACTGATTATAATGTTATAACCTATTAACCTAACGTTGTATTATAATATAATTCCCACGTTTGTATGAAATGAAATATTCTTGTTTACTCCAGAGAGTGTTTGTTTAACATCCTTAATTAGCTGTACTTATATAGTTCTACTTGGTGTTATCGCTCCCAACAATATAAGAATATTATTTGTCCTAAAGACATTCTTCTTCTTCTTCTTCTTCTTCTTCTTCTTCTTCTTCTTCTTCTTCTTCTTCTTCTTCTTCTTCTTCTTCTTCTTTATCATCTCCTTTTCCTTCTACTTCCACAAGCATTACAGACGAACGTCTTCCAAAACAAATCCAATTTTGGGCAACAAGAAATATGGGCAAGTTCAAACACACTTCTGTACTGAAATGAGAAGATAATCATATGTTTGTTATTTTAGAACACAAAATAAAAATATCGGTAATGAGAACCATACATGACTTCCATGTTCTAAGATTTATATTTAAAATCATTTTCGAAATGAAATATTTCCATAGAAACTACTTCTTTCTTTAGCCTTAGCCACAGTACTGTGATCACTAACGTATACCACGCTAGCGGACTCGATTTTCACTGACGAATACAGTCGACAGCACTGCCGAAACGTCTGGTTTTGTAGAAAACATTGGACCACGCCCAAACAGCGCGGGAAGGAATTATAACCACAAACTACTTCTTTGTTGCCGATAACGTAGTACACATGACATATAAATAAAAATTATCCCCTCTTCCTTCAACTATCATTTTCATTTATAGAAAATTACCCCACGCCATTCAACTAGCCTTTTCATTTATAGATATTTCATGTAACTTTCTACGGCGGATTATTATGACCTTTTCAGGATAGTTTATTTATCAAAATTAAGTACTTTACTCTTGTTAAAACATACAATGTTACCGGTAAACTGCCCCTTCCCCATAACAGATCTTCACCAACATCAACAGACCTTGAGTGCTCTACAATTCAGGGACGTATGCAAATAATTATTTCATTCTGTTTGAATTTGCGGCAGTTATCGTTCGTCATAGAAAAAATTACTCTTGCTAAAACATAAAACGTTGCAGGTAAACTACCCCATTCCCCTTAACCGATCTTCACAAAAATCAGTAGATCTTGAGTCCTCTACAATTCAGGAATGAATGCAAAAAATTATTTGATTCTGTTTTAATTTGCGGTAGTTATCATTCGCCATAGAAAAAATTCTACACACAGACACAAACACACACACACTTTTCGAAAAATGACTTTTCTTCATGTTTTGAGGATAGTACAATTAGAATCAGCCCTTATGTCGAATACGATTATTTTCGCCATCACCATACTTCCATTTCCTTATGGAACATAGAAGTAAAAAAATCTAATACTGATAAAGTAATTCCAAATGTTGATAAACAATTCAGCGATCAATTGTTGAATTTAAGTTTTTACACTTACTGCGCCTTAGCATTCGTTGAATCGTTTATAAAGTGGTGTACTATTCTAAACCAAAATAAAAATAAACGCGTGACAAAATAAATAAATCGTACTTTGTCACTGGTTAGAATAAAAGTAATAAAGTAGATTGAAAAGTTCTTCACGGAAATTGAAACAGAGTACAGAAAAAATAGGAAACGACTCCAAAATAAGTGGCACATTAAAAAGAGAGAGAAGATATTAATTTTTTAAGTACAGTGTCAAGAGGTTAGCTCGAAAACTAAAAAACTGAAAGAACGTAAGATTGGTAAAAGTTCTACTTTAAGTAGGCCTAACTAATTTTAAGTTATTAGTTGTGTGTGTGTGTGTAGGCGCGTGTGTATGTTTCTTCTAGTAGAGTCTTAAGAACGTTATCTATTGATGACTGTAGGTGTTATTTAAGAAAACTGAGAATTTGGATTTAATTTTATTGTGTATATCATACACTTACGCGACAGACGGAGAACGCTTATAGACATCCGGTTGACATTTGATTTCACACGAAATTATTGGGCGGAGCCTGATGATCGTAGCGAAATCAGGCATAGCCCTCTATCCATGACTCGATACACAATTTAGACCGCGAACTCCTCCGAAATTACTCAACCGAATGTTATAAAAATTTTGCATACGTATCCGGACTGTATTGTAGAATGCACAGATGTAATTTTTATTTCTCTAAATTATTTGGTTGAAAAGATATTACGATTTTTAAAAATCTTAGCTTAAACGTGTGAGAAGAAGAGAGATAGAGATATCGCTCGCTGTCGCCCGATAACATAAGATTTTACTGTATCACAAATGCCGGTGCGTGTGCGTGTGCGGCTTCCGCCGTCCGCGCTGGCCCGTCGGGCGTCGTCGCCCGATAAGATAAGATTTTGCTGTATCACAAATGCCGGTGCGCACACACACACACACACACACACACACACACAAACACAACTACACACTCGAGCATCAATACTTAAGTATAACACAATTATATTCTCTTCTTTTTTGTCACCTAAGTGTAAATTATGCAGAACGCAGATGACCACTGTAGCCTACTGAGTTTAAAACTAATCAGAATATGTATCTATAAGAATTGCTATATGTTTACCTAGCTGATACTAAATAATAAGATCAGTGAGGCACTTACAATTGTTGCTGACGCCAAACACACAACTGTAAATTTTCCCAGACCAACCGCCCTATTTATACAGTAAAACAGAACCAGATGACGCTTGTACATTATTTGACTTTTGAAGGAAATGAAAGTAACACGTGTACATTGTAATAATAAATTGTAATAGTGTATAAATTAAGTCCTGTGATATTATAATTTTCTCGTTATCTTAAAGAAAACATTTGAAGATGCAAACAAATTTTCTCAATTCCTTCACACATACAATGATACATACGCACACACACTCACATACACGAACACGTTCACCCAAATAATTGTTCTGTTGTGTTTGACATTTCTTTTGAATTCATACACAGGTCCTGATGATGACAATAAACATTGTCGAAACGTCGACACAAATAAGTTAAAATTTGTGTTATTTTTGACCGATCCTCACTAACCCTTCACTGAAAAATTATTCTTATAGTTCTTTATTAAATTTTTCAAATTCTATTAAAATTATTATTCTTATACGTTTTATTGAATTTTGTACTTTTTGTTTAAGTACTTTTTTCTGTTATAGGCATATTCTATACATTCTTCTTCATTAATTGAAATATATGAATTATTTATATTATGCCTCGACGGAGAAGAGGTCCAAGTATTGGTCGTTTAACTACAAATCAAAGACGGATGAGAGAGCGACAAAATATTGCTGCAGCAACTGTTGAAGGCCCTGCAGAACATAACATGAATCATGTGTTATATGAACAAAACAACACAGGATATAGGAATCTTCAGAATGAATTTGAAGATAATTTACGATGTCTAGAATTCTATGAATGTGTAAATTGTTCTCGGGTGTTGATGCAGCAAACATTTTTTGATATGTGTCCGCAGTGTAAGCGAAACCCAAATAAGTTTACTGCAGTTAATCGTATGGATCCTAAAGATGTACCTATAGAACTGATGGATCTCAATTATGTAGAACAACTCTTGATAGCAAGAGTACAACCAGTGATGCGTGTGTATAGGGTGAAATCGAGAGGCTTTCCCGGTCAATATGCTTATAAGAGAAATATTATAAATATTGGTCAAAATATAACGGAGATTCTTAGTTCCTTGCCCCCTACATCCGCTTCATTGAGCACTATAGTTGTAAGAAAGGAAAGTGTTAACGGACATCGGGATTTTCATGTGAGACGTGACAAAATTTTAGAAGCACTCAATTTTTTGAAAACGAATAATCCATTCTATAGTAATATCATCATTGATATGGAACAAATATCTCAACTTCCATTAAATGATAGTATTTATGGAAGGATACCCACTGTTGATTTACCTGAGGTGAATACAGATGAAGAGAACTTTTCTGAAGAAATTTATGAAAGTATGATCCCGGAGAATATTAGAACCACAGAAGTTGATCGACTCTAATCTGCAGTGAATAATGTAATTCCATGGCCACAAGGTACTGATATCATAAATGAATTCTCGTGCGAAGGATATGTAAGCATGGCATTTCCCGCTTTACTACCTAACGGATCTGCTGAACTAAACGATAATACTCGAGCAAGTGGTATGAAACTTACAGCACTTGAATATTTTCAGTTTTTGATGCAATATAAAGACCGACTTTTTGCACAAGACCCTAGGTTCAGATTTTTTGCATTGAACACTGTTCAGCGTCATCAATCTATTCAACGAGGGACAATATTTGCTAGAAAATCTCATTTCAATGGAACAATACAGCAACTGAGAAACACGCTGTCGAGTAATCCTCAAATAATAAGAAGTTTATATTATTGGTGTAGAAAATAAGAGGATCAAAATCTTACTGGTTTCAACAAAGAGGTAAACTTGAATCAATGATTGAGCAGTGTGATAATCTTCCTACGGGTTTTTTTACTTTGAGTGCAGCTGGTCTTTGGTGGCATGATCTGTCACTCCTCATGGGTTGTAATTTCGTGCAAGAGGAAACGTTAGATGAATCTAGAATCGCTCAGCAAAGGCAAACACTTATAAATGAGAATCCGTCAATTGTTGAAGATTATTTTTCGTTTCGTGCAACTTTATTCATAAAAAATGTCGTCTGTAAGATATACTCAGTTTTAGATTATTGGTTTCGTTTCGAATTCCAGCATCGTGGTTCATGTCATGTACACGGTCTTCTTTGGATCCCTGGTGCTCCTGATCCAAGAACTTTTGATAATGCATCTGAGGAAGACATTTTAAGTGCCAAGATGTATTATGACCATTTGGTTAATGCATTCAATCCTATGCCATTCACTCCTCCGGCAACTATACATCCTTCAAGGATTAGATCAACTGATGTTGTGATGTTGTTACCGACAACGATAGTTCTCTTTCAGAACTACTGAATCGATTCCAAAGACATTCCAGATGTACCAAAGGAAATTGTCTTAAGTGGAATGGCAAAGAATATACTTGCAGGTTCAAATATCCTAAAGAATTATAAGAGCAATCTCTTCTAGAGAAAAATGAGAAAGGTATTTGGATATATACACCAATAAGGAATTATGAACTCCTGACTCAGTATAATCCTGTCATCGCACAAACATGGAGAGCAAATACTGATTTTAGTATAGTCACCTCCTTATACTAGGTGGTTGAATATGTATCTAAATATGCTTCAAAGTCAGAACCTGCTTCGAAAAATTTGACGGAAATGTTTCAAGAAATCGTTGAATCGAGAACCCCGGATGAAGAATCTCGTCGAGCATATACAAGTTCGATGATAAGAGTGATCGGAGAAAGAGACCTTGGGGCTTGCGAAACATGTCATTTACTCTATGGAATTCCATTGTATCAATGTACCAGAACTTTTAGAATACTTGTCATAACAATAGAAGACTATGTTGCAATTAATGGAACCAACAGTGAAAATGACAGTAATTCATTCATTCAGTTTTATAGTAATAGACCACCAGTCATGGAAGAAATAACATTATTCGATTTTGCTAAAAACGTTTCTAAGGGAAGAAATAATTCAATTAGCACAAACAGAAAAGAAAGAATTGTACAAGTTTCCCCCTAAAGTAAATAACAATAACAATGCAGTCAATACTGAATTATATTGTAAACAAAAGTTGATTTTACATAACCATTGGCGTAATGAAGAAGACTTGAAAAGTACATATGAAACATGGTTCATGGCTTATACCCGACAAAATTTTGGACAGTTTCACGAACAATTACACATGTCTTTAATTATTACAGAAGAAACTGAAATTGATCAGGATAATAATAACGAGTTTGTTATTTTTGACGATAGAGACTGGATGGCTATAGCAGCAGTAATGCCTAATTCACTACCAACTCATGTTGGTCTAGGTAATCGTGATATCGATTTACTTCATAATTGGGAACCGGCCTATTACAAATATCCAGAGATAAAGAATAAAACGTCTTTCATCGAAAGGAATGGAGAAACATTTGGGAATCAGTACGATTCTCATGAATCATACAATGTTATTTTCAACGACCAACAAAATAAGATATTATCTTTATTAGAATATCAGCTAAATGACTATGATGATTGCAATCAAAGACTTGCAGGGAAAAGTTTGAACTGGTAAAAGCTGTGTAATTAATGAAATGGTTAGGAGAATTAATTCATATTTTGGCTGCGATGCAACTCTTTCAATGGCCCCTACTGGTGTGGCAGCTAACAATATTGCTGGACAAACTATTCATTCAGCTCTAAGAATAAATGCTTCAAAGAAAAGGGGAGGAACGTTCAAAGATTTAGAAGGTGAATCTAAAATTGCTTTAGATGAAGAATTAAAAGATGTGAGGTTCGTTATTATTGATGAAGCACTGAATATGTTGGGTTTGAATTTGTTTGGATATGCGACTCAAACAAGCAAAGCAGCGTTCTTCAGCTGTTCCTTTTGGTGGCCTTTGCGTGTATTTAGTCGGTGATTGGTCCCAACTTCCACCGGTTTGTGACAGGAGTCTTTACAATATTGGTAATAATGTTCAGACCATTCAATCGAATCTTTTATACAAACAGTTCAAAAAAGTTTTCATTTTAAGGAGATTATGAGACAGCAAAGTGATGATCAAAAAAATTTCAGAGAGACTTTAAATAGATCCGCAAATGATTATTAATAGCGTCACTGAACAAGATTATCAGCTCTTATCTAAAAGATTTTATGTAAACAATATTGGGGACAATTTCAAAGATAGTGTCTGTATAATGTCGAAAAATGCTGAAATCGAACGCTTTAATTATGAAAAACTAGAAAGCAATAAACAACCCGTGGCTCTAATCAATGCAATCCATAATTGCCCAGAAGCCTCTCTAGCAAAATCTGACGATGCTCAGGGATTATTTGCCCAATTACGTTTATGTAAAGGTGATCGAGTTATCCTTAGAAGAAATCGTTGGGTCACAAAGGACTAGCCAACGGTTCAGTTGGGACAGTAATTGATATTATTTATGACTCGGCAGATGTATGCGACAATTATAACGATCACATGCCAATATGTATACTTGTATCTTTCGAAAAATATACAGGACCAGTTCTGTACGAGAACTCAATACCCATTGTACCAGTAGTGGCATCACTCAAGAAAAATGAAATTTCTTGTACTCGCAAACAATTTCCGTTAATGATAGCATATGGTGTTAGTATACATATATCGCAAGGGATAACATTATATAAGGCAATTGTTAATTTGGGAGACAATGAATTTCAGGTTGGATTAACGTGTGTTGCTCTTTCAAGAGTGAAAACATTAGAAGGATTATTATTAAAACCAGAGTTTAATTCTGACAGACTGCTAAAAATTAATAGAAGTCCATGAATGGTTGATCGTAGAGAAGAGTTGCAAAGGTTGTGGAATATGTCTAATGACAAGTAATGTATATTGTACTATAATGTAGTGTATTCAATAAAAAGTGTGTATCATAAAAGTGTATATATTTTGTTGATTGTAAAAATATTGATAAATAAATTATTACGAATATCAAATGCTCCGCCCATTTGTGTCAGTGACACTCCTAGTTTAGAAACAATATGTAGTTTATGACTTAATATGAGAAGATCTAGAAAAAAGTCTAGAGAGATCCGGAAAACGATAGCAGTAGCGAACATGGAGAAGTAAGTAAAGAGCGTATTTTCTGTAACGTTAGTATTGTGTATCTGCTATGCTTGTCGTATACTAACAACTGTTTTTATTAGTTTGAACTAAAATGACCAACGTAATTCACTTCACATGTTCCGTGTACTGTAAACTTACTGGATATCCTTGTAAAAATAAGACAATCCTTACGTGTTATATAAAGTAAGGATCGTAAACGGTGTTATATAAAGTCGTGATAGCAATTTGTTCTTGTTGCACGCCACTTTTATGAAATGTTAATAAGTACCACTATAAGTTTACACATTGAGTGCTAGTGTTGTCAAGGTGGTACGGAGTGATTCGTGCTTGCAGTAAATTTAAAAATTATGTTATCCGCATATTATACATACTATACTGTCGGATGAAATGGAACAGATTACACACTCATGCCCGCGTTTGGCATCTAATTATAATCTGTAAAAGCGTATACTTCATACTTCTAAGTCAGAAACATGTAAAGGCTTGTTTATCGCCTCAGTTTACACTGGTAATATTTTGAAACCTAGAATATTAGTTAGCAAAACAACTAAAAAATTAAAGTTAACAATAATTTAACATGTTCATTAAATATGAATATATTTATTTTTATTAAACCCGCTGTTTGGCTAGAAATCAAGTTTGCATCCTAATGTAACATGAATGTACTCATTCGAACACACATAATAATTTTTAGCAATATATGGTAAATAAAATTCAATAACAGACACATGCATTTCTTCTACACGTGTTTTCTGTAAGAGAAATGTTTACATGTTCTCCGGTCAGTCGTTGTGTGTAATAATCATTGACTAGTGACAGTTATCCTATCGACCGGAAATGCAGTTATTATAATTTTCCTTTGTTTGGTTCCAAATAAGGAAAGAACGTCTACAAAAATAACGACCGCGCCCCTAAGCCATGACCTACATTGACCTACGGACAGTCGCTCGTGCCTTTTGTTATTACGAAGTCCGGCCTACTGGTGTTACGTATACAGATCAAGTATCGCATAACAACGCGTATCTGTATAATTGCTTGCGTCATTGTTTACATCAACTGTTAATTGGCGATTGACACAGAGCCCCTAGACATACTATTTATTGTTGATGAACGCTAGTAGTAATAATAACAACAATTGAAGGTTGTGTGTCTGCAAAAGAATCTATCTGTTGATCGTATTTCGGAATGACGCATTAATAAACTCAGTATTATTACAGTACAAGGAGAACGAATCCATGAAAATCGATTTTGCGTCAATAATATAGAACAAATATAATATGAAAAGGTTGAAATTGATTATTAGAAAACATAATTAATATTGAGAGAGAAAACAAAGAATAATAAAATGTTACCACACGAGGACATGTTGCCAAACGCCGGTAAAATTCAAAACATTTAACATTTAAGTGATTAAGGCTTTCTTACTGTGTTGTAAGAATGTACGAAAAACAAGTAGCCTACAATCGATGAACTGCAAAACTACTAAGCTACTTTGTCCATCGCCTTTTTTTGGGGGGGGGGGGGGGTTGAGTCTGGTCCATATGGGGCCAGCTAGGCTCGGGCTGGTCTGGGGCATGCCCCCTTCAGCCAGTTGGTAAGGGAATTGTCGGGAGTCGTACGCCATTGCAGACCGACCGT
Organism: Magicicada septendecula; assembly: GCA_034769895.1. NCBI lineage: Eukaryota > Metazoa > Arthropoda > Insecta > Hemiptera > Cicadidae > Magicicada > Magicicada septendecula. Next base: position 277,027,892 of record CM068374.1, read on the forward strand.
TGAGAAGGTGGAGGCACGTAGCCGGTCTGCAATGTTACCTCCGGCTACGTGCAGAGCCGGAATGTTGGGGTAATTGTGTGCGTTGTGTAGCTGGTAGCCAGGTGTGAGAAAGAAGAGGCAGATGGAGGCGCCATTCATAGGTGTTTGTTTATTTATTTTTTCTTTTGCAGGGCGGCCAAGACAGGGACGAGTAACGCAGGTCGCCAAAGCTGGAGGGTGGTGACAGGGTGGCGTCAAGGTACACGGAGGACACATAGTAGTAGATTAAAAAGTTGGGAAGTGGGTGATAGGAAATTTGATTACAGTGAGATCAAGAAGGTTGATCGGTGATGGATTTTAGATTTTAAGTTAGAGTATTTTTGGTTTTATGTGCTGCTAGTGAATTCTCTGTCTCTGGCGCTGGGGATTGGTGTGAAAGCATTATAAATAGAGAATTAAGAGCCGCTAATTGTGTTCATTTCTTAGACGCTGTCGGCGAGGAAGTCTTGCAGGAGGACCATCGGCTATTGCGAGGAGACGATTTATTAAGAAGGAAGATCTACTAGTGTTGCGGGTAGTTCTGTTGATGGATGGGACTATTGATTGCAGGGAAGTGCGTCTCGAGGTCGTTCGGGAATATTTCCAGTTGAGTTTGGTTAGAAAGGTGTCCAGGTGAGGGAATAGGGTGTTTAACACATACAGAGCTTTGTTGGAGGTTTCTGTTCGGCGTGGTCTGCGGTAGATGAGTCGGATAGCTCGTAGTTCAGTGAGTCGATGGGGATCTAGGAAGGCAGGGTCAGCGGTTAGGAGGACATGATGTGCGTATGTGATGATCGGACGGATGCAAATGGTGTAAATTCTACTTAGTAATTCGCTGGAGCAGTGGTTGTGTCTACTTAGAGTTCTGAGAGATTGGAGCCGGGCACGGGCAAGGGTCGTGGTTCTTTGATATGAGGCCGCCAGGAAAGTTTGGAGTCAAGCGTGACGCCCAGATGAACTGCGAAACTACGTACTAACCTACTTTGTCCGTCACATCTACACTGATGGACTATTAAAATAAAAGCTTCCAAACGAATCCAATTTTCATATATAACGCATACCTATATTCTGATTATTCCAACAGCAGAAGATAATCTGCATAAGCCGTGCACGTTCTTAGAATACTGGTTGAATAATGTAACTATGAGGTTTGAAAGCACAATACGAAATATATGAGCAAATAAGTTGGAAGATTTGTGTTTCAAATGCGTATTAGAACGGGTTAGTTAGTTTAAATCTTTAGGATGCGAGTTATGTGCAAATTTGATTGTAACGCAGGATACAAACTGATATTGTCTAGTAAAATGTGAAATGCAATTACTAGAACTTGAGGGTGTACAGTGTCGAGTAACGCAACTCAAGTTCAACAGAACAACGGCCATTTCAAAATATTTGGTGACTAAATAAATTAATTTGTTTTTTACGTAGCATTTGTTATTTTTAACATATTACATAACGTATTACATAAACGACGTTTATGAGGGAAGTAAACATATGTACAAAGTTAGGCCATATTAATAATACCAATATTAGAAAAATGTAAAAGTAGGCCTACATTCAGTAGAGACCAAAATGTACGATTACCACAACGGCTGGTACTTCACCTTTAATGAATGGCAAAGCGTTGTTTCCTCAGTGAGCGATGAGCCCATAGTTCGTTGGAGACTCCAGGGAGCCAGTGGGCGAGATATAGAAATATTACATAGCGCATTCGGCTTTTGTGTTCCCTTCTACTTGAAACCTGGACCGATAAAACTAAACGCACAAGATAAGGCTACAAAATGGATAGACAGTGGTATTTAACAATCGTTCCACTGAAGTTCCATCGAATCTACCACTGAAACAGTTTGAGAATTAAGCAAGGTAGACTGCCTATGTAGCATACAAGAGAAGTAGTGCCACCTTTCTAATGCTGGTCTAGTAGTCTTAGTATTCTAATTACACAAGAAAATTCTTATTTAAAAGCATTTTAAATAGCTTTAAAACCACTAAAACCATTAAATAACTTTAAAGTTTTTTAACTTTAACTTTTAATCCAGAAACTAAGTAGGAAAAATTAAAAGAAAAACTAATAAAACCACTCACGCCCGATTAAGCTTGTTTAAAAGATAACCTGTTCTACTTTATTGGTGTCCAAATTACTCAGTGTTGTGTACAATCGGATTTTAGCGGGCCATTCACCTCTCGTATTGATGTGCGCCTTTGATGTTACACTATTTAGGTCTATTGCTGGAGCAGACGTTAAATAAACATCACTTAACAAATATAAATAAATTTTTGCTAAGCGACTTGAAAGAACTTTATTTTTTGTACTCAGTGGTAAAGTGTATTGCTTTGGATTAGTAAAAGATTTACTGAAATTCGATAGTCGTATTTTGTATTTTATAATACTTAAACATGGCAATTTTATTTAATAGGCGTTGTTAACAGCATTTTAAATAAATGTTTTAAAAAATAAAACGTTTAATAGTAACTTCTAGCAAATATTACAGTGACATTTGTCCTACCCGTTTAGCCTGAGAAGAACAGTTTATTTTTTGTGTCACCTTTACGTTTTCTTATTTCAGCCGCATTGTTTATATAAGGTAACAAACGAACCACATCCAGAATTACAGCAGAAAATAATTCTAGCGGTCCAGAAGCGTCTGGAATCGTTTACACCCGTATTTATTCACATTTACATACTAATCATATTGCCTTAAAATCTGACATCTATGCATACGCTCTCTTTCGTAGTACTTCAAATTATTGCACAATGAGGGTGCTTTACATAATCAAGTAGACATATACATGTACATGTTAACACATGTACAATTGATGTATTAATTGAAGACAATATTTCCTTAAGCGATAAATTCATCGTGACTGACAAACAGTTCTGCAGTTATGGTCACTCTGTTAGAGTTACCATTTTCCCCAGTACTTGAGAAATGTCTAACGGTGCCTATACTTCTGTTCAACTATTTGGGCCTAGTGTCGGCCTCCTGCTTTTATTACACGATCGCAATCGTTCTTCCATCAGAGTGACACACTACCACGGTAAAGGGTATCAACGATGTAGCTTTTATTTTTTCATTGAATTTAGTATTTTGCTTAACCACGTCCCGCTTTGATTGGTTTATGAAAAATTCTATTGGATACAGCTCTCAGTGATATGGTGTGAGTCTGCAAACTACGCAACCTCTCTCTTCATTTGGTCAACTGAATAGTGAAGTTTCCGCCGGCAAGGCCTGAGGCTTTTCCCCAAGCGCGTGAGGTTGGGGGCCTTACCCGGTGGCACCCTCCGATCGCCGTCCCTGCCTAGCACACACTGCCTCATCGCGACGCGGGGGTGAAACTGGTCCTTCGGCTGGAATGGAGCTGATGATATATGCCAGGCCAAACGTGTGTGCATCGCGAACGGGAGCCAGAGCTGTCCTGTCCCTGGCCAGTACCTGCACGAGGTGCTGTGAACCCTAGTAGCAGGCGTGAAACAGAGCCAGGGTTTCCAGCGTCCCTAGTTCAGTAGCAGCACGAGGTGCAGTAAATCCCAAGTAGCGCCGCGCGTTCTGGAAACCAGGGCTCTCTTCCCTGACAAGTACCCTCAAGGCGATAGATTCTTTCGAAAGCTGGCGGATGAACTCAAAACATGCATCCGTGAAAGGCCCGCGTGACTTAGTAGCGGCCCCTGCAGGTGGCCCGGGAAGGACCCGGTGACTCACAGTTGGTCATCACCGCCGATTGTGGGTCCATGACCACGGTCAAATCCTGTGGGTCCAAGACCCCACCCAGATACGCACTGTTTTCGCGCATGGGGAACCCCATCCTTCGTCGGCATCGGCACTAATGGTGTGAAAAGTGAGTACCGCTCACGCAACGGTAAAGGGTCGTAGTAGCGCGTTGAGAACGGGTACCAGGTGCGCAGTCCATGGTCAGTAGCTGTGTAGGACCTCTCGGGTCAGTCTGTAATGTCCATTAAGTACACAGATGAACCCTAGTAGCAACGGGCTCTGGCCGCATGTCATTGGAGGACTGGCGCCCGTTGAGTCGGTAGAGTCGTAAGTTGGACCGAGCGAGAGGAGGAGGATACGGCAACCTGCCTGGTGGGTTAGTGTTCCCTTGCCGTCGTAAGAAGGTGGAAGAAAAGCTGTAGACCTCCAAAGGAAATCCTATGGATCGACCCCGGAGGTCGGGCCCGCAAGCATTCTGGGCTTCGAGGATGTGGTGTTGATCAGTGTCGTACTCAAAAGTGGTACCACGTGGTTGTGAATTAGCCCATCTGGTGTCCTTTCCCCCGGAATTCACGAGTCGAGATATGGTTTCGTAGTGGGTGAGGTTGACTATTCTAGGTTAGATTTTCTCTAAAACTGACCTTCCTGGGAGTCCGGGTGTGTGTTCTGTGATCCGTAAGGGCTTTGGTGTGCCACCCGGTTCCGCGTTTGGGAGGTTCTACAACTCTTGGTTTGTGTCTTATGCGAAGTTCGGACGCTTTTTTGCATAGTGAAGTACTGTTTCTTAACTGTGTTTACCAATGCCAGTAATCCCTTTTTCAAATTGTTCTAAGCAAAGTCTACTTTTTTGTTTAGGAATAAATCATTTTTAATTAGAAGTAAATATTCTCTATAGGAGCTCCTACTTTTGGTAGTATTCACCGTCAGTTACTATAAAACGACATCCATTTTTTAATACAAATTGTAGTTTAAATTTTTTACAAGTTTTAAACTCTAATTGGCGTGGCAAATAACTATCTAGTCCTTGATGTTGGATGCAAGACCGACGGTCAGACCAGCCGAAAAATAATCATTGAATGAATTAATTTGTACGTCACGCTTTCTCTTTCGTGTCTACATTTACCCTGTTTCATCTAGAAAGAGGATAGCCCTATTTACTGCCCTATTGGCCTAACTGTAATTTAAATTCCGCAAAACAATAATATTACTCCGTTCTATTGATATCGCTTTATTCGTTGTTTATCATTTGTAAATACATTTTTTTAAATAAATGGTATCAAATCGTTTATATAAAATTTGGAAGATTGGTATTGTTGACACTGTTGAACTAACTGTAGAGGTGTAGACCTTAAAACTTTTTAGTTGCATTGTAAGAAATATGAGGTAAATAACTGAAGTTCATATTTATGACCTATGACAACTTTTTGTCTTCCTATGACAGTAAAATTGGAAGGCTTCCGTATTATTTTCAGGGACTTGTCTAGATATAGATCGTTTACCATTAACTGGGTATAAACCGTTTGCACAAGCGCAGTGAAAGTTCTATGACAGTAAAAGTACTACATTATAGCCCTGAAATATTACAATAGCAAAATGTATTTAAGCATTATTAAATCAAACACATTATCGAGTACCAGAAATTTTTTATAAATAAAAGCAATGCAATTTCCTCGAAGTCGGCTCGTAACGTTTAGGATTACTTGTGTTTATTGAATGATGTCTGTTTAAAGTTTTCTATAACAGTAGTGTTACTAATACAGTAACCGTAATACACAGGGGGGGGGGAACGGATCGTTTAAACTACGAAGCAAGACCCCTGAAATAAGTTTGACAGAAATTCGTCAGTAAGTAATTTTAGAACCAATAAAGATAGAATATTGGGACTTTGAAAAAATTAGGTTTGACTCATTCTAAGTAATTTATTTGCTTTATGCTTATCTTGAATATAGTATAAAGGAAGACCCAATGTAAGATATCCTTTTCAGCTGGAATTGGCATTGGCCTGGATTCGTGAGGGTGATGATAACAACGAAGAAAACTAATTTGTAAATAACATGTAAGATTGATAACATGAAAAAAAATATTGTTATTAATGAAGGAGAACGTTTCTTATATAAATACAAAACTATTTCTGCTTTTACTTTAACCCGGTATTTAGATAATGAAATTATTTAATTTGTCTCTACGCCATGTTGATCTTTTGATACATTTTCATGAACTTCTCATCTATTCTTTTCTCTTGATTTATATTCATTTTTTCATATTCTTTTTCATTTAATTTTATTAATATATTCTTTATATTCCTCTCTGAATTCTTTAATATTCTATCTCGTCTATGTCGCAAATCTCAAGTCATCTAGAATCCCTTGATTTCTTATTTGATCTATTCTGGGTGGGCCTATATCCATTATTTATTTTGTGTTGTGCTTAGATTCTACATAGGCATAGTGGTATTTACAAAGTACAAGAGTGTTTTTATTTAAATTATAGGTTTAGGTTTATCATATGTAAAACTAAAAAAGAAGTTATAATCGTCAGTACTAATACCAAGCTAAGTAATAGAATAAAAGTGTAACTATAACCGATTTAAGTAATTACAATTAAAGGGGTTATTAGTAAAGATTTTATTGAATTTATTATATATTAATAAGATAGTTCTTACAGCCTTGTGATCAGCCGTATTAACAGAAGACGATGATGATGTATGCTACATGCTACAGAAACTAGATGATGAATATAAAGCATAGAGCCAGCAAATAAACTGTTAAAGACGTATAATATGATGGTAAGGTGAGTAGGAAGACATCTATATTTATAGAATATGGGTGCTTAGTTGGGCCCTAAGTTAAGCGCTGCCAATTCCAACAAGAATTTAGGGTAAACAATTAGACGGTATCAAAGGTTGAATAGGCAAAGGAAATGTGGTAATACATTACCTGCATTAATTCTATAAAATAAAAATCATATAACGATTGATGTCAAAAGAAAAACAAGTGTATGGGAAGATAGGAACAGATGGAAGCTTGGAAGTGAGAGACACTCACTATATAGTCCTACTTTTTAGTAACAGCAGCAGCAGCAGCAGCAGTACCAGCAGCAGCAGCAGCAGCAACAGTAACAGTAGCAGTAGTAGTAGTAGTAGTAGTAGTAGTAGTAGTAGTAGTAGTAGTAGTAGTAGTAGTAGTAGTAGTGGTGGTGGTGGTGGTGGTGGTGGTAGTAATGGTGATGTTGGTGGTAGCAATAAAATTTACGAATTCCTTTCTGTTTGCTTTCTATAAATATATATGGCATATACTTAATACTACTAGTTTTTTACGGTAAAATCAGAGCACCAGAAGAAGTAGGTTGTTATAATAATCACAATTTACATGAAAGTTAACCTCATCTCGCCTTCATTTTGAGGAAAAACATCTAACAGAAGAAAACCCCTATGTCCAAGACGACGCTGCGTTCTAACCAGTCGTGTTGTCATATTAGTCGAATCATTTCAAAAACAGAACAAAACTTTGTACACTTGAAACTCCACCAGCTTGTCAGGGTGTGTCCAGGCACTCCCCGACACACCACGAAGCGCCAACTGTGATTGGTTTAACACGCACAACATGGTATTTTCAGCGTCATATCCTGGCAAAATCGTTGCTGACGTCAAATCAATCCGAGCATGAAAACAAATCATTTAAGTAGTTAACAGAGTATAATTCGATACGAGACTAACATATCACGAATACTTGACATGAATTAAAGACATTAAGTCTGAGAGTCGGATAATAGGTCTAATGTAATATTATGATAGCGATACCAGTAGTAGTAGTAGTAGTAGTAGTAGTAGTAGTAGTAGTAGTAGTAGTAGTAGTACCAATAGAAGTACAGTAAAAAAAAGTGTTGGGATGTCTTAGTACTAATGTGAGAATGACTCAACCCGAGTATCGCGATATCTGTGTCCGGGCCGGGATGGAGAATCATACCGACACAGATGGAAATTATATTTATCCCCTCCAACATGATTGTGGTTCCTTATACTTGATTAATGGCCGCAACGAGAGGGCATACATTTAATAGCTAAGTCTAGATTTTAGATTCCATTGTCGTGATACGAACTGCGCCGACGCCGCGCGCCGTTGAGAGGAAGATCGTAATCCTTCGCCAACACAGACTGGCGATTTCATGAACAGAAGTTCCTGGGTTGGTTTTCAATGATATTTGAATAGTTGCCTCTTTTGAAATATTATTTAAAATATGGTATTAGTAATTTATTCATTTATTTTTTATTTTTTGAGATAAATTAAATAAGCCCCCTTCAGCCATTTGGGAAGGAACTGTGGAGTCGCATGCCAGAGCAGACCGGCCGTTGAGAGGGTGGAGGCACCAGAAAATATTGAGGAAACTGTGACTGTGTTTGATGTAGTGTGACAGCATCTTGGAGAGGGTGGGGGGTGTTTTAGTGCCAAACTATAAGACTAAGGCGAGACTACCAGAGCGAGCAGCATTTGATGCTAAAGGTGGCAGGAACCGTCGTAATGGCGTCAAGGGATCGGGGTGGGACAGGTTATGTGAGTTTTGTGTTAGGCAGATAAGTTTTATGGGTAGTAATTTATGTAGTAACCATAGTATTTATGGTACTAGAAGCAGTAACTTTTTAGTATTTTTGTCGTTGCAGAGAGGATGATTGCCAAGGGAAGTATTCGCTTATACACCTCGAGGTAGGAGAGTTGTTGGTAAGCTCATAGAATGAAAGTGATAGAATGGAGGCGTTCTGTAGAGTCGGAAGGTAATCGTGGAAGGCAGAAGGAGAAGATGTTCGACTCCTTGGTGACTAACAGACAGGTGATCGATACCACGAACTGAACGAGCGCCGAGCGACTACAGCTGCAGCCGGCGCCTTCGTCAGCACGTCTGTTGTCTTCCGTTAGCACTAGCGTCATCAAATAGGTGTGTAGGCTATTTTGATTCTTTAATTTGTATTTTAACTCACTTTGATATTAAAAATTTCTTTATTTTTTCATAGGCCTATCTGTTTAGTAGACAGTAACGTAGTGGTGACCGTCGGTTTTTCTTCCTCAGGATTTATATATAGAGATAGACAGTTATAATACGGTTCACTTTCATTTTGTTACATTTAGACATACTTATAGTTTCAATATGTACATGTTTTTTCATACATATGTGTGGTTTTTTCTCAATTTTTTTGAAGTGTAGTAGTAGTAGTAGTAGTAGTAGTAGTAGTAGTAGTAGTAGTAGTAGTAGTAGTAGTAGTAGTAGTAGTAGTAGTAGTAGTATACAAAGAGTTTTAAAAGGAAAATAAAACATTAAGTGATTTTCAAATTTTTAAACGGTGACCGTATTTAGAATTTAGTGTTCTGTGACGAATTTTTCTCCTGAAAAGAAATTCTCTCCTTATGAAATTCAGTCCCAAAAAATACTCCGCGACTCAAAATGTTTTAGAACCATTGTCTTATAGCTTTGTGCGTTTTTCTAAATAAAAACGGTGTGGAGAATCATACATGACTCCCATGTTCTAAGATTTAAATTTAAAATCATTTACTTGAATTCAGTTCGATAATTTGTAAATAAATATCTCCCACCCTCAAACTATTTTCGCTGTTTTATAGATATTTTTGTCATTATGGAGTTGTTTAATATAACGTTATTTTCGAGTCACTTTATCTATAAAAATTAGGTACTTTAATCTTATAAAGAAACTGAACTACGCAGATAATCATGCATTAATTACATAGTTATGTAATTATGTGCCCACAAATTATTTACATAATAATATTTATATAATAACGTCCTGCTGGGACGTGGTTGCGGATCTTCATGCATAGATGAATTAAATTTTAAAAAATATTATAATTTTATTGCCTGGCACAAAATTATTTTATTTTTAACAATTACTATTGTTTGAAAAAGATTAAAAGCGTTTATATTTAATTTCGTCAAATACATTAAATCAATACCAAACGTTAATTGTTTGTTACAATAATTTAATAAATATAATCAGGTGTGTAACAATAAATGTAATGAGCCTCTATAAACATTTCGCATTAAGTAGGTAAAAACAACGTTAAATTTCTATTGTAACAGTTGAAACAATCAGATAGGTGGCAATAACTTAACTTCTATACGTTACTAAGCTACGGGTTTTTTAATAAGAAACTATATCTAATAATAATATAGGCTTATTTGTGTAGATTTAAATACGATTTATAATGATTTATACTAATTAAATATATTTTTAGTCTGGTTAATTGTAACACCCCGCTTTAAGAAAGTTCACTTGTCAGAAAAATTATAAAATGTTGCAGGAATCTATTAATATATTTCCGGTTCGTATAACTTAGAATATTTATTTGTATCTTGTCCTCCAAGAAGCAAATACAATGAGAAGTCAATATGTTCGCTGAAAATAAAACGAAAATATATTTCCTTCAAAACAACTAAAAAAACTCCTAGTATTAGGACTAGAAATACAATGGATTCTTACATTTCTCGTACAAAGCTAATCGTGTACAAATTTACAAATTTAAAATAGTATATTTCAAGTATAGACGTACAAAACTTATGATCTCTGTTTATGAGTTATAAAAAGTAAAGTTAAGGGTATGCTTTGATGACTATTGGTAACTTCATAAATTAATCGTAGCTCTTTGATACGATTTCAACGGAATTCGGACTTCTGTCAAAACAATTATGAAAAATCGAAAAGTCTGCCAGTGAACTGGTTGACACGCCGTCTAGCGGAGACCCATTAATTAGAACCCACAAGAGTCTCGCATTAAAGGACGTCCGACGATCACAGAAAAACGAAAAATTCTCGAGGAGGCAAAGACGCTGGAAAAAAGCCTGGGGAGAAAGTAAACAAACCGACTGTGTCAGCTGGAGACAACTTATGGAGTCTTTATGTTTTGAGATGAGATTTGACTTTGGTAAGTCTATCAGGAAACCATAGAAACTAGATTTCCGATAACATGAACAACATGATGAATATTCACTTACCACTGATACATGGAAAATTTAATCAGTACGTAACACCAAAGACGTTTTAGATTTATCGATCGCTTCTGATTCCTAAATTTTTCTGCCATTCCAGTGAATTAAAGGTTTAGACTACTTTCCTTGTGACTAAGAAGTACTATTCCTTACTATTTCCCTTCTCTTCTCGTTCTTCTGAGTCTTCCTCCTTTCTCTTTCTTATAAGAATCTATTCTTTCCCTCTTGATGTATGAATTATTCTAATTATATGCCAAACCAATTATTCACTACTTATACAGTCTTAAATAAAATTTAATGTATGTGTGCATGTTATTGTAACAGAGTGTAGTTGGATACCAATAAATAGTTGAATAATATCTACTACTTATTAATAATATATAATTATCGTTTGAAATATAGTTTCACTGTACTGCAAAAATTTATAGGGGAAAGGTTAATCGAATCTATTATGTTAAATTTACTGTGACGTGTGCGAGTACGCGCGCGCGCTGATGTGGTGCCAAGGTAAGTGGGTAGACGGATAACCTGTGCGAAACCTGATTATGGCGGGCGCCACGTAAGTTACATCACAGCATCAACATCTCTGCTGCAATACCTGTCCACAGACACACCCAGACAGCGCCATTTATGTGCAGACTCTCGTTGTGGTTGGCATTAATTTGGGCATCGCGAACGACGCGCGCAAACATTGTTCTACAGAAATGCACCACCTCTTGCGCAGTGCAGACCGTACATTCTTTGTAGCACTGTCGTTTGTGTAGACCTACATGTCCATATCTTGTAGCAAGATCACAAGTTCGTATAAAATTAATTTATTGTAACTAATATTTTTTAGATGTTAGTTATAACCTGTGAAATCATAGTAAGTGAAAAAATTGATTATTTTTTATTTACGTTGTTCGTTGTAGTTTTCAAAGATGAAGCATCGTTTGAAAATCTCATCCTGAGAGCCTAGGACATACTGGGAGGAACAAATTCTATTTCAGTAGGAACTATCAGAGTAGTAGTTACAAATGTATAAGTAAAGAAATAAAGTAAATAATGACTTTCAGAGTCGAAAATTATTTAAAGTGCTTACGTAGACGTAAAGCATATATACAGTATATGAAAAGTATTTTTATATTTATGAAGAGTATAAATAAAAATAAAAATAAAAATTATACCCTGGAGTGCAAATTTTTAGACACAATGCGAGTTTTCTGATATTACTGCACTTTTCATATACTTTTCCACTAATTAGGACCTCAGAACTGTTTTACAGTGCAGAAAGATTTTTGTAATTATTACCTTTTTTTTAAATATCCAATTTTTTGTAGACATTCCTAAAAAAGTGTAAAGAATTGTACACAACTATTTTATTTATTGTACCAGTGCAAAATTCATTACTTCAGTCTAGTTGTTTTGTGTTTTGTTTTACAACTGTGATACCTTTAATTTTTTTGTGAAATTTGAATTAAATATATTCTACCTGCTTTATTAAAGCATTAGTGATAGCTGCAATTTGACTCTTGAAAAGTGAGATTCCGGGAAGGTTTGAAGACCAGTAGACCTACCTAAGGATAAAAGCCCTGGCTGAGTTATTATTAAAACAAAGAATTTTACTCCGCAGAAACGTTGATTATTTCCAAATATCGGTCAACCGTAATGGCACTTTTGCTCAGATGTGATATAACGTCAAAATTATATGCAGTGCAATTGTACGGGAACTAATCAATATTAAATAGATATCAAAAACAAATATGTACAAATAATGTTAAAGAAATACCGTTAGAAGATATCAGAGCGGTGTTTTTTCAAAAGAACGCACCTCGTGCTTGGCGACAGCTAGACGGCAGAAAGTACGAAAAAATCACGTACGGGACAGAAGGCAGTAAAATTGTATTATATTTTTAAAAAAACAGCAAAAAATAGGTGAAATCTGTAAAAGTTAAGTGCTTATAACAATGGGTACCGTTATGTTAAAGCGAGAGCGTTTGAGTGAGAAACTAAGTAAAGCGTCTTTTCCCACTACTAGAAAATTTTGGAACGCGCTGTTCGTTAGCAAATAAGAAAACGCGTCAGTTTTTAGCGGTTTAACTCTCTTGTTACATTGGATAGAATTGAATTTCGCGGCACTTAAGTCCAATGGGAATGTTTAGTGTAAATATTAGGTAAGGGTAGTTGTAGTTCATGTATAAAAAACATAGATTGGAAAAGTGAAGTCATTCATGTTACTGTTTTCCTTATAAACTGATGCGTTTATGGAGATGTTTGTTACCGTTCAATACATATTCACAAAGTATAGTTGTTTTTCACAAACTTACAAATCTCGGCAACCTATTGGGCCCTACGTGTTTGTATACCGAAAGATAGTGCATTCTATTATAAAATCGGAACAGATTGTTAGGCATAGTCATCATTATCACCATCTCCAGCAAGGATTAAACCACAAATAGTTTGTTCTGGTCCCAAGCAGGTAGACTAGAGCTGGTGACTCCAACGCTCCTTCAGACCTCCCACATCTTTTCCTTCCTACGGTTTATAATTGAATAGTTGTTTAGGAATGCGGAAGTCATCCGTTCGGGCAATATGTTCTAAGCATTTAAGCCGATATTGGGCAATTCTATCGAGTACACTCAGAATATTCAATTTCTACACCATATCTGCATTTTTACTAACGTCTTGGAGAGTATTACCCTGCCGGGTGCCTGAAATATCTCATTTTGACCGCCTGAATACCACTGGCCTGAGATTTCGTTAAAGTCCAATTCTCAGACTCATAAAAATGTCTGGGGAGAGTCATCCCCTTATGTGAGTTTGCTTAAGAGTCTACAAAATTGTACGGTAATTTGTGAATATATGTGGTAGTATGTCGTACTCATGAATATTGTACTGCTGTAAAAATGGACAATGTACATAAAAATGAAATAGTTATTTAAGAAAAATAATAGGGATAAATTTAGTAATATTTTGGGTAGATAGTAAAATTATAAACAAAAAACTAATTAATTATTAATGATAAACATGAGGTAATCTAAGGTATTGGAATTGTATGATACAGCACAGAGTGAAGAAAAAATATGTTGTACTATTAATGACAATTATTATAATAAAATTAAATAAACATTAAAATAAAACCAAATGGTAATAATATTATAATATAATGGAGACAAATTAGAATGAGTAATGTAAAAACTCAGAGAAATGTAAAAATAATAATTAGTAACATTATATATGTGTTTAAGAGGAATATTATGAAAGTATGTGACAAATTTAATGATGTATCACTAAGGCCAACGTAAATTGTTATAATTGGATTGTTTTTAAATGTAAGAAAAATTTGTTTCAGTCTGAGTTTTATGTTAATAGAATACACATCTCAGTGAGAGTTAAAGTAACTAAATTTGTACAAATAATAAAAGAAAAGAGTGTAATTTCATATTTAATCTCATACACATCAGAGAGAGAGAGAGAGAGATCTTGTAATATTAAAAATAAGTCTAATTTCAGAATTAATAGAATACACATCTCAGTGAGAGTTAAAGTAACATATTGAAAATTTATTGAGAACTGTAAAAGTAAATTAAAAAGAAAAGAATTACTCTTGTAAAGAATATTGGTACAATAGGCCAAAGAAATCTAACCTATTCTGAATTTGTAACGAAGTTTGTAAAATATTATAATTAAAAGAAGTTTAATAAGGAATGCTATTAAAGGTTTAACGTAAATTATTCAAAGTACCATCATCAAAAAGGAATGTTGTATATATATATATATATATACTGATCGATGTTGTAATCCCAAACTGGAATAAAAATAAACTCGCTTGAAACCTAGTTGTCCAATTCACAACCAGGAAGTGAAATTATTAACATAATTAAGATACGTAACACACGAAATTCTACGAAAACACAAATAATAATAACAAGAATTAATTAACACTTAAATACACAAAGAAGAGGATAAAAAGAATATATTTTACTAGCAAACAGTGGAACGAATTGTATTAACAAGGTAATACTGTTTAGAGCGACATCTATGCTGGTGACAAATTGTAAGTGAACTACAAGAGTACGAGAATTGAAACCGTTGCAGTTTGGAAGAGCGGGGATTCAAACGATTAACATTCACACAGTATATTATCTCAATATTATTTCTTAAAATTTTGTTAACTATAGTTATTTGGCACTGACTAAAGAAAATAATTAATTACTTACAATATTAAATAACCTAAATAGAAATATTAGTTGTCTACCCTGAGATAGAGTTTTCATGATCACATGTTTAATACAAACAACACTTTAAATATTATACAAATACTAAAATAATTAGACAACGCGTAATTATCGCCCAAACAGAGGGGCAATTATCATAGCAGACGGAATAAACAGTACAATATGCATAGTAATTCGTAAAGATCTGTGAATGTGTGTGATAGTCTGTGACTATGTCTGTGTATGTCTGTGTTATGTATGCTAATGAGAATATGTGTGGTAGTGTATGTATTATGCGTTGTACTCTCAAACACGTGTGGTAGCCTGAGAATGTATGCGATAGTCTATATGGTAATCTATGTCTGGTACCAGTAAGTCTGGTAATTTATCGTAATATAACATCGTCTATATCTTGTCCAACGGGACACATACGATTCATGGGCGCTCACATAAAACTATGGGCGACGTAGGGAAACATTGTTTTTATAGAGGAACCTCTAGCCTATACTAGCTAACTTGAAAATTTTTTAATCGAGAAATTAACTTCAAAATAATCATAAAATACTGTCATGCATTATAAATAATACTACTTTTGGGTTACTTTAAAATTTTACAATTAGAAATATTACTATAAAAAAATTGCTATTTTGAGGAAAACAGGAGTTTTTGTTAGTTTAGAAACTTAAGACTCCATTACTGGGATGTCATTCCCTTAAATGAACGTATTTCTTGTGTGGTTGCGGGTCTATGTATCCTTGAGACTACGGTGGCAATAAACTCCGTTAATATATAGTAGTCATAATAAATATGACTGGCAGTGTGTGTGTGTGTGTGTGTGTGTGTGTGTGTGTGTGTGTGTGTGTGTGTGTGTGTGTGTGTGTGTGTGTGTGTGGTAGTTTATACGTGATTATATTTGACGTATTATAAATATGAGTGTAGGCTACTTCCAGTTTGTTCCATTTTTACGAATTTTAATACTTTCTTGCACACACTTAATAAGTAAATGCACCAACCATTTCCCTCTTATGGTTTGGCCTGTTCACTTCGAGTACAATGTTCGCACTGCCATGACTTACATTTTGTTTCAGTAGTGGAAAAGTTTTCTTCTCAATGTCCACTTATGGACAAATTATTGTATGTTCCATAATTTGGAGAGCTACTGAAAGCTCACTTACATTACAGGTATTGAAATAACCCCATCTTTAGTGTACCTGCTGTAAATTTATCGAAAAAAATTACTCTAATATATTATTATAAAATACAAAAAGTCCATGAAAATATTTATTTAATAATAATAATAATAATAATAAAGAAGGGAAAAATTACTGTCAATACTAATTAAAATATTGTTACAGCATATAACTGAACTTATGTGTCTTTATCGATGTGTGTTAGTTAACACATCAGTCGATCCCATTGACTCTGTTAGTGCTGGTTTGTTTTGCTTTATGCTACATTTGTCTTCATTAACAATGTCTGGAATTGTTTGTGAAGTACATCGTGGTAGAAATCACAATTGTAACGTCTACAGCAGTGACCCGACAAAAGGTCATGACACTGCTTCATTCTGATCACCAAACACAACAATACATATAAACAACAATGTCTGTAAAAATTGACATAACAAGTCGTATACACTTATAAAATTATAGAATTATAAAGTATAATCCCTTTTTGGTACGTTATTCTCTCAACATATACTTAACTTAGTACTATGTGAACACGAACGAGATGGTTCTCTATTACATGAGGCATGTTTTGTGATGCAAGTAGTATACTCATCGTCAGCCATTTGGTTTCCTGACAATTATAAGAAGACGAACTGGACAGAGCATAAAGTGAACGGATGGAACACGGACTTTCGCACGTCAGATTCGGTAGCCTTGTAGCATATGGTGGGATTGTAGGTTTAGGCTTTGGTGATAAATTTGGCATAAGAAGTAACAAGCTATAAGTAACTCTCCAGCAGGAAGTCTGGCGTTCTCCTTAGGATGCATTGCGTGTCGCATCTCTCAGCTCACAATGATCGGTTTCAAACCCTCGTCCTTTTCTATCAGAGGAGAAAATGTTTTCAAGACAACAAGACTATTTAATAATGAGCAACTTTATTTTCCCTTGCTAAACGGCATATCGTGGTCATCGTTATCACCATCATCATCAATCATATCCAACGTCGGCTTAGACAAATTGTGTCTGTCTTTTGAACAGATCAGATCTGATCTATCCAAGTTGTTTTCCTAGGGCGGCCAACACTTATCCGTCCGTGTGGCTTATAGACCTTCATAATGTAATAATTTAGAGATTCGATCATCGTACATTCTTAAAATATGTCCAGCCACATGGTTTTGTATTCTTCCAGTTTCTCTGTAATACTCCTAATTTCCGTAATCTCCTACGCCGTAATACTCTGTAATCTCCTACTAATAATTTCTCTTTACTGATTTCAGCATTCCGTTTCTGATCACATATCTGCATCCAGGCTTAGAAGTTTTATATCTGTTGCCTCTGTTTCTATTGTCACTGTCTATATCTCTGATTCATACTATTCTACTATTCGTACTACTGCAGATGGAAATCAAAGTGCTCAACTAATAATTACTTTTTTTTATTTTAAAGCATGCACAATAGCTTCTCAATATCAGGGGATGCAGCACATATAATACAAACAATTTACAGATACATAGTACAATTCGGTTAATTTTAATATTTTTTATATTACTATAACAAATTACTGATGTTCAGTTTATTCAAAATATTTTAAAAGTAGCCTCGCAGAGCCTCTAACTTGTCAATGTAATGGCTGATGCAAAACAGCACGCTAAGCCAAAAATTCTTTCCAATTCGTTCCAACTAAAGTTTAATCTTGAATGTTTGTTTTATACGGTTCAGTTTAGTGTGTACTATTTGGAAACCAACACTGTTAATGCCACTAAATAACGTATACTGTTCAGTTTCATCACTTAATTATACAAACGAGATATCAGCCTCCAAGTGTTGTGTTTGTAATGTAGTTAGCTTATTCATTTATCTCGAATAAATGTGTTTTAAATATAATACTACTCTTTACCTGATACGTATTCTGTGTACTTCGCAGTATTACTAAGTTAGTTATATCTCACTAGGAATCCGTTGTAAGTTGTTAGTTATTGTTTGTCTTGTGAATTATCCCTTCGTGTTTAACATATAACCAATTAAAAAATTAATTATATATTTTTTAACTTATTTTATTTTCACATTTTAAACACTATTATTATCTAATATGACTGTTCTTATTTTGAGCTACCGACCTGATACTGATTAATTATTATTTACAATACCGCACTCCTTTGGCTTTGATGTTAACTGATCAGACGCTTAAACAAGAGTGAATCGGCGTCTTTTCTAGAATACACTATTGTTGAAAACCAACTTCCTCCTTCGGACTTTGCTTTAGTTTTATACTATTATGTTTTTAAATTCTAATTTTTGACTGTAACATGGCTTCTTTGTATTCACAGTATATTTTAATTACACTTAGTTTTTATCTGATTTACACTTAGTTGACATTTATACTCCTTCATAAACTATAAAATTTATTATAGTACATTAGGTCTACTATACATAGTATATTATAATTAATTAGGTCTATGTATGATTTTAATTTCCGTTTCTTACAAACTACTTCAACATTTTATACATTATGGTAGAGTTTTGCTTATTTCCACTATTATATACATAATTTCAAGTTGTTTCCAGATTTTTACATACATTGGTTAATCTTACATTATTATTTTTATTTTAAATCATTTACAATACATTCTATCTAATTACATTACAAGTTGACATTTCAGCCAACGTAATATGGCTGAAAGCCTTCTTACTCTTCTGTAACCTAACCTTTTTACAAACTTTACGTATTTCAAATATTTTAAAAAGGGTTATGCAGGGCCGGATTTAAGATATGGGTGGCCCGGGGCCCATTTTGGTGGGAGGCCCATTGTTTCAAGGTGTTGAAATATGTAATGCAAAAACACGAAATGAAACGAACACAAGTTTATTTACAAAATTTATTTACGCAGAGAAATTGAGTTAAAATTATTCAATTTTTTCATTAAAAAGTATAGTATAACATAACTAACAAATAACACATAAATATATTACAAATCAGCGAATGAATAACGTTATAACCATTACAATCCAGGCACTTTCCTTGATTTTCGTGCTGCAAAATCGCTGATGATGTCACTGAAGTCCAATTCACGCAGTATATCTGACTCGATGCTCATGATAGCCAAATTTACAAGTCGTTCCTGCTTCATTGATGTCCTTAATCGGTTTTCAATTAATTTGAGTTTTGAGAAGGAGCGCTCGCCACTGCAGTTTGTTACCATCAAAATTAGATATATCCTTAGAGCTATCTCAATGTTTGGGAAAGTGTCCTGCACACCCTTTTTCATGATAAGCTTGTACATGAAAAGTTCAGTGCTGATATCTTTTGGCTCCTCGTCTGTGAATATATTGGCAAATGTTACAAACTGACACAGTTCATCGATAAATGTAATGTCCAAGTCATCTGAATAAGACCTGACGAGTTGCTCTGCTGCGGCCTTAAGCTCGTCTGAAGACAGTTCTTTCAGATGGCTAAAAAAGCTAAATTGGCTTGATATATCGTTATATGCTTGAAGACGTTGGTCAAGAGAAGCGATAAACTGATCAATAACAGGCAAGAAAGTTTCTGTTCTGTATTTTTCAGAAGGGCTGAGTTGTACTTCTTCCGTATGGCCATAATCCAATGGATTAAGACGCACATTTCGGCGCTTGTATCGAGTTTTCGTCTGAGTCTGAACATACTCTGTTGAACCAGACAGCTCTTCGCCTTGCTTCTCATTAGTTTCGAAGGAGTCACGCTTTGGTGCGACATAGTTATTTAAGCTGGTCAGTGACGGCACAGCAGTATTTAGGTCGAGTTTTGCATGTTGTAGATTTTTACTAGTAGCATCTGCAGGATAGTAGTTCTTTGCAGGATATCATTCCAGAAGGTGGTGTAAATACCAATTTCAAGCTGATTAATCTGTGTTAACAGTCCTTCTGCTTC
The DNA here is from genome assembly GCA_034769895.1 of Magicicada septendecula. Lineage (NCBI taxonomy): Eukaryota > Metazoa > Arthropoda > Insecta > Hemiptera > Cicadidae > Magicicada > Magicicada septendecula. The sequence continues at coordinate 277,047,880 of CM068374.1, forward strand.
ACACCGTACACAGCCTTTTTCTTCAAAGTCATCAGCAATCTGTTTAAGTACATCCTTAATCTGCTGATAGTCATGCTTAAGTGCCTTAGTTGCGTCAGCTCTGCAGGACCAACGCGTTGTTGTGACATGTTTGAGAGTCAATGCTGAGTCATTATTTTTCAAAGCCTCAGTCAGAAGCTGATGCCGATGCGTTGAAACTGTGAAGAAGACGAACAGCTTTTCAAAAAAGTCAAAAAAATGTACAGCACTCGAGCAGCTTTCTACAGCATTTTTAGCAACCAGATTTAGAGAATGTGCCGTACAAGGAATCCAGGATGCAAGATTGTTCTTCTCTCTCACTTTGGCTTGTAGACCATTGTACTTTCCACTCATTGCAGATGCATTGTCATAACTTTGACCGCGGCAGTTTCCCAGGTCTAGGTCATGTCTCTTCAAAAATTCCACCAAGGCATTGAACATGTCTTGAGCGCCATGGCCTTTGTTTGCCTTGAATGTTACAAAGCGTTCTACGGGGCCATCTTTCTCCATATACCTCAATACAAGGGTTAGTTGGTCAATGTGGGCTGCATCGGGTGTGGAGTCCAAAGAGATGGAGTAGTACTTTGATTTCTTAACTCGAGAAATAATTTCTCCGAGGACTTGTTCACCCATTACACTGATAAGTTCTTCCATTATTGTAGATGACAGGTAGTTTGTGTGACCCTTGCCGCGATTGGCTTGAGTTTCGATATGCTGTGCAAGAAAGTCGTCGTACTGGGCGATGAGTTCAAGAATACCCAGAAAGTTTCCATTTCTAGGTGATCCAACCAATTCGTTATCTCCTCTAAATGCTAAGCCACGCTCGGCAATAAACTGAATAACATTTACTACTCGTTTCAACACTGATCTCCAATAATGCTCCAGACGCTCGACCTGTTGTGTCAGCTCCGTATCAATTCGCCCAATCGCTTTTAACCTCCTATTGAAAGCAATCGTAGCCTTCAGATGTTCCGTTGACTGCTCATGACTTTGTATACGTTCTTGTGAATGTTTCCAATCACAGAATCCATTAGACGAAAGCTGAGAATACTCAGGTGCTGTAGTTAAGCACATCAATCTGCACGTGAAGCAGTAAACACGTCCATTAGAGGGAGAGAAGCATAACCAATTCCTCGTTATGACTTCTCCATTATGATTTTGACGACGGAAAAGCCCAAGTGTGCACATTCTTGGAATATTGCGGTCCTTTCTAGGTTGCTGAACCGAGTGTGCAATGAACAAACTTTCATCACAGTGCTGGATTGTTGATACACCCCTTTTCAGCCAGTAATCCCGCATCTGTTCCGAAATAATGGATGGCCAAAGTCCAATGTCATTGCCCCCTGGTGGGCCCTCAACTTCAGCTTCTACATAAGATGTGCCACTATCAGCCTCCTTTTCTATGTGTTCTTCAATTGGACCCGTTACTACTTCTGCCTTTTCTTTGCCAGGATCAACAACCATTTCCACTGAAGCATTGTCAGGTTGATCAGGTTCTGCAAAGTCATCACTCCTTTCCGACACTTGTCTTGATTGAACAGTGAAGAACTGGTCCAATTTTCTTATCTTTGCCATCTCTTCTGCTGATTTCATTGTTGCTTCTTTTGCCTTACGTCTTTTAGAAGCCCCAGACTCCCAAATTCTTGTACGATGTCTGTGTCCATCTCCTTCACGATTGTCCATGCTGGTAATCTAAAAATAACAAAATGACCTTGTCAACCCTTTAAGTCCTGAAGGGGGATTAAAGATTAAAATATTTATATACAGAGTGTCCCATAAGTAAGTAGCCAAACTTCAGAAAATGGTTTTAAGGGTCAAAATAGAGAGAAAACCAAGAAAAAATTTTTTTCCAGAAAACGCTTAGCTTTCCAAATATCCCCCATTTTGTTTTTTTAATTAAATAATTTATAAATTTATTTGTAAATAACAAACTATAAATACCTTGTACAAACAAATTAAATGTACAGTGTTTTAATATTAGCAATATAGGCCTAGTTGGTTAGCAAAACATATTAAACTTTAAGTATATTTATCAATATTAACTTAAATCTACAAAAAATAATTAAAATACAATTATAAGCAAAAAAACTTATTTAACTGTTTATTTAATTGTCCTGACCAACTATAGGCAGGGCAATGATGAAACTGCAGCATATAAATATTGAGAGTTCCCTCCAAATCTTTTGAGGTTAGGTTTACACTGAAAAGACATCACTGTTAGCATGCATTCATTCTAATTAGAATAAAACAGTTTTTCACTTACCAAGATGTATCATATGACAAAGTCCAGGAAAATTACTCTTGATAAACATTAAACGGGAAAATCAGAATTAACTTTTAAACAAGTAAACTACACATAACTGAGATCGTACTTGTCACTCAATAACTCATAACATCACTACTCTCTAGAAGACCAGTTCTGTTCTGACATTGTGATTGTGCTGCCACTTATGAGCAAGTTAGAAAATGAAACCTACATGCTAGGACAATGATCATATTCCTGGTCACCAGTAATAATAAATCATTTTTATTATTTTAACATAATGCAATTTGTGTTTTTCAAGTAAAAACATACTAAACATTTAATTGTGAATAATTATAACTGATGTAAATTAGTAAATTATCAGCCATTGTAACTAAATTTAATATGCGTTACTATGTTGTTGGAAGAACAGGCCAGTACAATAACTTTATATGATTTTAAATAACTTTAACTAATTTAAAATATAAAGTTTGATTATTACACTTCTTATCAAGCTAGAGAAGTAAGATAGAATGTATGGAAATTTTTGTTAAATGTTCCCTATCATTATAAACAGTTCACAGCAAAGAGACATGTATTTTTCCTGTTTTGTGATATTTTATTACCCCTATATTGGTGGGAGGCCCACTCTTGGTGGGTGGCCCAGGGCCCGGGCCCCTTGGGCCCCCCCTTAATCCGGGGCTGGTTATGCACTGTATCAATTTACAGCCGTAAAATATAATATACTTAGAAAATCAAAATTTTATAGAACTTAAGTATTGTCTTGTAATTATATTAAGAACGGTACGTTTATTGAACATATCAGCTGTTAAAACGCTGTTATTTTGTGTCACGGTCATTAAATTATATATAGGAGACATCTCAACAGAAGTAACTGAATGTGTTTATTTGTTCCAAGGTTTGATTGTCTTGTATTATTTTTCACTATGGTGGTTTTCACCATAAAATTAGTTTGTTCCTAAAATTATCATTATTTCTACTTTACTCAATGAGCATTTATCCATCGACCATTGGCTTTGTTCATTGGCCATTTGTAAATTATATACTTCTCCCACGTTATGAAGAAATCACATTGCCTTTTGCAAGATCTTTTCAGAATCTGCAAAGTCAATCTCTCTGGAAATAGGATTGTATTTGCAATTTCACGTGATTCACATAATGATGTCTTATTTTAGTGTACGTCATATCTTTATAACGTAATATGTGCACGCGCGCTGAGAAAATGACATGAAAGTAGACACCTTTGTCCCAAATGGCAACGTTGTTAATTATTTAATTACTAACGGGAAAGTATTTAAATTGCTTCAGTAATCCAAAAATCATTCTCTTACGACATAACCATTATATTCACACCTGTTACTGAAGGTTACACTGAATAAAACATATAGCTTAACATGTTTAAACCGCCTAAAAGTATTCTTCATTATCAAATTGTTACTATTTTTGAAGCACTCGTTTCTTCCTAACACAAACAACTCAAACTTAATTCATAAATTAACAAACATTCTGTTTAGGTGTATGGGTGGGCGAATAGAGACTTCAAACGGGTCTAGATACACATTCTGAAACCATTTTCATATATATATAAAACGAACAAGTTTCCACATGGCACAAAGAAAAGGGATCCCTCATTACGAGTTGCTGACTAGGTAAGAATGTAACAGACGGCCTGCGTAATGTTGTTAATGACGTATTAAGACTGTAGTGTAAACATTTCTAGCAATTACCTTTCTTAAAAAAATATCCCCCCAGCCAATCCTTAAACAGGAAGTCGCGATGACATACTTGCTAGAATGAGACAGAATGTATACTGTTTTAGAAATTGTAGGCGATAGGCAAAGCAAAAAACTACATGAAGACAAATTGTAGTGTTAGAAGACATTTGGGTGCAATGTTGATTTCTAATTGACTTCAGTGATTTATAACTTGGTGGTTTGAAGATTTCTTCGTTTCTTCGTATGTGTACAAAATCAGTGACTAGCGTATGATCATAACATAAATCTCCTAGATTTTCCGGATTGATAACCTACTATTGTAAAACATTATAGGTAAAGAATGTATCGTAGGAATCAAAATACACCACTTGGCACTTAGACCTGGCATAGCATAATAATTACACGTAGTAATTACAGTCATATATAGGAAGCGTTGGAATTCAGAAGAGACACAGTAACGGTATTATAACAAAGCTAGAATTACGAGCGTGCGCAGTGAGAAGTACAGACATTTAAAGGTGGGACAGCTGAATCCATCAGAACGTCATGGACATAACAGATATGAGTGCAAATAAAGTTAAGTGTAGGATATACTTACTTTAAAAGTTGACTAAAATTAGTTTATTAAATCGTATTAACATTAAAACAGAGAATGCTGCCAAATCATCGTTGTTTCCAGAACATTTTTTTTAAATTAACTAATAAGATTAAACAAGTTTAATTTTAATTATTCGTAAACAGATTGCCCAATCTAAAGTATAGAGCAGGCAGTACTACAAGGTCAAACACTACATTAAATTTTTAGCCATTGTAATTCACGTAAAGGTTTGATGATATTAACCTAGTATAAATGCGTTACAAAGATCAGGCAGTTCATTTACGTTTGAGACTAGATTTAACCCTAGTACTATGCAGGACTTTAGGTACAGTAGGGTCTAGCTTATATTAATTTATGAAAAGTTTAGAAGAAAAGCCTCCCCGTTAGTTACGACGAAGAGCCAATAAATTAAGGAGTAAACTTTGTAAAAAAGGGTATTGAAAGCGGAAAATGTAAGCGTAAGAATATAAATCATAATAGGGTGTCAGTTAAAACTTGCTTCAATTGTACAAAGGGAAGTATGCGAAAGATGGTAAACTATGTGTTTCGAAGCACTTGGTATAAAGGACCAGGGCGAAAGAAATATGAAAAAAATACTAAGAAAGAGGTAGAACATAATTTGCTCTGGAGAAATCAACTGAGGTCTGAAGGCGTGGAGTGGAATATTCATTGGTTTGTGCAACGTACAGAAATTAGTGCATTTTCAAAAACCAATGAATGTAGAACAGTAGTAACATATTACTTTATTGATACAGTAGTGATATGTTACAGTAGTAACAGTGACAAAACCGTATTAGCAGCAACACAACGGAAGTAGTAGCAACAAAAGAAGAATAGCTTCACCGTAGCGGCAACATTGCCAAAAGTACAGGAGCAACAGCCGTAGTAACAGCGGTAGCAATAGCATAAAACGCAGCAGATTTTGCTGCATCAGCAAAAATAGCAGTGGTAATAGCAAATAGAAGACCACCACCGACACCACCTGAAATAGCAATATAGCAGTTTCAGCTGGAGGAGCAGAAAAACTAGTAGTAGCAGTAATAATAGTAATAGCCGCAGCAACGGTACAGCTGCGGAAACACCAGTTGAAGTTGCGGAATAGCAGTAGAGCACAAATAGCACTAGTAGGTCCAAGCTGCGGTTCGAAACACAACACCACCAGAATTAGCATTTGCAGTTATAGCAGGAGCAGCATCAAAGTAGCAGTAGTAGTAGTAGTAGTAGTAGTAGTAGTAGTAAACAGCAGAACAGCCTGAGCAGATGAGCAGGTGCAACGTCAGCAGTTGAAGTAGTAGCAGCTGCTGCTGTAGTGGCACCAGCATCAGTAATTGCAGCAGCAGCAGTAGTGGCTTTAGCAGTATTAGCAACAGCTGCTGTAGCAGTCGTACGAGTAGCCAGTAGCAGCTGCATTAACAGTATATTTGCTGCAACTCCAGAAATAGGTGCAAATGCATCAACAGGTACTGCAGAAATAGCAGCAGTCCTGTTAGCAGTAGCAGTATCCATAGCTATAGAAGCTGCAGCACCAGTAGCAGCACCAGTAATGGGGAACAATTTCATTGTTAGGCTGCGGTATAAACAGTAGTATCAGAAAGATTGAAGTTACGGCAGTTGCTGCAGCAGAGTAGATCAAGTGGTAACAGCATCATCAGAAGTAGAAGCAGACATTTCATCACTTTCAGCTGCAGTAGCAACAATAGCAACAGGGCCTGTAGCATATCTAGCAATAGCAGAAGTGTTGACAGCAACAGCAGAAATAGTATTATCAACAGCAACAGTAGGAGTAGTACTAGTAACATCTGCTGCATTAGAAGTACCAGTAACAATAGCATTTGCAGTGTAAACAGTTGTAACAGTTGTAGCAGGAGCAGCAAAGTAACAATAGGAGCATTATACGTAGTGTTACTGCAACATAAGGAGTAGTAACATCAGCATCAGCAGTAGCAGTGGTATTACAAGTAGCAATATCAGTGACAGTACAGTAGAAGCTGCAAGAGCATGGGAACATGCTTCCGGATGTAGGAACAGAGCAGCAGCAACAGCAGGATTTACAACAGGTGTGCCACTAGCAGTAGTAGCCGCAGAAGTAGTGTCGGTGGCAGCAATTTTAGAAGTAGTAGCAGTAGCAGCCATAGGCTTAGTAACTGCAGCAATAGTATCAGCAGAAGTAGCAGCAGCAGTAGAATCAATAGCAGTAGCGTTGCGTCACCAGCACCTCAGTAGCACACGCAGCAATAGCAACAGAATTAACTGTAGCTACAGCTACAATCCCAGTATAAGTAGATGTAGCAGCATTTGTGGCAGCAATAACATCACTAATAGCAGCAACGAGACCTGCGACAGCAGCAGTAGCAGCATTGGAAGCTGCAATAGCAGCAGAAACCGCCGCAGTACTAGAACCAGAAGTATCTAGCATCAGCACCAGAAAAAATAACTGTGCAGCCGCTATAGGTACAGCATAAGCAGTAGTAGCTACTGGACAGCAAATTAAGAAGCACAGGATACATCATAAAGAGCTCTACAGCAACAAAAACACCAGAAACACCAGCGTAAGCAGTAGTAGCACTAATAACAGCATTAACAGCAGCAGAAACACTAGCATCAGGAGTAACAGTAGCAGGAGCAGCAGAAACAACAACAATAAAAACAGCGTCAGCACAAAATTAGCAACAGGAATAGCAGATTCAGAGCACTAACAGTAGCAGAAAAGTATCTGCAGTAGCAGCTGCAGTTTCAGAAGTAGCAAGGGTTGGATCATCTGGTTCAAAGTACCTTAGAAATAGGAATTTCAGTAGCAGTACAATTACAGCTGCAGCAGCAGTAAAAGTAGCGGCCGAAACAGTATCAGCGGTAGCAACACCTTTAATACCAGTAGCAGTTCAACTACAACAACAGTAGCAGTATTAGCAGCGGTAGTAGTTCGACTATCAGCTGAAGTAGACATAGCTGGAGATAATGTAGCAGCCGTATGCAGAAGCAACAGGTGAAGTAACAGTGGGCCTATCGGCAACAGTGGCAAAAGCAGTTGCAGGAGAAACTACAGCAATAATAGCAGCTCTTATCTGTCTTAAGTTCCATCATCTTAAGAAGATCATTCTCCTGTCTTGCAAAGAGCGTCTTAATGTTGCTCTATCTCACTTCAATTTAACCATCTTAATTCAGAAAATGATAACTTATTGTTACGACGGTCTACTTGATCGTCGTATGGTACAGTGGAAAGCAAAATACAAGACACCAATTAAGTCACTAATGACCAGCTTTCATTACTACAGTTAAACAGTTAGTAATTAACAACACAGTCTCTTACAACAAATCAAATAAAAATTTTTCACACGCAATAAAATGTCAACTAATATAAACACAATTGTATTACAATTATACTGCCCGATTATAAAACACAACACTTCGCTACAGTAACCACTTGAACGCACAGAGTAATCACTTGTAATCGCCCGACAATAAACTGAACTAAGGCCGCCGACGCCTTGTATTTATACCCCCACTAACAGACCAGAACATTCCACAATTACGCGTTATCTCTACCTACGACGTAATTAATTGCGGCCTTGACACAGTCAGCGAGGCTGGCGGCGCGGCGTCTAGAAATGTCTCGCAAGCGCATGTTGAAATCACGTACGGCACAACATTCAGCTGGATTCCAATGGATCGTTCGAGAAACACGTAGATTGTTCTCTGATGTCGTAACATCATATTCTAGTTTGATTGATATTGTTTTAATTTTTTCCGTCTCGCGTCACCGTTGGTAGTTCTGTTTAATTCTGGCTTCTGTCTACATACCGTTGTTTTTAAATAATTCTCATTTGTAATTTCCATAATTCTGAAAAAAAAATTTTTTTTTTCACTGTTTCACACAGAGAATTATAATGAGAAAAGTTAACTTTATCTTCACTGCAGAATTCATATGCATTACATTATTATTATTATTATTATTATTATTATTATTCAACGTCGTCATTATGATATTCATTGTGGTTGTCGTCGTCATTTAGATTACTATTATTTGTATTTATTAGTTTTTTTTTTTGTATGAGCCACTGTCGACTACTTTTGGTTCAACTGGTTCCTCCCTTCTACTCCTCTCTCTTCCTCCTCTCCCATATCTCCTTCATTCTTAATCGATGTTCTTCCCTCCTATTGTCAGTCCAGATGGCACCTGTACCCTTCTTGGGGTTTTCTTGAAAACCTTTGAAAACCTTGGGCAGTTTTTAATTTCTTTTTGAGTGGTAAGCATTCTTCAATATCTTGTTGAGTAATCTAGAGTTCTTCTATGTCTTTTCTGTTTCTTTTAACCACGTATTGGACATTTTGAGCTTTCTGAAATAGTTAAAAAGCATCCCTGTTAGTCTGTCAGGATTCACTCTTTGAACATGTCCGTAGAAAGTAATTCTTTTTTTTTCTCAACATGTGTGTACAGCTCATTACTGTACAGCCCAATCTTCTGTACTGATCTCCATCTTTTATTGATCCCAAGACTTTTCTTAATATTTTCCTTTCTGTGACTTCCAGTTCTTTCATCATCATTTCCTTGTTCAGAGTCAGACACTCAGCTGCATTAAGTGCTTCCGGGCAAATTACTATTCAATAATGCCTAAGTTTTCGAATTAATGGATAATGATTTCTTGTTATATGTATTCTTGGTTACATGGTAAGAAAATTTCATTTTATTAACGCGTGCTTAAATGGCTTCTTTCCCTGAGACATTTTGTTCAATAACTTCTTCAAGATACTTGAATTTGTCTGTTCCATAGGTTTTCCCGTATCGAGTTTTCATTTTGTTGGATATTGTCTTGATGTTTGTCTTGAATTTGGTTTTCTTCTTGGTTTTGTTCTATCAGGAATTCCACGTGTCTATTGGCTATTTCTGCTGATCTGACAGGATTGCTAAATCATCTGCAAACGCCTAAGTCATCTGTTGACAAGTTATCTCTGCTATAGCCTAGTCTAATTCCATGGCTGATGTGATTTTCTTCCAACGAGTTTCTCCATTCCCTTATTGCTTTTTCAGAAAGCAGTTAAAAAGCAACGGTGATAGTCCATCTCCTTGTCTGACTCCTGTCTTAATTTCAAACTGTCTAGAAATTTCACCTCTGAATTTTTCCTTGGAGTAGGTATTCCTCAGCGTTTGTTTGATTAAATTTGTTGTTTTATTATCCAAGCCAAATTCATTATAGATTTTGAACGACTCTCTATCAATTGAGTCATGTGCCTTTTTAAAGTCAATAAAAGTAATTACAAAATCCTTAGATCTTCTTTTCAAATATGTCATTATTGATTTTACATTAAGAATTTGCTCTGTGTATGACCTACTTTTTTGGAAGCCACATTGGTATTCACCTATTTGCGAGTCAAGTTGTTTCTCTGCTAACTAAACTAAATTATACTAGTTTATTGTTATTATTTTTAATTTTATGTTCATGTTAATAAACACATTATTATATTACATGATTATAAAGAGGATATAGTTATTATTATGAGTTTTGCTTTAGCTAATATAAAATTACTTTTTCAATATGAAATACACCATATTATTCGATTTACGACTGTTTTAAGTAGATTACATATGATCTTTCGAGCACTATAATAGAGAGATTTATCATAATTTTAGTTTTCAGCATGAACAATATTATTAATTTTCCAGCGTTTAAGCCAGACTTTCAGTTTTATTTTTCTTCTTTACTTTCCGTCATTATAAGAAAATATAACGAATGTCACATGTGTAAAAAATTATAAACTAATTGATAGAAGTATACGCGAAGCAAAAAATATGCTTGTAATCCACTTTGGGGAAAAAACACTGTAGATTTAAACAGTTTAAACAGAAAATCTTTCGAAACAGTTAACAAATTACGGATAAAAATTTAAACGGAAATTGCGATTTCCTTTTCTTTTCCACCCACTGATTGACAAAATTAGGTAGGATCTACTAATTACAGAAATTAATCAATTTGTTCCTAGCATCGCTGCGTGTTACATTTCATTAAACAATCGATCAGCTGATTGCTGAATTATTTACGTAAACCGCTGTCTGTTCAGTGAGCGGTTCGCGATATCAAGGTCGACACGGCGTCTTTTGCGGTTGTTTTAACAACAACGACACACTCAATTTGCATAAATCTTTACCCGCAATTAACATATCAACTGGATTGTAAAGAGGTGATAACAGCAGAATAATATTACCGACTATTCGTTTTTCTTTTGTGCAAGGAAGGAACACCAAGAATTTGGCCTTGTCCATCTTCTCATTATTCTAGAAAACGCGTTTAAGCAAATAAACAAAACAAAACAAGCGATTGTATACAGTCGTTCCAGAATAAAGACTTCAAAATGAACAGTAGTATTTAGTCTGGAATAAATTGAAAGTAACATGTTGGCCTTTTAGCACCACTGACACCGTCCTACTGAGACAATAATGCAGATAGAACGTATAGAAGTGGAACTTGGCATTATTTCCACAGGCTCAAGCGATACACGCGTTTCTACAGCTACGCTAGATATTATTAACAGCTGGATGCACTGGTCACTACGTCAAGAAACAGTCCAGTATTATTTTAGTGAAGTTGAATCCGTGTTATCACAAAACTATGTATTCTTCATAGAAATGTAACGGTAGAAAAACGGATTTAATGGACAATTTATTTGCTTAATTCCACAGTTATTGACATTTCATTAACCCACTTAGGCGTGAATAAAAACACAGTATGGATATTAATAACATTATACAAGTAACATCCGAATATTCTGTCGACATCTCATCCTGTGTAATTTGCAATACTGATAGTGCAACCCAGGTAATTGAAGTCAGAGACTTGTTCCAAAATTGTTCCCTCAAGAACAGTTTTTAATATGACTGGATACTCCCCCCCCCCAAAGCCATGATTTTTGTTTTTTGCTTTTTAAGTTTCTGGGAAAAACAAAGGGTTGCACAAGACAGGATCATTTGCGCAATGAGGATATTAGAGAAGAGCTACAGGTATTCTCCATAAATGATAAAATTCAGACATATCGCAGGGAACGATTACAGCATCTGGACAGAATGGAGGATGGACGACGACCTAAGGCTGCGTTTCAGTATAGATTGTTTGATACAAGAGATGTAGGAAGACCGAGAGTAAGATGGAGAGATACTCTGTGAAGACGGAACAGGCAAAGTGTTACTCCGTTGAGGTGTGAAAAAGAAGAAGATATCGTGTCGATAAGTGTAAAATACTGTTGGAATGTAACATAAGATCCAATAACGTACCTCGAATGAATTCTGTATTTGTTATTTACATTATTAATTACACTTTTACAATGATTACCTCTACACATTATATTGTAAAATGTGGTAATGATACGTTATACACAAACACGTGTGTTGATACAAACCAGCAGGTGCAAACATAAATATGTAAACTGAATTATCTATCTGACGTAAACGAGGATACAGCGATCAGGCTTTAGCGGTTCAACATGTGGTTTGTTGGTAAAACCAAAAAGGTTTTTCTGGTTATGAAAAAAAGCTGGTACATACCTGAGGAGAGAGGCCTGTTAGTTTAAGTCTAAAAACTAGAAGAAAATTAAATTTATTTTTTAAGTTTAAATTTAAACTGAAATAATTAAACTTATAGTGTGAAATGTGTCTGAACAGAAAAAAATAGAATGAGACAGTTAACGTTGTGAGTGGGACACCTCTTCACCTCTTCTCTCTTTGTCGTTAGTTTTTTCTTTTACTGTCTCAGCACTGTAACCATTTGTGGGTTTTGATAATTTTGCATTTCATTATATGGTATATTTTTGTTTTCCAGTTTCTCTTTCCTTTACGTTTAACGTTTTCTATTACATCATTATTCCGTATATTTTTAGGTCTTCCTTCTAGGCTTCCACGCATCGAAACCCACTCAAAAAATTTCGTAGTCCTTGTTTCGTCCACTCGTTCTATTTGAGAAGTCTGACTAGTGATTTTACGAGGGGCGTTCAAATTTAAATTATAATTTGTATTTGCCGCCAAATAAAAGAAATAAAAGCCAAAGTTGGTAGCACTGTCTGATTGCTGGAAACAAGCATCAACCTATTCTAGTCATTCAGCACCCAGCTGTTATATGCTATTTGTTTACAACTATGAGTGAAAAAGAAGTGCATCCAAGCGTAGAACAGCGTATTATTATAAAATTTCTTACAAAAGAAAATGTGAAACCGTCAGAAATTTGTGAAAGATTTAAAAAACAATTTGGTGAGGAAACGTTGACAAACATAAGCATCTATAAATGGAGTAAATCTTTTGAAGACGGTCGAGAACGTGTAGAGGATGAACCGCACTCTCGCCGTCCGAAAACATCGAAACAGAAGAAATGGCTGACAGGATTAACACACTTATTCAAAATGATCGTCGAATTACAGTACGGTGTACTGCTTTTATACTCAATATCAGTGATGGCAGTGTGGATAACTGTGTCAGAAATCAACTTAATCACTAGAAAATATGCACACGTTGGATTCCACGAATGCTAACGGACGAACACAAGCAGACACGCCTACAGGTGGCTCACACATTGTTGGCACAAAATGAAGAAAAGGGTGATGAATTTTTACAGTCTATTGTCACTTTACTGATGAGACTTGGGTACACTATTTTACCCCAGAAACCAAAAGAGCATCGATGCAGTGGCGAGATTCTTCATCTCCGAAACCGAAAAAAGCAAAAACCACTTTTTCAGCAGGAGAAATTATGGCTTCATTCTTTTGGGATATGCGGGGTGTTCTACACATCGCATTCCTAAAAGCGCACTCTGAACGCCGAGTATTACTCAAATTTATTGAGGGGTCCAGTAAAAACATCCATCCGAACCAAGCGGAAAAATGTCAACATTCTGTCTGTTTTTTACAGGATAATGCGCGCCCTCATGTGGCCGTTCATACGATGGCTACAATCCGCGAATTAAAGTGGACTATTCTGAAACATTCCCCCTATAGTCCGGACCTTGCACCCTCTGATTTCCATTTGTTTGGACCCTTAAAAGAAGCTCTAGGGGGTAAAAAGTTTTGTTCCAATGCAGAAGTCATTGAAGCTGTTCGAGAGTGGGTCCGTCAGCAGCCAAAGGAATTTTTTCTGAAGGAATACGGAAGCTACCCAAAAGATGGCGCCTGTGCATTGAAAAGGAGGGAGACTATATTGAAAAATAGCAGTGTGTAATTTACCACCTTTTTTATGTTACTTTTTGAATAAATAATAAATTATAATTTAAATTCGAACGCTCCTCGTATCTTTCTTAAAATATTTTCTCCCTTTATTAGCTTCTCGTTTTGTCCTAATGCAGTAGCTTCCAACGTCACTTCTAAGTAATTTGTAAAGTTCCATTATCATTTTTTTCCTAGAAACCTTAGTAGTTACTCTTTGCTTTTGGTTTTCACCTACGTCTCGTTGCCGTACTTTAGCAACTTACAATCAGACTTCATTATCTGAACGTTTGCTTGTCTATATACAAATGTTTCCACTCTGTTATTACCGTTAGTCAAATTCACTGAAAGTGGTTGTTATTGTTAACAACAAGTGGGCCATATTATAGGTCGATCGGAATAGAAACATATCTATCTATATCTGTTCTATTACACGACATCACTTGTACTGATATGATTACCGCATTGGTTTTAAAATATTAAAAAAAAATTTTTTTTTAATTATTAAACGATATTTCTATTAAAGACAAATGATATTTTTAATTTATGATTTTCCAAAAAAATTTATGTCTTATCCTGTTCAACAGATGTTACGTTTGACACTTATGTACTATAATGCAGGTTGTTTTATAAATGAGACCTTAAAAGGAGAGTTCGTACTAGAGAAATGAAAAAGAAATTACATGAGTATTATAATACACAGACTATACAGTATTATAACATACGACTATTATACACGAGTAATATATTAACAAACTTGCGGATACTTCCACAAATTCAAATGTAGCTCCAAAACGTTAACAAATGCTAAAAAATAGTAAAGATTATTGTAGGGGACTTTAAAGGACAAAACAATCCACAGGTACCAAGGCCGGAAAAAAAAGAAAATTAACATATTTATAACAGTAATATGGAAAAGTAATACCGTCAGCTGTCAGGTGTATCAGCAACGCCTGAAGTCAGATGTTTGTTGACTTCAGGCTCTCACTCAGAATTTCAGGCTCTTCGAGTCCTAGTTAATATGATGATGGTTTGTTTGAATTGTGGATTTCCGACCACCTTTTCCTTACCGTCAGCTGATACCCTAAGTGACTAGTTTGGCTAATAATCACTTAAGTGAATGGTTTTAGTTAGACAATGTCTGTTTATTTTATGTATTTTAATTATTGTAAGCGTTTCCAGTATAATTGCACAGAATAGTTAGATAATGGATATACTCCTGCCACTTCTTCTGCTTCTTCAGCAGGCACAGCGAGGGTTGGTTTAAGGATAAAAAAATCAAGTATCAAAAATGTGCTGAAAAATGTAGTCATGTATGTAGAATTAAATAATTAATTATTAATGTGAGTACGAACATTGATATTAGCGGCTTTCACATAATGATTGGTCAGCTAGTTGAAGGATAGTTCAAGCTTTTATCCTATTTTAGAGGTTACGTCTTTTAGCGATCAATAAAGAGATAATCGTCACTCATTGACTGCCAATGTTTAATTAGTCCGTAGAATATTCAACTCAAGTAACAATATTTATAGTGGAGTAATTTTTACAATGCGACTTTAAAAATTACATTCGTATACGCTCAGATTTTTATTGTATACTAGCCGATTTACTCAGCGTTGCTCGGGTTCATAATTTATTCATAGGCTCATACATTTTTTTTTCAAAAATTATCACTAACTTTCAGCGACGAAAAATAAACCTTTTTTCCATGCTCTTTTAAATTTAAATCTTTCAAATGTAGCTTGAATACTACAATAGTTTGTTATACAACATTGCAACAATTTTCAATAGAATATTACAATTGTTTTTGTGTAAATGAAAATGCGTGTAGTTTAAAAGAAACATGTATTTGAAATTTACACAAAGGTACAAAAACAATAACTTATAGAAATATTCGATATGCATACAAATAAATACAATACAACAGTAAATTTTAGGGTGCAACGACAAAGTCTATCGTAATGCTTGCCTGTAAAAGACATTTTTCCTCTTACCTCCTGGAGCTCTAATAAAGAGGTTTTTTTGTGAGCCAGCTCTGGAGCACGCTACGTAGAGCTGTCCGTGAGAAAATTTGATATCTCATTATGCTCACTGGCCTTCGTCAAACCAAAGACAGCCATATCACTGCCCTTGTTGATATATTTGCATATGTACTTTATTGATTTTACTGAATTACAGTATTCAACATTTATATGAGCCTGGAACATTTTAGAAAGCAGAGGTGAGTACGGAATTACCCACTTGCTGTCGATCTCGATTTCCTCGCCTCGAACACTTATTTTTACTGTGTATCCGCCATCTTCTGGACCCCTTCTCCTATACTTGGGGTAGCCGTCATCCCCAGTTTGTGTCTCCTTAATCAATTGTCTAGGATATTTCTTGCTACATCTCCCGTCTTTCATGCAAGGTGCATTCTGGTTAATATTTCCACATGGCCATTGTACCATGTTTTTTTTTTACTACATCCGAAAGAACTTGATCTACTTCTGGATTTGGAAACTCTGCAGAAATAACATCATCTATTTGGGTGGGATGAATTTTTTCTTTCAGCCAGATTAAGTTATGAGAATGCGGATGTCCTCTTTTCTGCCACTAAATAGAATACATCCAACATCTGGTTTCTTGAAAGACGTGGCTCTTGGTCAATATGTTGATTAACTTTTGTTGTTTTTGTCGAAAAACTCTGGCTAATACGTCATGACGATCATTTGATGTTTGCCCATGAGTTAGTTCTTCCTTTAATTCTGGCCAAGCTGGATTACATGTAAATGTAATAAACAGGTCGGGACGTCCGTATGATCTGACGTAGGTCATAGCATCTTGAGCGTACTCATGCATTTGCCTGGGACTTCCTGTAAAAGTGGCGTGCAAAATCGTCATTTTCACAATATCGTCGACATTTCTCTCACTAGAAATGGCGTCTCTTAAATGAATATATTCTTCACTCCGAAGCTTTTTTGGTTAAGTCTTATGAAAAGAAGCCGCTCAGCCTTAATTTTAGCGTATATGTCAACGATAAACTGATGAAATAGCTGTCGAGCGTTTAAAATATGATTATATGAGTTGTTTCGAATCATTATCCTTTATGCATAAAACTTCATCATTGAAACTTTCTTATCAATCGTTGACTCCGTATTTGGATTGTATTGCTTGATGTTAAAATGATATCCATCCTCACCTAGCCAAAATATAATGGGATACTGCAGAGCATCATATGAGCGGTGCGTTTCTGCAATGCGTTGTAGCGAGCCGCCTCGTCTTTGTATTATTATGTACCTTCTGTCACAGTCACTGGCGGCTATGACGACAGCCACCTCATTTATTTGAGGACTGTTGAAGCGCCGCTCGTGTTCTCCACCTGGTCTTTTATCGGCACGGATGACTAATTCACACTCATCCGAAGGCATATCCTCTAAAGCTGTCTTGAACGTTTTTATGTGTTGGTTATGTTCGTGAAACATTCGTTGGAGATTTAACACAATATCACGTCTCACCCCTGTTGTGTAGTCACATCGTTGATCCACTTCCAGATCTTCGTTTCCGAGAAAACAAATTTGTAAAAACTTGGCATTTTCACTCGGAAGAGGGAGGAGAGAACCCGCCTTATGGTATATTTGACCCTGAACCTTGAAGGTGGTTTGAAACCCACTTTGTCCTTCTATGGATGAGGCTCCAAACGAATTCATTTGAAAACATGAATTGTACCTCTTGATATTCTTGAGGAAATGTTTGGAATGTGAAGTAGTCCCAGACATGTAAGAGAGTAACGGCTCTGGCGGCGTTTCGAGTGGTGGTAGACGGACTTTTCCGCTGCAAAAGCACATACCCTGAGGTTCGCCTTTATATTTCCTGGCAAAACAGTACTTACATATTTGGTCCATTCCTCCAATAACAACGCTTTTATGTTTGCTGTACTCTTTTCTTGGATTGTAATGAAAACCTTCGAGAAATAAATTTGAATGCCATTCAGCCGCCCGCGATGTGCTTGCGTTTTCCCGGATTTCTTGAAGACGGCGTTCACGTTGGTCATCCGATTTAGTGGCCCACGATGAGGTAGCGTGTTCCCGCATTTGTTGAAGACGACGTTCATGTTGTTCCTCAGATTCAGTCGCCCGGGATTATATACGCGGATAATATTGACCAAACACTATAATCTGATTTCACGCGCTATCAAGGAATTGATTTTTATGCTCGCTTATATCTTACTTCAATTTGCAGCGCACCTGCTTAATTCACGCATTATACAGTATGAACTTAAAAACCTTGGTTAAATTGTCAGATATGGTGCACGATTTTTCGCCAAGCAAAAAGAGCAACAATAATATTAGAAATGTAAAGTTAACAGAATCGAGAAATTTTCTTATTAAATTACAAAGGTGTTTATTTTGTTGGTTGCTATGGCAACCAGAATGTATTCTATTGGGTTGCCATAGTAACCAGATCTAATAGTTGTTTTTAGACCCCAAAGGACCCCATAAGGATCGTATCGAAAAAAACACCTATCCTATGTTGGGTTCTCCCGTTGCGTAAAATATTTGTGCCAAGTTTGGTTGAAATCGGTCCGGTCCAGAGGTTTAGGAGGCGATGTGGAACATACATACATACAATGACTTTTATTTATATTAAGATATATTTTATATTATTATTGATAATAACAAAACTTTTGACAAGAATATTATTTTGTGAATTACAATGTTTCAAAAGTATTCAAACTATCATCATCAGATATAAACTATCATATGGATATTAATAAAGTATTTATATTATATCATATTAATATTTAATATAAAATATTACATTAAATTTAAATTATTGATATACCATGTTTTTCGATCATGTCAACTACTATCCGTATTTAATCATTTTTTTGTTTCCTTTTGTTTAGTACTTTACTTTAATATCGTTTCGAACACAAAACAAAATATAAAATTTGTCTATAGACTTGATATCACACGGGTATCGGAACACCGTTCAAAAAGGCTGCACCGGCTCCACAAATGCACTGATTTGTATTTGAACTGAGAGCATGTGGTACCAACTGTGAGTTCGCGCATCTCAGTGCGCGATTTTGAAATATTTGTTTCCGAGTGTATTTAGTGCATATTTTATTACTACTTTTGATTCATTTCTGTGTAAAATCAAGTAGACCGATTTGATTATCTTTGCTTCAAAATATTCACAGACACACGCTAAAGTAAAAGCTTAATAAATTTGTACAAAACAGTTAAGACTGTGAGTGTCTGCCGAGGTTGGGAGAAATTTATTCCAGGGTCCTAGTACCGTATACTTTATTCATACTGTAATGTAAAATATTATATTTGCTGTTTAATGGCTTTGTTAAATTTTAGATATCTAATTTGTAACCCACACTTACCTTCTTGATTACCTTTCTTCTTTTAATTATTGTAGTATTATTTATAAAAATCTATCCCACCCCCCAAGAAAGACATTTTGCTGCTCCACTGACTACTAGATTACTACTACTACTACTACTACTACTACTACTACTACTACTACTACTACTAGACTACTACTACTACTACTACTACTACTACTACTACTACTACTACTACTACTACTGCTATAATAATAGGAACTATATTAATTTAAAAAGAAATTATTACGTAACTGTACCTGCGATTATATCAAAAAGCGCATTTAATTCACAAGAATAAAACGTATAATTATGAAGGCTGAATAGTACTGTTTGAAGTTATTTAAAACGTATAATTATATAAACGCGCCAGTGTGGACACTCGCGCCGTTTAGAGGGTATATTTGACCTATCATTAGTACTATTTAATTTTTCCGTTATATTTTTAAGAGAAATAGTTATAAATACTTATCATGAGTTCTCAATTATTATTACGTTTAATACACGTTTCTGCTGCACTAATATACACACATATGTGCGCGCAATGTGTGAGTGTATAAAACTCTTCTTCACCTTACGAATTACCCATACTGCCTGTTTGATCCTGGTCCATCCCGATTACCTATATTTCTGTTTCACTCGGTTTATAATTTTCGACAGTTTGTCTCAAGATTTTTTCATCCATTCGCTCTATATGTATTAATTATGTCCAATTATTTTATGTTACTTTAGTCTGGTGTTGGTACTGTAGACCGTGAGTAAACTGAGTTAGTAAACTCCGGTTCAGACAAGTATACGGCGAATAATTAAATCTATTTTAAATAATTTCCTAATTAACTAAAACGAGTGCTCAATAAATAATATTTCTTTAGGCCTACTCACATGTAAGCCTAAGCAGAATTTTGTATATTACTTTTCATACGATTTTCTGTTTCTTTGAATCTACTGTAACATTTATAACAGGTTAGTTATCACTGAAGACGTTTGTAGTAATTGTATTTTAGTTTAAAGAATAAGGGTGAACAAGAGTTGTAAAAGTAGATTTGCCTAATAAATATCAGTCAAACGTTTCACATTTGTGTCTTGATATTACTTGGGACAATAAATTTTCGTAATACGATCATGTGTTATTCAAGTGAGCATACAATTTCTTCTTGAGGACACAAAAAAAAAAACACGCTGTTGTTTACTTACAACGGATTTGTTTATTTAAGTATTGACAACTAACTGGTTTTGTACGTAAACAGTTTTGATGATCGTCCGTCATCTCCGGCCATCGACTGAGCCGGTAGAGTTCACATGGCTGATGAGACCATTGTGTTTTCGACAGTTTTCCATGGTTAACAAGCACGGTTTATTTTTTCTTTACGTTCCGGCGTCTGGGTGTTGTCTTCTATTTGCAAATATGACGACACATTCCGCTTACGCTTGTTTGAATTTTGCGAGGTTTCTTTTCAAGCAACCGTCTCGGCTTGGCAATCACCGCTAAGCCGACGGTTTCCTGTTTACTGAGATGTAAATTGTATGAATTTGTTTACGTTAGCAAGTCTAGTTGCGTCATTTCAATTTACCTCACTTTCTGTGTTAATTAAGCAGTTGTTACTGACACTCCTATCGATTTGTCAAAAGTATTTAATTGGGTTAAGTTCAATTGCTTAAAACTTACAACTACAAACCTTCCTTTGTTGTTTTCACGAATATATGGTCTTTTCAAGCCTCTTTAAATTTAAATTTCAGTTTGGCAGTACTTTATTACAAATTTTAAATCAATCTAGCATTGGACTAAAGTCAAGATTACCTGATACCTGATTACCTGATTGGATTGGGTCAATCCAATTAGTTACATGAGTTAATTAAAAACTTACATGGTTACATGGTTCTTATAAAAATAACTGGTCCTTGATTGGGGCTTGGAAAATCGAAGACGAACAGACATGTAAGTAAACATAAAAGTAAACACTTCAGACAGAATCTGTTGAAAATAAGCATTTTCTATTCTGGCTGTTGACTGTTACTGGCTACGATTTGCTAATAACATAAAATTTTATCTAAGACAAGACACAGGACCGTTTTTATTCATAATATTCACGGATGAGATCCTTATAAATGCTGCGGTAGAAGTAATAAATTAGTAATCTCTGAGCTGCAGAACTCGCTCAGTGTTATGAACACAATACGTCTCTTATAAGACAAATTTTTTTTATGTTAGATCATTTATCAATTATTAGAGAAATTAACAACTCATGATTCAATTTTTAATTATTATAAGCACTCAGCAACGACAGTAGAGGGGAAAATAATGAAATACTTTCTCATTACAAACTGATAGCCAGAAGATGGAAAAATTACATCCAGAAATTCTATGATGATGAGGTACCTGATGAAGCATCAATAGAATTTAAAACCGATGGGAATTTTGAAGGAAAAGAAAATTATATCTTAAGAGAAGAATATGAAGAAGCATTGGAGAAACTGAAGGATAGAAATACACTAGGAATTCAGGGAATAGACTACCTATGGAAATTATGGTATTAAGTATGGGGAGAATAAGGTGAAGGAAAACTTTACTGGCTAGTGCTTGATATATACGTATAACAAGGGAAAAGTACCAGCCGACTTTAAAAAGAGCATTATAATTCCTGTTCCTAAGAAAAGCAATGCAACTCAATGTGAACAGTATTGGGTTCTTAGTTTAATCATGAATTCTTCAAGAATATTTACCTCAATCTTAGGCTAATAAAAGAGGAAAGAATAGCAAAAGATAAAGAGACATGTATTGCTTTTGTAAACATTGAAAATGCCTTTGATAATGTGAGATGGAAGAAATTGTTTGAAGTGCTTAAGAAGTTGGGGATCGAGTATGGTAACTATAAACTGATATGGGAACTATACTTTAGATGAGAGAGCAATAGTGAGATGCAAAACAGCGAAAGAGGAAGCAAGAATTAAAAAAGGTGTTATTTATTAAAAGTGATGGGCACGACGACCTAGTCAACGAAGTTTGCAAAGAGGGAATAATAATCCACGGAGAAAAAATAAACATGCTGCGTTTTGCCGATGATATTGCAGTAGTGGCAGCAGGATCTAAGTAAAAGTTTACACAGTATGGATAAAATATTGACCGAAGGATATAATATGAAAATAAATAGGACTAAAGCCAAAGTTATAATTTGTGGAAGAAACGAAAATTTGAAGCTAAACCTTCCACTGAGAGGAGAAACCGTTCAGGATGTGAACGAATTCACATACTTGAGCAGTAAAATTAAAAAGGATGGCCGAAGTGAAAGAGATATTATTAGCAGGATAAACCAGACTAAGATTGCTTTTAACAAAAAATTAGGAATACTAACAACAAATAGCATCTCCCTTAGAACAAGGAAACATTTTGTAATGAATTTTATATGGAGCATTGTCATGTACGGTTGCGAGTCGTGGACAGTAGGTATGAAGGAAAAAAGGAAACTTGACAGCTTTGAGATATGGTGTTATTGCAAGCTGCTAAAAATATAGTAGTCTGACAAAACACAAATGAAGAGGTACTGAACAAAACAGGCAACGGATGGTGTTTGTTGAAAAGCATAATTAGAAGAAGGGTAGAACATATTGGACATACACTGCGGCATGAAGGACTACTAAGATTGGTAATGGAGGGAACAATAGTAGGTAAAGGATATAAAGGAAGACCAAGACTGCAGTATACAAAGCAAATTATGGATGATGTAAATTATGAAACTTATGAGAAAATGAAGAGGAAAGCACAAGATCAATTACAATGAAAGACTGCTGCAAACCAATCTTAGGATTAAAGTCATAAGAAGAAAAGAGAGAAGTTATGAAAATCCCGATCACCATACCATATTTTATGTAAAGTAACAAATATAGAGTAGACAATAATAGAATAAACGCTAATTTCTTTAGTCTGACACTCGATAGGAGTTTATAATTTTTTTCAAATTTTTAATCTTTTTTTTGCTTCTGGGGTCTAAAAATATTGAAATTTTCAAAACAATACACTACATTCAGATTTTTATTAAAATTGCATTTAGTTTTATACCATACCCTGAAATTTTATCAAAACCTTGACCTTTTTTGGGCCCTTGTAACCCAAAATGTTCAAATTTCCAGTATGTAACTCTACATTCAGATTTTAGTTAAAATTTTCTTTAATTTGTTACATGAAAATTTGTGTTATTTTTTCAAAATAATTACCTGCTTTTTGCCCCTTGTGTCCCAAAACTTCTAAATTTACAAAAATGAACACTAACTTCAGAATGTGGCTAAAATTATTTATCTTTAATTTGACAATCCAAACAGACTTCCGCGATTTGTTCACAATTTTCACTTCTTCCTGATTCTGCATCCTTACTTTTGGGTGTCGATTTCAAAAATAGTATGGTTCTGTAGGGTAAAAGTATGGACACGCTGGCAAGGTTTACTAAAATCGGGTGATCCGTTCAAATGTTATCGTGAGAGATATACCCCAAACAGACAGAAACACCATCAGATAAATGACACCGGTCGAGTTAAAACTGAGAGCTCGTTTCTCTTATTCAATTAAAAGCAGGTCAATTAGAATTTGAATAGGGTAATATTCCAGAAAGGCCATTGAAGGCGGTGTGGTGCTGATAGCTGAAAACGAAAGAGCATTCAAGAAAACTTAAACTTATGGTACTCAATACTAGAAGACGAAGGTATGGAAGTTAATAAAACTATAGTGATCGTAATTGACAACACAAGAGACGCTATAGACATAGAAATCGAGGGGTGGGAACTGTGTTGGAACAAGTGAATGTGTTCCAGGTCCATTGTTCGATAGGTTCCAATAGATGACGGACGATCGCAAGATGTAAAAATCAAAGAGTCAAATATATGACTAACATGTATTAACGCCAAAAGTAATAATTGAGAGAAATCACAGGAGAAACGGAAATTGAAGATATTTAAGATCATATGTAGACCTATTTTGACATTTGGTTATAGAATACAAATATGAAGTGAGAGCTAGAAAATGGGCACTGGGTGTGGAAATGAAGTATATTAGAAGTGGGGTCACAAAGGACATAATGAGAAAAACTGGCATTAAAAGAGAATTAGATATATAATCTACCGTGAATTTTATAGAAATGGTCCTGGGTTGGTGGAACTAATTTCACTGTTAAAGCAGCTAAGAACTGTAAAAAGAATTTGGGAAGGGACAATTGTTAAGAAGAGAGGAAATCAGATATGTAACCAAGTAACTAATATAATATCTTAAACAAGAAAGGAATAGTGTAAGAGAAGCGAAAGGTTAGTGAGTGATAAAAAAGAGGCTGTAAAAAGTTTGGAGTGCAATGATAAATAAAGCCTAATGACTGTAACGCTATGCAGAAGAGCCTAAAGTGTTGTTTTGACTTTAAAATTAAAACAACTTTACAACTA
Source organism: Magicicada septendecula (assembly GCA_034769895.1). Lineage (NCBI taxonomy): Eukaryota > Metazoa > Arthropoda > Insecta > Hemiptera > Cicadidae > Magicicada > Magicicada septendecula. The sequence goes on from CM068374.1 coordinate 277,072,440, forward strand.
AAACACTTAATTAATTTTTAACTTACACAAGTTCTCAACTATTACTATTTATTATTGCTTCCTTGTTACTGTTACAATAATATTTCAAAGCCCTGGGAATCCTAAAATGCCGAAAACTTGAGGAAAATTTGAAAATTTTTATGATGGGGAAACGCTAGAGTGGAAACCGTTTTTTTAAGAAAATATAAATGTCAATTTATGCAAATAAATGTAAATGTAAAATTACACTTGTGGTAATTAATTATGTAATTGTGTTTGCTATTAAATATATAAATTTATCGATCTCTCACATGTATGTGTATAATTGAATCTTATTGATTACTCTGATTATCTATGCCCGCGTGTTGGAACACAGTTTATATAATGAATTTTATATAATTCATGTGCAATAGATAATATGTATTTACTTGCTTTAATTGATTACTTTCATGCCGTGTGTGAAACAGCCATTTAACATTATATATAACTATTCTGATTCTCATCAACACATACGTGATATCATTTAATAGGTTAACGTTATCAATTCATTTACTTTATTTACACATATGAGACTCTTAAAATCTATTTGTATTCCTTCCAATTTCAGGTTGATATTTGGGTTGTATTTGGTAATAATGAACGCATATTTATGATCAACTTAAAGTACTAGTTTAATTATCATTCATAATATATTATAATTGTACATATGATACGTCGCTGTACCTGAAATACATACATATTTTATAATAACAAATACATGTTTCAATATATGCTGAAAACAAAGAAAACATACATACATATATATATCAAATAATATAACAATTCATATTCTACTTATTTAATGCGTTCATTAAATCCCAAATAAGCTTTTGTTAATACATTCATTAATTACTTTTATTCCGATTTATTCATTACTTTTCTTAATAATTTTCTCAGGTGTGAATTCTTTGAAAGAATCAGGTCAGTAGAAGTAATTAAATAGAAATGATTAAAATAATGGTTACTTGATTATTGAATATCCATTAAGCGTTGGTGCAGTCGAGTTCCAGTGATGGAGATGGTTTGTAGACACATTTCGTCGGATGTTGTTTTATCACAATCACTTAACACTCACTTTTCCGGTCACTCGTGTTGGCGTTTGTGTATGTGAATAATTGAGGTTCAGTGTTCAATCAAATGTTTCATCTTACGGTGTCTGTTGTGTGTTCGTATTGACGTGAATGTACATGTCTATTTCCACTTATTGCTGCTTCATTAAATATTCGTATAATTTATTATTTAGTTTAATATTTCATGTTCATTATGTTGTTAATAAGGTGTAGTAACACTATATTAAGTTCAACTGTTTAGTATATCGTTTATGTGGTGATATCTGTTCGTGTAACGGTCTGATTGTTCACTTTGTATAATTTTTATCTAAGTCCGTTACGTCACGCTTCGATTACACTCTTTAAAAGTTTATTAAGTCTCACTACCGTGACATGAAGATATTACTAAGTCTTTTAAGTTACTGGTTAACGTTCTAACTTCCGGACTCGAGTTAACATTCCGCACGATTAACGTACTCTTCTGAACTTTGAATAATATTAACTCCGAATGATTAGAGTAAACTGTTGAAAGTTTATGATATACCGTCTCTCGCACTTGAAGTTAAACTACTTGAAAATTTGAATGTTTACTGTCTGAAAACTTGAATATAAACTGTCTGGAAAATTAGTATGAAAAACTGGCTGAAGATTTAAGTAAAAACCATTTCAAAAATTGAGTATAGACTGACACAAAATTTAGATATAGACTCTCTCTCCCTCCGTCTGGGACAGATAGTTTTATTAATTCGTCCCTACTCAAAATTTTGTCTCTGGCGCAGTTCACGCCTACTTCATTTCGAGATTGTTTTTTTTTTAGTTTTCTTGGAATATTCTGTCCCACCATGTCAAGATCCTACGTCATAGTTCTCCCGATAGGTCCTTCGTTTCTGTTGCTATGGAAACACTCCTCACCACCAAATTTCTCGCTGGCTGAAGGCATCTGATAGGTTCTTTGTGTCCCCCGATTTTTGCTCTGACGAACGTTGACCCTTTTCGAAGAAACTACGGCTATTAGACACTTGTCTATTAGCCTATTGTCTGAGTAAACTCTGTGTTTCTATAGACTCCCATTATCTGCACTTTCGGTCTTCCTGGCGTATTGTTCTATGTTATACCCCCTTTTTTCTGGCTATTAACAATTTTGAACATCTGCTGGCTGGTGAAGTCACCCCAACTTTCCACTCGTAAATTCTGTCTGTCAATTAGACGATAACTCCAGCTGCGTAACATGACTTTAGTTTTTGTCATATCTATCCTACAGTATTGTTTCTTAAGGTGCAGTGCATCCGTTCCATTGTAATATGTAGTTTCACTCGTTTTTGTCGTTTATCGTATACTGACGTAACATGGTCAACATCTGCCACAATTCTCGGTACAAGTGTGAATGTCCTCGCCCAATTGTTACAGCTGCAGAGAGCAATAATTCTGGACGAAACTTTCCCTGTCATCTTGCGCCACCAATTTCTATAGTTGGATCGAACTTAATGTGTTTCTATTGTCAAGTCAGCGACGCCTCACTGACATTTTCTCATTACTCCTTATTTATTGCGCCAACTATAAGTCGTTGACACTGCCTCGTGTGAACGTACTCTGTCGAGGTGAAAATTTTAAAATTTTCTGCTCGTTACAGTGTCCTCAATTTTGATTTGACGATGTGACCTCAGGGAACAACTCAAATCCAAATTCTGCGCCCTGTACGTCGCCTCGCTGTGTTCATCTTCTTCAGGGGAAGGTAATACATGATAACCTACTCTTAAAAGCTTATATTACAAGTGGTACACCCCATTTTGGTTTTAATCGGTTCTCTGAATTTATTGCTAGCTATTTGGGATAGCTGAACGCATTTCACATTATCGTATTTACATATAAATACCTTATCTTTATAATTATAAGACAAATCATAAATATCATAAATTCAATGAGCAATTAATTAATTTAATCAATTGAATAAATTTTTACTTTCGAAAATATCATATTCACAAGATATTATCCAACAACCAATCAGTTCAATGTAACATTTTACATGACATCAAAGAAATCTCCTATACATATACAATTTTGTGCATTACTAATGATCTTACCAATAAAATTCTCCCCCTTTTAAAATGTTATTTAAAATTAGATTGTTAATTAACACATTCGCTACGTTAGTTGTAATTATATAATAATTTACATACACGTAATACATTTTGTTAATGAGTTATCTACTTCATTCTAGCATCATTTACAATCCTAGTCTATTAACTATATACACTCACTTTAATAGAGGTCATTTACGATCTAGTTCTTTGAATAATATCACTTATTTGATTTTAAGTGTCCATTTTTTTTTCACTTTGTCCTAGGAACTTATTACTATGTGAATCAAGTAATAGCAATTAAAATGTCCTTTGCATTCACTGCAATATTTTACAAAATGTCACACAAAATGTTACTTTATCTTATTATCTAACATTTAATTAGTGCTTAATTAACTAAATACACTTTTATGTTATGTTTGACAATTAGAGTACATAATTTTCTTGGTTAAGCCAGCTTGAATGATATCAGCCCGTCAATTACTCTAACGCAGATGACTCATCAGCATCAGCTAGCTTATTATGATATTTTCTTCAATTTCTTCCTCTTCCCTCATCTTCAATTTTCTGGTTCATGGTATTTTTTCATTTGTCTGGCATTGAATTTCCCGCGGAGTTTACTGTCATCGTCGCAATCGACGAGTACACATGTAGCTTCGTTTTATTTTATTCATTAATCTCCTACTCTTCATTCATCAACATTCATCTCTAATTATCCTCTTTGGTTTATGCATTTCCATATAACCAATGTATTTAATGTGTCTTATTCAACATTATCTAATTTTATCATTACATTTTCAAATATTCTGAAGTTCGCCTTCTTAATACGTTTTCATTTATTCATTCTGAAGTTATATTTATGATGACATATTTGTATGTCCTGTCAATATAGTGCTGTCACTAACGCACGTGTTTTTGTTTGTAAACAGTAAGGTATTTGACCTAAGGGTTTGCGTCACATATTTTCCTAATAGCCTGTCGGCCGTTCCCGTTACTCTGGTACGATGCGCCGCACTGGTGTTTTTAAGATTTATGACCATTCTCTGTCTCTTTCCATTTGAGTGAGTGAGAAATGTGTCGCACCTTTCCTTGTATCGACCCCTCTTGGGTATATACACGTTAAACAGCTTGCCTCTCCTAAGGCAACCCCTCGTAGCAGTACTACTATTGTTTACGTACACATTGAGTAGTTTTTGCCGTTTTCTCCAATAACTTTCTCTAAGTAAACACGCGCCGCTCTGCTTTTGCCGTCGTTTCCAGGCCTGCGTACAACACTGTTGTTCGACAATCAGCTAACCCCTCGTGTGCTTACATAATAAGGTTTTATTTCTTAAGTTCCTAAGAAATCTTACCTCGAGTGCTCGGACTCTCCTTTCAGTACCTTCACGATTCTTTACAACATTTTTAAGTCGACTAGCAGAATTCTTTCCTCTCCTTTTTCTCATAACGTTTCTTGTCCATGATGAATATGCATACGGATCTTGTAGGTCCCTCCGTTTCACATTATCCATGGCTTGCGTAAACTCGTTTTCAGCTTTATAATATGCGGTATTTGTTTCATCCTTAAACTTTCCCTTCATGCTTCTTATTGATGCAGCTCGACTACTTCGCCGATCTATGCTTATTTCACAAGCTGGATACTTCATCATAGGATTCACTGATGCAGTACCTCTTCCCGTGTTGATTAATTTGTACTTTTTATGCATTCTACTTGGTAGTAGTAAATTTTTACAGTCTCTATCCATGTCTGGATCATCCTCCGATATCGCCAGATACCGAGAAACAAAGTCATTTCTCTTCTTAATCCACTTCTTCCTTGGTTTGCTAATGACATTCGCATTAGGTCCCACAGTTGATAATTTCTTATTAGCTGACACGTCTGTGAACTCAACAGCGTTATCAGTATCTCGTACTTTCCGTACACCTTCGTAGTTCTCATTCACCACTTCTTCTTGCTTCTTCTGGACTTCGCTTTTATCCGCTTTCAAGGCATTCGTGTGTCCACGTATCTCTGTGCGTAACAGCGTGAACTGCTCATTCATATCTTTTGTATAATTATCTAAACTTTTGTCAAGTTTGTCTAAATTCTCACTCATTAATTTGTTATTTCTATCTAATTTCTCAATAATTAATTTGTTAATATTCTCTTCGTGTTTTTTGCTTCGTTCTTCTTGTTTTTTGAAACTTTCTTCTATTTTCTGTTACGTTCTTCTAATTGTTTATCTAATTTTTCAATAAATTTGTTACTTCTTTCTAATTGTTTATCTAAATTCTCTTCTTGTTTTTTATACTGTTGACGGAGGAAATCCATCACCATTTGTAGAGTTACATCTTCTGGTTTTGATGTCTGTCCTCGCGCCCTATCTTCTAGACTCTCTACAACGCTACTTGGTTCGCTAGGTGTAGTATTCTCTTCGGTATTTACTGTACCTAATTGGTTATTAACGTTGAATTCTACGCTTTCGGAATTGCTCGCCATTTTTTGCCCTCCTACGCGTAATCATTCAAACCGACTTATAACACTAATATTTATCTTACTTCTATTTCTATGACACTACTTTATCTACTACTTCTACTGCCTGTTCTTTACCAAAGCTGTACGTTTTAACAATCTTTGTTACCACGTATCATGCCGTGCGAATGGGCGCCATTTATAAATGTCAATTTATGCAAATAAATGTAAATGTAAAATTACACTTGTGGTAAATAATTATGTCATTGTGTTTGCTATTAATTATATAAATTTATCGATCTCTCACATGTATGTGTATAATTTAATCTTATTGATTACTCTGATTATCTATGCCCGCGTGTTGGAACACAGTTTATATAATGAATTTTATATAATTCATGTGCAATAGATAATATGTATTTACTTGCTTTAATTGATTACTTTCATGCCGTGTGTGAAACAGCCATTTAACATTATGTATAACTATTCTGATTCTCATCAACACATACGTGATATCATTTAATAGATTAACGTTATCAATTCATTTACTTTATTTACACATATGAGACTCTTAAAATCTATTTGTATTCCTTCCAATTTCAGGTTGATATTTGGGTTGTATTTGGTAATAATGAACGCATATTTATGATCAACTTAAAGTACTAGTTTAATTATCATTCATAATATATTATAATTGTACATATGATACGTCGCTGTACCTGAAATACATACATATTTTATAATAACAAATACATGTTTCAATATATGCTGAAAACAAAGAAAACATACATACATATATATATCAAATAATATAACAATTCATATTCTACTTATTTAATGCGTTCATTAAATCCCAAATAAGCTTTTGTTAATACATTCATTAATTACTTTTATTCCGATTTATTCATTACTTTTCTTAATAATTTTCTCAGGTGTGAATTCTTTGAAAGAATCAGGTCAGTAGAAGTAATTAAATAGAAATGATTAAAATAATGGTTACTTGATTATTGAATATCCATTAAGCGTTGGTGCAGTCGAGTTCCAGTGATGGAGATGGTTTGTAGACACATTTCGTCGGATGTTGTTTTATCACAATCACTTAACACTCACTTTTCCGGTCACTCGTGTTGGCGTTTGTGTATGTGAATAATTGAGGTTCAGTGTTCAATCAAATGTTTCATCTTACGGTGTCTGTTGTGTGTTCGTATTGACGTGAATGTACATGTCTATTTCCACTTATTGCTGCTTCATTAAATATTCGTATAATTTATTATTTAGTTTAATATTTCATGTTCATTATGTTGTTAATAAGGTGTAGTAACACTATATTAAGTTCAACTGTTTAGTATATCGTTTATGTGGTGATATCTGTTCGTGTAACGGTCTGATTGTTCACTTTGTATAATTTTTATCTAAGTCCGTTACGTCACGCTTCGATTACACTCTTTAAAAGTTTATTAAGTCTCACTACCGTGACATGAAGATATTACTAAGTCTTTTAAGTTACTGGTTAACGTTCTAACTTCCGGACTCGAGTTAACATTCCGCACGATTAACGTACTCTTCTGAACTTTGAATAATACTAACTCCGAATGATTAGAGTAAACTGTTGAAAGTTTATGATATACCGTCTCTCGCACTTGAAGTTAAACTACTTGAAAATTTGAATGTTTACTGTCTGAAAACTTGAATATAAACTGTCTGGAAAATTAGTATGAAAAACTGGCTGAAGATTTAAGTAAAAACCATTTCAAAAATTGAGTATAGACTGACACAAAATTTAGATATAGACTCTCTCTCCCTCCGTCTGGGACAGATAGTTTTATTAATTCGTCCCTACTCAAAATTTTGTCTCTGGCGCAGTTCACGCCTACTTCATTTCGAGATTGGTCAGTTTTTAGTTTTCTTGGAATATTCTGTCCCACCATGTCAAGATCCTACGTCATAGTTCTCCCGATAGGTCCTTCGTTTCTGTTTCTATGGAAACACTCCTCACCACCAAATTTCTCGCTGGCTGAAGGCATCTGATAGGTTCTTTGTGTCCCCCGATTTTTGCTCTGACGAACGTTGACCCTTTTCGAAGAGACTACGGCTATTAGACACTTGTCTATTAGCCTATTGTCTGAGTAAACTCTGTGTTTCTAATAGACTCCCATTATCTGCACTTTCGGTCTTCCTGGCGTATTGTTCTATGTTATACCCCCTTTTTTCTGGCTATTAACAATTTTGAACATCTGCTGGCTGGTGAAGTCACCCCAACTTTCCACTCGTAAATTCTGTCTGTCAATTAGACGATAACTCCAGCTGCGTAACATGACTTTAGTTTTTGTCATATCTATCCTACAGTATTGTTTCTTAAGGTGCAGTGCATCCGTTCCATTGTAATATGTAGTTTCACTCGTTTTTGTCGTTTATCGTATACTGACGTAACATGGTCAACATCTGCCACAATTCTCGGTACAAGTGTGAATGTCCTCGCCCAATTGTTACAGCTGCAGAGAGCAATAATTCTGGACGAAACTTTCCCTGTCATCTTGCGCCACCAATTTCTATAGTTGGATCGAACTTAATGTGTTTCTATTGTCAAGTCAGCGACGCCTCACTGACATCTTCTCATTACTCCTTATTTATTGCGCCAACTATAAGTCGTTGACACTGCCTCGTGTGAACGTACTCTGTCGAGGTGAAAATTTTAAAATTTTAAAATTTTCTGCTCGTTACAAAAACGTGTACGCTTGAACGGTTTCATAAAATTTGTCACGAAACGTTTCGTTAAGTAAAAATATAAAAAGTATGCGGTAACTATAATTGTATGTCATTTTCAGACAAAACCAAAACGCGTGGCTCATTTTGTAGTTTTGGATGAGGAAAAATTGCAATCGAAACATTGTTAAGAGTAAAAAATTATTATTATTATAGGAATACATAACAACTTTCATCTAGTCATACTACTGAGGCCTTTCGGTCTGACAGCATCTTAGTCTCTTTCGTGCATTTTTATTACGTGGATTGTGAATCCATAAGCTATTTAAGTATCATTCAACAAATATGTCAAGATGTTCAGGTGCTCTGTATCATTACTAGTCGTTCAGGCAAACAAGTCAAGTTTGCATGGCGGCTCGTTTCACTTGAAACAACTTTTGTTTTCTTTATTGCGCATTTGGCTTCTGGAAACGTAGAGACGTGAACGGTGAGATTTCAAGATTTAAAAAAATCTGTTCTGTTTATCACTGAGTGTGTTTAATGCTTCTGAAAGTCTCAAGTATACTAATTTGAATATAATTGCCAATTTAGTCCTTAGTTCCCAGTGTTGTTTCATGAATACCTTGAAGGTATAACACGATAGTTCCTAACTTTGATCAGGTACAGTATATAGGTAACACTGGGCTTCATAATTCTACAACACATCAGTTACCCTCTCCACTGATATCTTTTTGAGGAACAAGTTTTCTCTAGAAAAAAATTACGAGTTTGGTTCAAACAATATGAAAACTTATGAACGTAACTTTACAAATTATTATGAAGATATTATATGAAACTAAGCTCGTTTATGACGAATTGTATTAATCTTTTATCCAGGGAACTAATCTTTTGTCTCGAAAAATTTATTTTCATAACATAGAAACATTACAAAACATTCAACACGCTTCCAGCAAAGTGCACAAAGTCGTATACCGACTTTACCGGACAGAAAGTTCGTTTATCGGTAGAGTAGATTTTATGTGTTTTCCTTTGCTATTGTAATGCAGATTAATAACTAAACAGGACGGGGCGTGATTTTCATAGAATTGTCTATAGACGTTTTCATCTAAAATAGTGAAAATAATCTTAAAAAGCAGTAATAAAACGAATCTACAGGATACTGAATTTAAATATTTCTTTTTCAATTGTATACAAAGTCGTATACCGACTTTACCGGACAGAGAGTTCGTTTATCGGTAGAGTAGATTTTATGTGTTTTCCTTTGCTATTGTAATGCAGATTTTAGGTGAAACAGGACTAAACAGGACGGGGCGTGAATTTCATAGAATTGTCTATAGACGTTTTCATCTAAAATAGTGAAAATAATCTTAAAAAGCAGTAATAAAACGAATGTACAGGATACTGAATTTAAATATTTGTTTTTCAATTGTATACAAACGTATATATAACCTAATAATTCTTATAAACGGATCATATTAAGTTTCTTAACGCAGGAAGCAGAAGAGTGTTCATTATATTAGGTTGTCTTGGGTACACGGACCGGTTCTAAGCTGATTAAGTTATTCACACGAGGTTCTTTATACCCCTTATCAGAATAGGCTGTATATCCGATTTTTTAATTGTTTTGCAGGTAATCCTCTTAGGTTACTTTCTAGATATTAAGCGCAACCAGGTCGTGATATATAGTGATATTAACCACGTTTCGTTGCTATACACTGCTGATTTGGAAGTTGCTTTCTCTTTGTCAGACAGTACGACTAATGAAATGACACACCCACAATAATGCATAGGTGACAAAGATAAATGTGTATGATAAAAAGTGGCCAACAAGGACGTTCGATTACCCGTGTTTAAACAATTTTTCTACAGTAGTACTGTTATAAACCTTAATCGCAGGATTACTCGCATCACTTTACAATCATATCAGAGATATATGTTATATAAGTAAAGGTTCGACATTTCCTTCATAAAGTAATTAAATCCATTCATTCAGTTTGAATTACAAATTAATTACTAAATAATTTCTTTTCTACTCATTCAATTTAACGCTGAGGATTTATGCTACCCCTAATATTTTGTCCCTCTTGTAACCTCTAGGGTAATCAGCGGCAGACCATGGATTCCATGATAACATTTAATTTGGCCGGAAAAATTAAAAATGTAAATAAGGAAAATCATGTTTCTTAGATTCAAAAGTATACAAAATAAAGATGCAAAAGACAAACTTTTAATGCATTGTACCCAACCGAAGCTGATTTCACGCCTAACGGCCAAAAGTTGTCTCTAACCAGATCCGAGAGTTAGATCATCTCAGTTCCAAAATATCCAGCACTGAATTCACTCACACATACACATATGAAAGGTTGAACAAAGTATATAGAGCAAGCGTCGGTAATATGGATTCTTAAAAGGAACAAATGCCCTTAAAATGAATTTTCAGAAGAGTAGAAACCTCCTCGCTTCAAAGTAACAACTCTGTACGTCTGTACGTATAACAAGTGAAAGCGATGTTGCAGCATAACAGCGCAGAAGTTTATAACCGTTCTCCCGTTTCGTCATTGAAAAAGTGACCGTAGAAGTGGTAAAAGATACCGCTAAGAGACACAAACGCATAAGCGTATCCAGAACGATAAAATATTTTTATAACGGTTCTATCTATAGCCGTAACTGTATGAATCATACTCCAACACATCTGAACATAGAGATTAGGCCAATAAAGTCACAGGAAGCAATACAAAAAGTGACCACTGAAGTGTGGCTTAACGAAGGTGAACTCAAAACAAATGGAATAGCTACCGTCTTCGGAGTAGAGGAAGAATATTTTTCTTAATAAATAAGACAGGTAATAGTACGCAGTAAAAAAAATAAAGACTGTGTGTGGGTGTGTGATATGTTTGGGAGGGAGGTAAGTGTTTGTGTTTGCATTTACATGAATTCTCGTCTTCAGTATACTGTTGAACTGTGATATTTAAAATTTTATTTGGATAACTCTTTTAGAACATCTGTTTTCATATGATATGCAACAATGCACTACAATCTATGAAAAATAATTAACTTATACGCAGAAAGTTCTTTAAATGCAAAACACACGCGCGCGCGCGCGCACACACACACACACACAAATTATACACACACAGACACACACAATTTGTAAACAAATAAATGCAGGCTTTTAAAAATCACTAAAGGGTTGGTAAATGACCTGAAGATGGCTTGACTGCCGAAAGTGCTCATCAGTACCAAAGACAACGTAGTGGTTTGTACAAAATTACTAGTAGAAATATTTGAGACCACTAACACTCCAATACAACAATAAAAAAAATTTTAAATCAATTAAACCAACCTGTTGCACTTATGATGCAAAAAGTGTTCAGTAGCCACGGATTCGCATAGTTGTACAAATATATGTCGCTTAGAACATTTATATTTGCGTATATTTTACGATTTCAGTTGGCGTATGTTGACCGATAAGAAATTTATATATTAAATATGTTTTTTGTTCTTTACAACTAAGGTCCAACAACGCGGTCAACTGTTCCGTGATGTGATGATTATTTAGCAGCTGCTCTCGGGAATCTCCGTTGACGAGGCCTGTAATCATCCAGTGTCTTCATAGTTGGCGCACGGATCACGGAACATAACGTTCATGGACGTCATGGGCACTGCCGTTGTCGTATCTATAATTTTAAAATTATTTTTTTTTTAGAACCAAGCTTTAAATTACTGAACTATAATTTTTATAATTCAGAAATTTTCTTCACATTTTTACATAATCGTTTTTGTGAATTGCCCGTTTAAATTGTTAGTTGGACTATCACTCGTGTTACGAATTTTTTGTTTTTCAAGGAATAATTATTGTTTCCTGCGTATACCTTACCTTGTACCCTGTAATCATTGTCGTGGAAATGTACATGGAGAATGTTATCAACCGTTCAGTCACTCGTGTATGTGTGTGACGAGGTACGTATGTATAAATAGTCGACACCTTTACGAGATGTGAATTCAAAACGAGTAATATATTCCTACAAAAAATTAAATTACAATTCGAAATAAACTAACCTAGATGTTTTATTGCCCCATTTTATACCCTTGCCGAGTTAGGTTTAACAATCTCCTTCTTCCCCACGTTAATGGGCCTATCGACTTGTTCCTGCAACTGCTTGCTTAGCCTACCTCAGAACGCATAATTAAGAATGTATCCTGTCGGTAAGATGCCTATGCACATGGCTTTTCCATGTATAGACTATCCATATTCTGCAGTTTTTATTACAAACAGAAAATATCTCCAGGTTTACTCGAATATCTTCGTTTCTTGTCTCCATATTATTGTGCTATCCTTGAGAGTTTCCATTGTTCGGATACGACATATGTCACTTTGTGCTAGAACCCGACATTCACTAGCACACACCAGATCTGAAATTGGTGTAAGCAGT